>OY288247.1:32830412-33244412 GCA_958450325.1 Agrostemma githago
TACCCTTATATTTTCAATGTTTTAATCATGGCGCCCTTGTGTTTTCGACTTTTTTCCTATGGTACCATTGTGATTTCAATTATTTACCCGTGGTACCCCTAAATGAATTGCAACAGCTAGTTTAATGAACTAGTCATTGTTCATTTGCTTATAAATACAAAATTACTGGGATTGAGAGTCAGCACAATAGCATAACAAATAAAGAACATAATTCACTTCACACAATGTCATTTTCATATTTTTCAAGAGGAGTTAATGTAGAAAAAAAATCATGTTCGAGATGCACTATAAGAACAAATATACGAGCTTCAGGTCATACTGCAAGAAACTCATTTAAACTATACTGCAAGTGCGATAAATGTGGTTGGTTTTAATCGTGCAATTGTACAAGTCCTCTTGCAAACTTTATGACTATCATCTTCCGTTCTAACTTTGCAAATGAACAATGACTAGTTCATTAAACTAGTCGTTGCAATTCATTTAGGGGTATTACGGACAAATAATTGAAATCACAAGGGTACCATAGGAAAAAAGTCGAAAACAAAGGGGCACCATGATTAAAACATTGAAAACATAGGGGTACCATGGACATTCTCTCAATTATCAGTTTAATTTGAAGTTCGTTAATGATTCTAACTAATTTTTCATCCAAAATTAATTAACCACTAATTAACCTAACTTCTAACGCCGTTATAACAGAAAATTGAACAGGGGTACCATGGGCACTAAACAGGGGCGGATCTAGGAATTAGTTCTATCTTGGGCTAAATTTTACGTATAATGCAGATTTTTTTTTAAGATTCAAAAATGTATAAGATGAGGTTAATTAATCTCTAAATATTGGTTTGGAGTTAAAATTAATCAAATAGCATTATTTTTGAATAATAAATTTGTTTGAAGTATAGTTTCCAAATCGTACATTTTTTCAAACAATAATGTTTATTAATTCATCGTATGAAATTTTTTCTAAGCGCACCGCCATAAGAATACATAAGTAGACAAATACAATGCATATCGAGTATCATATTGCATTACCACCCAATAGCTTAAGATGAATTTTTTGTTACTTTATTTTTAAACAGAAAGACACATTGTTGTCGTTCTTGTAAATATATATTGTTATTTATTTATAATATGAATTATCAGTTACATATAATCGAATAATCTCGAGATAAGTTATTTAAAATATTTTAGTAAGCTCTTAAAATTAATAGGAGAAATTTGAAATTTAAAATCTTTAATATGTAATAAATGTATGTAGAATTTGTAATCTTGGAATTGTGAAAAACAATAAAAGAAAAAAGATACTCCCTCCGAGTTCCTATTATTGTCCCATAAGGTTTTTGGGTGAAAAATAAGGAAGGGAAAATGAGTGGTTGAAAAAAGAAGGAGGAAGAGAGAGAAATGGGGGAGTAATTGTGAACCACACATTGATGGCCTAAAAAGGAAAGTGAGACAAAAATCAAACTCAGCCCAAAAAGGAAAGTGGGACAATAATAGGAACTCGGAGGGAGTATAAAGGATAGTTGTCTTGGAATTGTGAAAATGTTGATTATAAGGCTTGAACCCTGGTCATTTGTGAGGAAACCATGTTCCAAACCACTGAGCAACTGTATCCTAATTGTTAAATTTGTAACTTAATTTTTTGATATCCTGAAGGTTACTTGGGCTATAGCCCATAGGGCCTTGCCCTAAATCCGCCCATGACACTAAACACAAAACACAAGGTTACCACAGGAACAAACTTAAAATGTGGGGTACCATGTGTAATCTGTCAAAGTTCGAGAATACCGTGGGAAATATCCCTTGATATTAAAACGCACATTGAAAGCAATATGAGCATCAAAATTCATGAATAAAAATTGAATAAAAACGTGAATGAAATACTGAAACTCACCATTGTTATACTCGATCAGTTGCTTATCAACCGTTGAAGACGATGACGCGGTCATTGAATCCATTGTAACAAAATTCCGAGTACAAAATCGATGACTGAACGTGAATGAAGAAAGGTTTTTTTTTTTTGGTGTTTGAATGAACGTGAAATGATGAATGAACGTGAATGATGAATGAACGTGAATGATGAATGAATGTGATAGGGAGTTATTGTTTCCTAAATTCATGGGAGCTATTTTAGGAACGTAATTTTTTTTTTAATGGATGCATCTTGTCCATCCATCCTCATCACATCCAATGGATGGGATGAGGACTTAGGGACTCACAAAGAGTAAAGGACTCACAAGAGCCTTACTCTATATATATATTTATATATAACTCAATATATACGTTAAAATAATTGTTATATACACTAAAAAGTTTATATAATAATTTTTATATAATTATTTGATTTTGTAAAATATTTTTATATACACAAAAACGTTTATTATATACACTAAAATTATTTTTATGTAGACTAATTATGATTTCAATATACCCGAAAATAATTGTTTTATACACAAAAATATTTGATATTTTTAAACTCAATAAATACATTAAATTAATTATTATAGTACAATAATTGTTATACACACCCAAACGGTTACTATGTACAACAATCAGCCAACATATATATACACTGAAATTACTGTGTACACCAATAACTCAACATATATATATATACACTGAAATAATTGTTATATGTACTTAATTATATGGTTATTTGATATAGTATAATTGTTATATACGCTAAAACAATTACTATGTACAGTGAAATTGATTTTATATACATCAATTTGATTTTAATATAAACTACAATAATTAACGTTACAAAACATAACTTACGGATAATATTAGATCACAACCAACCCTCCACCCTTTTAATTAATATATGATTCTCTCCTCTTACCTAAAACAATGGAACATACATCAAAATAACTGTTATATATACTCCCTCCGTTCCAACGAATTGTATACATTTGCTTTATTGACACTATTTATAAGTAGGATGAATTTTCGATATAACTTTTAATATATAAGATAAAATATATTCATGTGGGATCTTGTTTAAATCGTCTACTCGAATGCATTATGAATATCAAATTTTTATAACTTTTAGTAATACGTAACTAAAGATATAGACAAAAGAAAACGAGTATCGAAATACATGCATAAAGCAAATGTATACAAATGGTTGGAACGGAGGAAGTATACACCAAAAAAACTTATTATATACACTATTAAAGTGACAATATATATACACTTAAAAACTCAATATATACAGTAAAATATTTATTATATACACACAAACAGTTACTATGTACACCAATTAATCAACATATATATGTACACTGAAATAATTGTCATATGTATTTAATTATATGATTATTTGATATAGTAGAATTGTTACACACGCTAAAACAGTAACTATGTACATTGAAATTGTTTTTATATATACCAATTTTATTTTAATATAAACAAAAATAATTAATGTATACACAAAAAAATCAGAAAGAAAAATGTATTTTTTTTCGGGAAAACAAATATTGATATTTTATTAGATTAAAAATGAATTTTTTCCGAAGAAACTGAAAAAATAATAATTCGGAAATAAAAAAATAATCCTAGAGGTCGAATTCAGGCGTTAGTATTAACTGCTTATCATCATACAATATGGTTAAAGAGGAATGGAGCTTGGGCAGAGGGACAAGTGCAACACTCAGCTAAAGTGACTGAACAAATTCTGGAAGATGTTCGAAAGAGATGCGGAATTCTAATTCAAAGAACTTACAATACAAAAGAGGAGTTATAAATGTTGAGTAGACTAATTGGAGCCTAATAAGTCTTAAGCTTGTTCTGTCAGATTATCTTTTTGTACATGTAATTCTTAGACTGTACATCTGTTTATGAATGAAATAAAAAGCTCATTTACACAAAAAAAATAAAAAATAATATGTATGAATTTTTGTTTTAATCTTAGCCTTTAATTTCATTTTAATCTAATGATTGAGATTTAGTCTTACCGGGTGCGGCGAGTTGAGGTGCAGGATCCTAGATATATATTTAAATCTTTTTTCGAGTAATCTCATCGGTTCGTTTCATCAAAACTCAATTTAGGAAAATATCTTAAATAATAAAAAAAATCTATTAGAGAATATTTTAATTATTACAATATCTATTTAATTTATTATATTAATGTGATGTTTTACAATTTTTAGGTAAAACCTTTAAAGGTTTTTTTTTAAAATTATCGTTAAAAAAACGAAATAATTAGATTTGTGGTAGAAAATACTTTCATTAGAGTATAAATTTCATATTATTTGTTTGAAAAAAATGTGATGAATTTATTACATATAACAGTTGTCACATCGACAAATTATAATATGGTGATGGAATGAGTAATTATTTGGTTTTAAATATCGACAAAAAAATCTTTTGAGTTTTAAAAAAGCTTTTACTCCGTAATATATAAGACTACAAACTTAAAATCATTCTACATCGAAAAATTATAGTAAGGTGATAAAATTCTATATTATGAATAAGATTAATATTTTTTTAGTCTTAAAAAGTGTTGTTAAGACAATAAACTTAATATATTAATCCACATCGAAAATTATGACGAGATGATTGAAGACTATAAACTTAAATAAATTATCCCACATCAAAAAATTATGATAAGTTGATGAATTCTATATTATAAATAAGACTAATAATTTGTTCTTATATATCAATTAAAAAAACTTTCAAGTCTTAAAAAGTCTCGTAATAAGACTACAAACTTAAGTAAAAATTATTTTACATCGAAAAATTATAATAAGGTGGTAAAACCTTATATTATAAATAAGAGTAATCATGTGCTCTTAGATATTAACCAAAGTTCTTTTGAGTCTTAAAAAGTTCTTAAGACTATACTATCCCACATTCAAAAAATTATGAAGTGTCATCAAACAAATCTTTTGAGTCTTAAAAAAACCCTTAAGACTATACACTTAAGTAAATTATAATAAGGTGATGAAATTCTATATTATAAATAAGAATAATAATAATTCGTCCTTAGATAGCAGCCAACAATCTCTTGACTCTTAAAAACATTCTAAGTAAGGTGATATCAACCAATAATTATCCCACATCGATAAATTATAACAAGTGATAAGTTTCTATTACGGAATATATAAATAAGAGTAATCAACTTGAATACAAATAATAGCGAAGGTATCCCACATCGACAATTTATTAATAAAGTTATGTAATTCTACTAAGAGTAATCATTGTTTTTAAATATCGACCAAAAAAATTTTGAGTCTTAAAAAAACTTTTAATAAGACTACAAATATAAAATTATCTCACATTGAAAAAATTAAAATAAGATGATGATTATATATACTCCCTCCCCCACAATGATCTTCCCACTTTTAATCAAAATGTGAGAGATTAAAATAATGAGTGGGAAGGTCATAGTGGGGGGAGGGAGAATTATATATAAGAGTAATCGTGTGTTCTTTTATTTTGGTCTTAAAAAGAGTTCTAAGATAGTAAATTATCCCACATCGAAAAAATTAAAATAAGATGATGATTATATATACTCCCTCCCCCACAATGATCTTCCCACTTCTAATCAAAATGTGAGAGATTAAAATAATAAGTGGGAAGATCATAGTGGGGGGAGGGAGTATTATATATAACAGTAATCATGTGTTCTTTTGTTTTGGTCTTAAAAAGAGTTCTAAGACAGTAAATTATCCCACATCGAAAAATTATAACAACGTGATGAAAATCCATATTATAAATAAGAGTAATCATTCGTCATTAGATATAAACCAAAACTCTTTTGACTCTTAAAAAGAGTTCTTAAGACGGTAAACTTACGTAAAATTATCCCACATCGAAAAATCATCATGAGGTGATGAAATTTTATATTATAAATATAACTAATTAAATATTTGTTAGATACAGAGTATCATCATGTGTTGTTTTTGATGAATGTTATACTAAACGCAGCAATCTATAGCATTTGGTTTGGGAGAAATAAAGCGAGGACCGAGGGTCTTATTCGTAGGCCGGACTATGTGGTTAATCGGATTAGACATGAGATGAATAAAAAAATTCAAAATTGTAATAGTAGTGAATTCACTACTAAAGATAGGAATTGGATCGACAAAATTGCTATGTAATGCTTGACCTACGGGTCAAATACACCATATACACTTGATTCTTTAATTCAATTTTTGCCATTTACCAAAAAAAAAAAATCTGCTAAGACTATCAACTCAAGTAAACGTATCTCAAGAGTTCTTTAGACTACATATAAACTTTAGTCAAAATTATCATACATTGAAAATATGATGAGCTGATGAAATTTTATATTATAAGTAAGATTAATCATTTGTTCTTAGATATCAATCAAAAATCTTTTGAGTCTTAAAAAAATATATTATAAGGTGATCGAATTCTATTACTTAATAACTTAGATAACTTAGATGGAAAAACAAACTCTTTTGAGTCTTAAAGAAAACTCTTAAGACCATAAACTTGATTAAAATTTTCCACTTCGAAAAATTATTATAAGGTCATGAATTTTATAGATATCAACCAAACATCTTTTGAGTTTTAGAAAAAAATTTAGGACTAATAAACTTAAGTAAAATTATTTCTTATGAGTCTTAAAAAAGGTCTTAAGACTATAAACGTGGACAAAATTTACCCACATCAAAAAATTATTACTCCCTCCCATTCTATGGGAACATACTATTTACAAATGGCCAATTATGAAGAATAGTGGTACAAAAATAGATGTTTACCAAAATAGCCTCTCTTCTCACCCATGTGTTGGTACCTGCTAATGTAATGAGGGTAAAAAAAGACCTTTTTTGGGTTTATTTTTGCCACTTTTAGAAATGGTAGGAATTGAATGAATGGGCCGAAAAAGGAAAATGATATGTTTCCAAAGAATGAGGAGTATAAGTTATGAATTTCATTTTTTTTGTGCTCAAAAAAGTAATGAATCTATTGCATATAAAAATAGTAAAATTATCCGACATCGAAAAATTATACTCCAATAAGGTATAAATTTCTATATTATAAATAAAAGTATGTAGTAGGTTAGTAGGTGGTTTGTCGTACATTGAAAGAATAATGTCATTGCGTGAAATTTTATATGTATAAATTAAATACCTTTTCCTTCCATAGTTTTATAAGTAAGAAGTGAGGGTAGTATAGTAAAAAAACTGGACCAAATATGAAATATTTACGATGGGAAGAAGATAGAAAGTAAAGTGAGATATTACGAGTTTGTTTTATTATCACCACAATAGTGAAACTTTAAATTTGTATTATTAAAATATTACTGTAATTTGAGACAAATTTATTCAACGTATAAAGTTTAAAAAATGATGTTATCTAAAGTATAAAATATCAATTTACCTTAGTTTTATAATCTTTATATGAAGTCTTTTATTTCAATGTAAACAAATGATGATGCATAATTTAAATATAACTTTTACCCTATAATTGTTTTTAGTTTAATTAAGCCAACTAACCCGTGTAGCGCACGGGCTTTCAAATAGATTGATTTTTAAATAAAATTCTAAATTCTAAATTGGAATTATATTAATTCATTTTCCTTTTACAATTTAAATAAACCGAAATTATATCAACAACATCATATGATTATTTAAAAAAAAAAAAACAATAATACAAATGTTTCTAAAATTATCTTAATTAGATTAAGGTTAAAAATTAACTAAACATGTAAAATTACTAACCTAACTTTAAACCGAGCATCATGGGTTAAACTACAAATAACACGTGACGACTTCTTATTGGTTCATTGGTTGTATATAGAGAATCTCATACACATTGTATAAGTGTATCATCTTCCGTCTCGTTGACGAGTTCAACTTTATTTAGTTTACTTTCAGCCCTATTTAATTAGGTCTCGTTTGGTTCATCCGGAAACTAATTTCCCGTGGGAAGTTTTATTTCCCATGAAGTTACTTTCCACGTCAACTTCCATGAATTTACAAATATTTGTTTGGTTGACAGCCTGGAATTTACACTTCTCATGAATTGAAATCCCATATCTTGTTTGGTTGTACTGATCTAATTCTCTTTGTACTCCCTATTAATTAAGGGTATAAAACTTGGGAAATAATTTCTTTTACAACAACTTATGAAATTGCTGAAATTGTTTTCTCATGATATGCAATCGTAACCAAATTTCATCATCGGCATAAAAAAAGCAGAAATTATTTTTTTTGAAAAAAAATCTTTCTGAGTTACATTACCATAATTATTCAGGAAAAAAATTGCATACTAGTGAAAGTTTGAAACACTTGTAAAACAAGGCATTAGTAGTTCGGCTAATTGGAAGTGTTTTTTTTAGAGGAAGACAGTAAATGGAAAGTTGAGAGGAAGGCGGTAAATAGGGAGTCAAATGAAAAATTAGGGTTAAAGTGGGAAATATCATGAGTATATAAGAGTAGAAAAGTCATTAGATCAAGTCGGGATGTGGGCAATGCAACTCACCGGGGGTTGGTGAGCAAGTTCCCACGTCATACGAGAATTGCAACTCATGAGGGAAGTGTGAGTTCCGCCAGTTTTTCACTGAAGTAACCAAACAACTCCCTGTTGCATTTCCCAGGAAGTTGAGGAGTAACCAAATGAGGCCTGGTTTTGATATTTTATACCTCAAATAACTCCATTTTTTCAAACTTTATAACTTAGATGACTTTCTTTAAAAATTTATACCTACTTATCCTAATCATCTCGTAATCTATACCTTGATCAAATTTCCGTATAAAATATATGGAAACTGTGTCATGAATGTTTAAGTTGCAATTTTCTCTTTTTTCTTCCAATTATACCCCTCAACCCCTACATCACACATTTCTGTTTCCAACTGCAACATTGACTTCATCTTTCACTTCAACCATCGTGGTAATTGTTTCTTGATCTCTTCCTCTCTTTCATCTCAAATTTTCTTCATCCTCACACTAAGCTTAGTTTGAAAGCTTTTCGAAATTACTCCTTGATCTGTTTATTACTTTATTCTCCAGTATTTTGGGGTGTCTCTCGTGGTTCTCATTTCAATTCGAAGTACTGGATGTTGAGGGATCTTTTCTGCTCTAGATGGAATGAAATCGTCACTTCACATGATGCGTGGTTAAAGAAATATAGTGCAACAATGGCTCTTGAGTCTTGACAATTGTGAGCAGTGCTGGGATGTATTCTTATTAAATTACAGTGTTTTAATTGAGTTTATTAAAGCTTACTTTTGAGTCAAGTCCTGGCCAAGCTTCCTATTCTCAAAGTTAGCGGTAATCATGCGCGATAGTTTACTTGCAAAAGTTGAAGACCCAGATAGTTAGCTAGAAAAACACACTCTATCAGCTAAATGACTGACAATCTACAATAATAATTGAAGGGATTACAGCAGCGTATCACTTGGAATCCCCTCGCACGAGCAATTCTTCTACAAGCTTACCAACTTCTGATATGGATGAGTAAGAAATTGTAAACCTCATTTTCATTTTTGGTGTTTATTATGTTCAGTATCCAATGTATCTAATATTTGTGATGATTTGAATATTACAAGGGGCTACAAGGTTAAGGAGGCTTTGAGAACCCAAATGGAAGTACAGACTAAATTACATCTGCAGGTTGAGGTACTCAACTTCCAATTTCCATTACTCAGTGAAATTTTAGGACCCTCTCTGTTTACCCTGGCTCCGAATATTACTCCTTTTGTCTCTTTAGAAGCCAAGGTTCACTCCTCCCATTTGGTAAAATTTATGCGATTAATGGGAATTAATAATGATCATGGGTAGTTTTTACTATTAGGTGCATAGCATTTAGTCTTTAGATAATCTTCTCACTTATTATGAGTAATATTCTAATCCTAAAAAAAATGGGGGACTACTTAATGCCGTCCATTTATTTACTTAGCGTCGTCCATAATTTATGAGTAAATTACTGATTTGTCCCTTTCAAATTTAGTAACCAAATTTAACCTATTTTACCTTAATTATTAAGCTAATTGAAATTAGAACTCTTGCCGCAAAAACATTCATTCCCAAATTAACAAAATGGTTATCTTTTGAATTTTAATTATTCTACAATTGGTCGAAACATGTCGAACGTGGAAAATAATATTCCTTTTTATTTGAATTTGCCCTATAACGAGAACAATTTGGACGATGATGATGTTATCGAGGTTATTTTTCGTTGTTGTCAGTGTAGTTATTATTCGACTTGTTTTATTGGATATGCGAAAAAACCACGTTAACTCAACTACGTTTTATTTGTTTCGTACATAACTACGCTTTACTCCAACACCCGGAAGTAGATCCACACCTTTCCCCAGGAACAAACGTGGGAGTTTGACGTCCCGATATGGGTAGAGCTGCAGAACTCTCATGCCTAAACCCAGAAAGAGAAGTGGGAGATCTACACCTCTCCCTGGAGAGAGGCGTGGCTACACCTCTCCCTGGAGAGAGGCGTGGCTACACCTCTCCCTGGAGAGAGGGAAGAGAGGCGTGACAGTTCTAAACTCGGGCCTGGGTTGAGGTGTAAATCTTCTATGCCTCAGCCGGGGTTTGATTTCTAGAAGAAAGATCGATTTCTAGCTACGAAGTATGAAATTAAAAAAAAATATATAACAAATAGAAATCGTATTCATGCTAAAGTACAGAAATTAAGAAATAATTTACCTTGAACTTGAAATTGAGATGACACGAAATAATTAATTGGAGTGGGATTGTTTGAAACTGTTTTTCAATTTTTTTAAAAAAATGACTGAAGTAAAGGAGGAAGATGGATAAAGGAGGAAGGTGAAAGGGTTAAAAAAGTGAGGGGTAAAAGGGGTAATACTGTTAAAATACGAACGACGTTAAGTAAAATTATGGATGACAAGAAGTAAAAGTGAAATGTGGTGTTGACACGTGTGTTTTTGTGAGGTTGTCATGTCTTTAAAAGATATTTTTATATCCTTATCTACCGTAGGGATAAGATGCATGGATATATTTATTTTGACAACAATTACGACAAATTTTACATTATATTTCAACAAATATTTAGAAATGTTAATGGTTGCAGTTCGCTTACGGTGACCATCAAAGTCAAATAGGGTAAATAAATTTTAGATGAAATAGTTGTAATTTGTAACATCCGTTTTAGAATATTGTCTGGTTTCAGTTATTGCATCATAAATGCAGCTCATATTGCCTTAGCGGTAAGTCCGGTAACCTTCAAAATCTTTACAATGTTGGACCCGATATGTAGTACCGCGAGGCGCCAGGTCATGTACTCCTGCAACCGTGAAAACCCTAGAGTAAGTTGATTTTTGCTTTTGTTATGTAGGCTGAGAAGCATTTACAGCTTCGCCAAGATGCTGAGAGGAGGTACATGGCTATGCTTGAGAGAGCTTGCAAAATCCTCTCTGACCAACTCATGGGAGTCGCAATCTCTGACAGTCACTCCTGAATCACTTCCAAGTTTGCGCCGACAGTCATGCATTTCGGGAACCAATTTAATGGAACGATGTTGATGAATTGACATTCTGCGACCTTGTAACGACTTATATATAGTCAAGATCCGGTGAGAATCACTGCTAGTTGAGATCCGTGAGAACCTCCGTCACAGTCTAACCAAATTTTATTTTGAACTTCTGGATGAATCATTTACCCTTATATTAGTTCATTAAAACCATTTAATTAGATATAATTAAATTAACTATTGTTTAATGATTATAGTAAGAGTGTGTTTAATGTACACTGAACAAGTGTCAGATATATACTCCGTATTAAAAAAATTAGATGCAATAAAATTATACTCTGTACGTCTCTGTTTCCGTCACTAGTTGAGATTTTTTTACCAATAAAAGTGAATCCAACCATTAAATTACACGATGAAGCTAAATGTTATTAAGTGTGTGGAAAAAAAATATTACTCTGTGTTTAACTAGAGTTCTTAAGGTTTTCATGAGTGGATGGTTCTCACAACTACTCCCTCCTCCCCACTAAGATTTTTCCACTCATTATTTTAATCTCACCTATTTTGATTAAAAGTGGAAAAATCATTGTGGGGAGGAGGGAGTGGTTTGGAATCCCCTTGTGTGCTTCATGTAATCCCTTAGAAATTTTAACGCAATACAGTGGCGGAAACACTGTAGATTTGAGATTAAAACACACTGATGTTCTATACTTTAATAAAAGAACGGTCAGTCAACACAGATGCCACTTTTTACAAAAGGACTAAAATAAAAATTCTCCAAACAGGGTTACAAAAATCCATAAATAAACATGAATGAAGAAGAGTAGGATCCATGCTAATCGCTAGCTCACACTCAAAACCCAGCAGCAAATACATGTCATATTATAAACATAACAACCACGTCAGTGGGGAGTAACTCGGACGCTCTCCCAGCCATATTATATCATATGGAAAATAATAGTATTATTATATCAAAATAATTAAAATGGAAAACATTAAATAATATAATAAAAATAAGCTTTCGGAGAAAACTTAAAATATTGGAACAGTAAGATCAGAACAAGTTTTCAGAAGAAAACATCAAATATTTGCCAACCTGCAATCCAAAATGTATCGATAATAATAAAAATATTCAAAATGGCGTTATGGATAGGATTAGTGTAGACGGCCAGACTTTCACTAGGAGAATACTAAAACTAGCTTCGAGAACTTAGTTCAAACAAATCAAACTTCGATCTCTAACTAGGCTACTTAACTATAATAGGACGGCGACTTATAAATGTGTGGCCCTAGTTTAAAATAATATGCACACCCCTCCCGAGCACCATAAATACTCAGTTCAACCCGACTGCGTCTTACACTGCGAGGCACGAGTTTAAGGTCAAAATGTACACACACTCCCGAACACCATATATGCTCGGTTCAACAACCAGTATGCCCCATAAAGACACACCAGCCTTATAGTTGATGGCAAAAACGTAAACCCCAGAATATATTACTCTAAACCTCACACTTGTCCTTATTCCATAACTCCAAAACAGCCATTATCGATAGTCAAAAGTAAATATAATCAATATAAATGATATGAAGATAAAAAGGATAAACATTTTGTATGAAAAGGGAAACTTTCTATAATTGAAAACTTACTAATTTTAGAAACTTACTTAAAATAGAAATTTGTTATAGAAAATACGTAAGTGATTAAAATAAGTGAAATGTATAGAATAACATTTCTAACAAAATTAATATTTTATTATTATCGTCGTTATCGTAACTTTAATATATTTCTAAATTCGTTACTCAAAATATAATTAAATATAATAAGTCAATATATAGTATAAATACTTAGGAAATCGAGTTAAAACTATAAATTTTAGAAAAGGAATGTTTTAAGAAAATGATATCAAAATTAATTGAGTCGACGAACTTTATAAATGAAATGAAATTTACGAAGAATTCAAATTATTTTTAACAGATAGTTTTTATTAATAAATAATATGGATTTTAATAAAAATAGTCAATCGGAAACAAATAGGAACTTATTAGTGAAAATAGTCTGGACTAAAAATATATTTAAAACAAAATCGACTATTTTCTCATTCATTAGAATAAATCGTAAAACGAAAATTAATTTATTAACAAGTATAAAAATTTCGATTAAGATATAAAAATATAATTTTTAAGTGAAAATTATAAATTAGCGAAATATGACGAAATATGAAATCGACCTTATTTAGTTACAAGTGTTACGATAACCAACAAAATACTATAACGATCGTAATTAATAAAATTACTAACTATTTATAAAACGATATTGAAAACTCGTAAAATATTTATAAGGCACAAGATTTATAAAAGAAAATAATATTTTTAGCGAATAATAAATAGCTAAAATTAGAAAATCGAAGTTAAAATATTTACTACATATACTACTACTCAAACATACGATATAAATCGAGTAACGTCCTAAAGTTACCTTTGGTCTATACCCAAAACGAACAAGTACTCGTCCTTGATCAGTCCAAGCTCCAACTCGTTTGTAATGTCTTTAAGCTCCAAGTTGCAGAATCATTAGTCTTCTAAGCAGGCTTCAGCACGAAAATCGAGTTGACAAAACATAAGAATGAGACACAGGCTGGATACGGGTAACAAATTACATCCAAAAACAAAGAGGGAAGTTAAAACAAATAAGAATGGGTCGGAATGGGATGATATTCAGACTTAAGACAAGGGAAAGACAAAGAGACACGATTATTCAACATAAGACAGAAGGGGATTGATGTGTCGAAATATGAATATGAGGACCGAAAAGAACCAAGTCAATAAAGAATATGTCCTCAATGCGATAGTAACGTGCAAAGGAATATAAACGGAACCACATCAATAGCTGCCAGCAGCAACAATAACGAGAGAAAGGAAGGATGAGAAGAAGACACAAAGAATCGAGCTTGATAAACAACCATACTACAGCAATGTTAGTATAGACGAATAAGAACAAAAGTAGATTATCGACTTCAATCAGCATTAACGAACAGCAGCAGACCAGAAACCATTACTATAACGAGAAAGGGCAACGGTCAAAACACTCATCACGGATTCAGCGAAAACAAAACAGTAATAACAGTAGAGTCTCGACGAAAGGACAACGGCACAACAGAAATCGTGCGAGTAACAATAATTGAGCATCGAAAAGTCGGACACAACATCAGAAGCAAATCGAAACTGATCGGCACGATCACAATGACGCAGATAGCAGTGGCAAAGGGAGAAAAGAGGAAGACGAAAAGAAGAGGGACAAGCAGCGCAGCAGTACGGGCAGCAATAACAACCAACAGCATCAATATTTAAGAAGAAGAAGAGAAAAGGCAGCAGCCCGACAAATGAAATCGGAAAATGAAGAAGAAAAGAAGAACCTCAGACTGGACACGAACCACCGAAAACGGAGAAGAAAAAAAATGGAACGAGATGGAGGAATGAACAGACTTACACAGCAGCAGGAGGTCGCATACAGCAGCAGAAAGACAAAAGTGTAGCAATAATCACAAGACGAAAGAACATAGCGGGATGTGAACAGAGGTTAGACAAGAACGATAATCAAGAAGAAGGAAAACGAGGCAACAAAATGACGTCAACAACGATGCACATCAGCAAACGTGACCAAAACAGATGTAGCAGGACAACGAACAACGACAACGAAAAAAAACGAAGAAGAAGGAGAAGAAAAGGACGTACCCTGACTAAAAGCAACGAAAACAGCAGCACGATAAAACAGGAGGAGAAGAAGGAGAAACACCGAAAAGAAGAAGAAATAACAGCAGCGGCAGCAGCAGCGTAACAGTAGCAACATCAGCGTAAGAGCAGCAACATCACGCAGCAGAGCACTCAAATAGCAGCGAAACAACGACGAAGACAGAAGCAAAAACCGAAACCACAATTGCTAACGGAAGGGGAAGAAGAAAAGCGAATAGAAGTATGACACGAGCAGCAGCATTAACAGAACGCAGCAGGAGAGTAGCAGCACAAATGAATGAAATTAGGACGAGATCCAGGGAAAGAATGAATGGGAAAAAAAGAAAATGAATGATAGAGGTGATGCGTTGAAAAGAGATGAAACGGTGGGATGAAAAAGGAATGCAAAGGGAATGAATGTTAGGAGGAAATTAAACGGTGGAATAAAGAGTAAAGGGGGAGTGAATGATTAATATTAAGTGGGGCTGAAATCCACTAAAATCAAGTGGGTTAGAAATACAGATTAATTCCGTAACGATAAGTTGACTGACCCACAAATCGAATTAAAAATTAAGTCAAAAGAAAATCAATAAATAATTGGTCGACTAATAGAATTAGTAAAATAAACGTTTCTTAAGATATAAATAATTATTCGAGACGAAAATGAAGTTTATATAAATAAATAATTAGACGATCAAACAGTATTTCCCGATTAATAATAGATTTTCGATAATGTGAATTAAATTGACTTCTCGAGGAACTGTAATAAATATTTTGACAAAAATCAATATAAATGAACTTCGAGTCGAAAATAGAAATTCGAGCTAAAATATAATTAAATAAAAAGAATTTAGAATTTAAATCGCCGAAAAGACTTTCGATAAGAATTAAATTAAACGTATAAAATAAATCGAAATATAAATAAAAATATGTTTTAAATAAAAAGAAGATTTCCCGAGACAAATAGAATTTTAGAAGCTTGAAACGATTAAACGATAAATTCGTTTTATAATAACTTTAAGAATTACGAGTTAAATCGTAAAAATAAAAATACGAACGAAATTTTAATTTAATTTTAATTTGTAAAAATCAGGGGTGTTACACTTCATGGTTGAATGCCCGTGTGCTTCACGGTTGAATAACTTAATTATATTGAAAAATAGTTCTAAGGGTTTAATAATAGGATTATTTCACGATAATAATCCAAACTATTGTCGTCCTTTAATTAATTCATACTTCACAAATCTCAATTTAATCTCGTCAATGACTTCATTAATCTTGTTTCGCTATGGGCGAAATCATGACTAGTTGTCGTTGTAGACACCCTGATTTGTATCTGGTTTATACTTGAGTCGTCGGCCAACACCCGATGATGATTGACCTGCAACACACTGCGATTTTACGATGTTTTAGATGATTTTTCTACTGTTTGGATCAAAATACTACTCGGAAATATTAATTCAACTTTTAGACTGTCTTAATCGAGTCATTTCAGTCGTGTCGACACTAATTAGAGTCAATTCTGGTTCCGGGACCCTGTATTGGTCCCGAAATGCGAAGTCAAACCCGAGTCAACCGAGTGAAACTTCAAAAACTAAGCCCAAAGTTCAAATAGTGGACCGCGTTACCTTGTCGTTCAAGAAAGCCCATGAAATATTAATTAGGTTACATATCTCGTCATTTAGGAAAGTTTTGCAACTTGCGGTGCCAAGCAGCTGAAATGACTACACTCACGCATCGGAGAATTGGGCCCCATGAGCCCAGGCGTCTCATGCCCAAGTCGTCTGGTCACACGTGTCTAACCATCAATTTTGACGTAAAAATCCTTGTAAATCGACCACTCAACACATTTCATAACTTCGAATCCCGAATCCTTGATTCAACTTACAAATTCTTAACTCTTTTTTTTGCCAACGGGAAACAAGAGTAGAAATCATGAATCAAGCGCCACAGCAGCAATGCTATGTGCCTTAAAATTCATGACCCTAGGAACATATTCAATTGTGAAACAATGAAACAAAGAAAGAAAAGATGCGAGACTTCCTAGAATTCTAGTAGTGGCCGGTGTATCTTTGTCAAATTCTGCAACCTGCCTAACCAGCTGTAAGCAATCGCTGATAAGATTAACATGAAGAAAACCATTTTTTGTTGCCCACTTGACCGCCTCATAGAGACTGAGAGCCTCCGCTTGCAAAGGTGAGAGAGCTCGGATCTTTGCTGCACCTTCGTACAAACACGTTCCTTCAGTTCTATAAACCACCCATCCCGCGGCGGCTTTATCAATTCCTTTCCAAGCTGCATCAACCATAATTCTGACGCAAGTACATGAGGAGTAATTGCCAATAACTTCATACAACTTATCTTTATTAGAAGGGTCGTGACCATCCTCACATGGATGATCCTCATCACTTGGCAGAGAAGACTTCTCACTCTTGTCAATCGCTTGAAGGGCAATTGAATTCTCACTCCGGAAAAGGTTCATGACAAAGACTTCATTTGGGTTAAGACCTTCGAAGATACACATGTTTCGAGTAACCCAGATCGACCATAGAACACATAGAAAGAGGATCATACCATTCAGGGAGTCACAATTGCCCTGAAGATAGTCAAGCCAGTTAATAATCCAATCCTTAATGTCAATGAAAGTGTTAGCTGTGGTATTAATCCCCAGATCACACCCTTTCCAGATACGGGACGAGATTGGGCAATCTCTAAAGATGTGAGCAGTGGACTCAACAACATTCTTGTTATTACAGGTACGGCAGTAAGAGTGTCCTGTGATGTTACGCTTCATGAACTCTTCTCCCGTCGGAAGAGCATCATTAATGAGTTTCCAAAGGAGAGTTCGCCACTTAGCCGACCCTTTCAATTTCCAGAGTTTTTTCTTGCAGAAATTTAAGCACTTGCTAGTCAATGGTGGTCGCCTAATATTGTTTCGAAATTGCTCATCAAAGGCCACCCTGTACCCACTTTTAGATGTGTACTCCCCGGATGGTGTTTTATTCCAATAGAGGCAATCCGGAGCTGTCTGGATAGGAAGAGGACAACATAAAATTAGGTTCACCCATTCCTTATCATAAAGAGCATCCAACATCTGCACATTCCACGTGCCATCATGACAAGTGAGGTCTTTAACACAGAGTGAATCAACCCTGGATGATAATGGAGGTGGTAAATTGGCCTTTAGAGTTGGAGTGAGACCATTAGCCCATTTCATGTCTTTTATTTTTATTATACTTGGGTTACCCGGTGCCCATGCTAAAGAGTTGTTTAAAAGACGAAGGCCCCATTTAACTCCGGTCCACCCCCATGACTTGTACCTATGTTCAGCATCCAAGGTCAGATTAAGACCAATCGCATTGCACTTATATTTTGAAGATAAAACTTGACTAAGGAGCAACTCTGGCTGTTTAAACATCTTCCATCCTACTTTTGCAAGCAATGCCTGGTTCATACTTTGTATGTGCCTTATACCTAAACCACCTTCAGATTTGGGTAGAGAAAGGTAAAGGCTGCTTCGCCAATGGATAGTCTTATTTCTTCGAGTTCCAGCCCACCAGAAATGGGCGAATAGTTTATTAATTCTATCCGCCACACTTACCGGTATTTTGTATACCGATAGGAGATGGACAGAGAGGGAGGCTAGAACTGAAGAGATGAGAGTAAGTCGACCCGCTGGCAAGAGAAGAGACCCATTCCAGGACGAAATTCTTGCAACCACCTTATCATAAGCCTTATTAAAGAAGGCTTTACTATTTCGGTTAACATCCAGTGGAAGGCCAAGGTATTTGTCAACGACAGAACGTGAAGAGATTTTAAAGCTTTTGATACAGCGCTTAGCTGTAGTCATTGTGGTGTTCGGACTGAAGGTGAGTGAGGACTTTTCTTTATTGATTTTTTTGCCCTGATGCTTCACAAAACTCCATAATCGAGTATTTGAGATGCTCAATGCTTCTTTCATTTCCCTCAGTGAAGAAGATAGCATCGTCTGCAAAGAGAAGATGAGAGATTGGAGGAGAGTTCCTTGAGATCTTGATACCTTGAATAATATTCCTTTCTTGAAGGGAAACCAAATTAGAAGAAAGAACCTTTGTGCATAGGATAAATAAGAATGTGGATAGGGGATCGCCTTGTCTTAGCCCTCTGGTAGGGTTAATACTGACTTTTGGAGAGCCATTGATAAGGAGATCATATTTTACAGTTGTAATACATTGCATAATGAGCTTATTAAGAGGATCAGGAAAACCCATGGACTCAAGGGTAAGCTTTACGAAGTTCCAATTCATTCTATCAAAGGCTTTGCTGTAATCGAGTTTCAGGGCTATCTTACTCTTCTTTTGAAGTGAACACATTTTGATATCATACATTAATTCGTGAGCAAGAAGGATATTGTCACTTATTGAGCGCCCCGGCATAAAAGCATTTTGATACTGACCCACCAGCTTCCCTAGAACTCTTTTAATGCGATTTGCAATGCACTTAGTCGTGATCCTCATAAGAACATTACAAAGACTAATTGGTCTAATTTGATCGGCCCATTCAGGGTTACATACCTTCGGGATGAGGGCAATAAATGTATGATTGAGATCTTTAGGAACACGCCCTGTGTTTAGTGTAACACAAACCGCGTCAATAATATCTTTTTTTATGATGCTCCAAAAATTTTGAAAGAATATTGCCGGGAAACCGTCAGGGCCCGGAGATTTCATTCCTCCCATTTGGAAAACAGCTGCCCGGACCTCTTGTCCAGTGAAAGGTTTGCTTAGATGGATAACGTCTGCATGATCTAACCTGTTTGAGACATTGGAAAAAAGATAAGAAAATGTCTCCTTATAATCATTATAGGGAAGATTAGCGGGATCATCAGACGAATCTCCAACATAAATTGCCGAAAAATGCTTCATGACGACTTGAGATAACCCGCTATTGTCAGTGCACCACTGGTTATTATCATTCATTAATCCAGTAATGAAATTTCTAGCCGATCTCCCTTTTACCCAGTTAAAAAAATATCTCGTGCACGTATCGCCTTCAATAGCCCAGTTGATTTTTGCCCGTTGTTTCCAGTAAACATTCATTGCCTTAGCAAACATATTCAGCTCATTATGGACTATATCGTACTTATCCTCAGATCCGCCAGACAGGATTTCATTAATACTTTCTTCCAACTTATCATCAAAATCAGTCCAACTTTTTTTCCACTCGTCTCTCTTGTCAAGTGTCCATTTTTTAAGGGCACCTCTCAGTCGTGCAAGCTTACCCATGATTCGAAGAGTTGCACTCTCATTTCTATTAGTTTCTTCTTTCCAAATATTCTGAATCACCACTTTGCATGCCTCCATATCAAGACACCATGCTTCTATTTTGTAAGGTCTTTTTGCTTTGTCTTTTACTAAGTGAAGATCAATCTCTATCATTGCATGATCAGAAATTTGGATTGGATAATGTAGGACGCCAGTATTCGGGAAGAATTCACACCAATTCGAGGATGCATAAGCCTTATCCAAACGCTCATACACACGTTTTGTCCCTTTTCTATTATTGCACCAAGTGAACTTCGGTCCTTTATAAGGAACATCATATAATTGGTTATCAATCTTCCAAGCAACAAAATAGTCGAGCCCTGCTATGCGCCCTTTTTTGCTACTTAATTTATCTTCCATAGAATCCACTTGATTGAAATCTCCCACTAAGAGATAAGGGAGATCGAAAGAAGAGAGCCATTCAGTTAAGAAGTCCCATACAGTTTGACGCTCATCAACACAAGGGTGTCCATACACACAGCACAAAAGCCATTCTGAGCCACTTGAAGTGACTTTCATAATAATAAAATTGGGACACAAGTACATATGATTGAAAAACACCGCGACCTTCCATCCAAGCCAGAGACCGCCACTACTACCCATTGCATCTACTCCTACATAATTATTAAAACCAAGGGACTTGCCTACCGTCGAGGCAGTCTGAACACTACACTTAGTCTCCATTAAGAAAACAAAATCATACTTATTATTACCTCCTAGTAACCCCCTAAGTTTACCAATTGTAGGGGCGAGCGGGTCGTTAATACCCCTACAATTCCAAATCAATCCTTTCATTGTCTCGAGATGCAAGAAAACTTGTATTAAACTCAGCTTTAACAAAGAACCACCGCAACCAACCCTCTCATCAAACCAACCACCACGAGTCGACCCTACCCGACTTACTCATCCACTAAAAGGTCCAGAGCCATGACATACCCGATCCGAGAAAGAGCCAAAACAACCGATCCGTCAAGCAAGAAAACCCATAAGACCATACGGAACCCCTTGATAAAGAAATCAATCACTACCAACCCTTAATCAAACATAAGCACAGAGAAAACCTTTGAAACTCATTAATACCAAACAGTAAAAATGAAAAGCATAACAAAGAAGCTTTTTTTTTTTTTTAATTTAAACATTGAAACAAAGAGCAACACACAGCTCACTTCAATTCATTTTTCAAAGCCCAAATGACGGGACCAAATCATTTCAATTCATTTTTTCTTCTTTTTCTTTTCTTTTCTTTCTTTCTTTCTTTCTTTCTTTCATTTTTTAAAAATTGGTCTTAATAAAAAAATAAGCCTTGAAAACCAGAGAAAAGGCCACCATAGTCCAACGCCGATAACCACGGCAGGCCGAAAATAAACAATTCGGCACATGACTAAATCAAATCGGTGGGGGAGGGGGGCGAGGGAAGGGGGGAACACCGACGACTCAGACACCAAACCGAACCCGTATCGACCCAACCGAAAGCGACGAGGTACGAACAAGGGAGATGGGGGAGGGGGGCGAGGGGAGGGGGAAAACATCTCCCGTGTTAGCACACACGAGTCGGGACGGACAGAGACCACAAGGCCGACAACGAACCAAAAAAAGAGACCCAAAAGAAGATCCGACAAGACGAACTGAAAAAGGCAGACATTAAAAACTCACAACAGAAAGGCAGAATACTCATAAAAGGTAAAGATGGTGCCTATGCCGATGGGTGAGAGTGATTGAAGACAAAACGGGGTTGCTGATGGCATTAAGGCTTGCTCGATTGAGGAACCGAATGAATAGCTCTAAACCAAGATCGGTCCAGCATGCATCGTGGAAGAGTGAAGCTTCGCCGGAGATTGGCCTCCGGCGAGTGGGTAGGGGAAGACTGTAGTTGGTAGGAAGGGTGGTGGCGGCAGTCACAATAAAAATTAAATTAGGGTTTTAAGAGAGATAGAGGGTAGAGAGAGAGCCTATTATACAAGTCGAATTCTTAACTCAATTTCCTAACCTTCCTTAATAATAATTTTTTTTGGTGAAGGATAAGTATATATAAAAAATGTGTAACCAATTACAATGAAGATACCTAATGACTACATCAATTTATGTAGCCATCTAGCATCTTTAGAAAGAATGGGATATTTGATTTTACACATTACTCGATTCTTAACATCCATCTTAATCATTTTGACCGTGCATTGCGGCTGTGGGACTACTCCTTCAATTCTGCATACATTTCGTTGCCTTCAAATATGATAAATCGACGCATTGATCGTAGCACAAAGTATGTTACATTGTAGCTTTGATCCTCTCATATTCTTCGCCCATAGTAGGCCCCCATTACTCGGAATCTTCTTCGACAACCATTCGCCTAAAATGCCCATAACTCTCGAGCTTCAACAAGAACCAAAGAACAAATGGTCTAGGCTCTCCGGTTGTGCCTCATACAAGTAACATAGGTTTGAGTCTGCAACCCCAAACCTCAGAAGCTTCAATCTCGTATTTAATGCCCCCCGAAACACTAACCACGCAATGAAGCTATGTTTCGGAACACTCCAACTACTCCACACAAGCCTCTACCACGAGACATTCGGTCTATGGGTCCGTAATTCCTCATAAGCCTTCGAAATCGAGTAATGGGTCCCCGATCCATGCCAAGTTCTATTCGCAAACATGTCCTTAATCTTCTCCTTAGCCTGACATATCTTCCTCCATGCCCACGTGACATCCGCATGAGGCTGATAATCACGCCACGAGGAGCCCTTCAATAAACACTATTCACCCATCGAACCCACAAACGATCCGGTTTGTCGAAAATCCATGACGCCAGCTTCGCCACAGCTGCCTCGTTCCATATTGTCAGATCCCTCAATCCCAGCCCTCCTTCATTCTTAGGACAATAAATTTTCTCCCACCTCACTAATGCTCAAGTTGTGCCTTCCACACCACCATCCCAAAGGAAGTTACGACATATTGACCCAATACGAGCCATAACATATTTCAGGATAATAAAGACCATAGCACAGTAATTATGTAATTGAGATAACACAGACTGAACCAAGGTCAATCTACCCGCATAAGAGAGCTTCCGGGCACCAATAATTTAGTAAACCCTAATCTCTTGGTCTTTTGAATTCATAATTTGATCGATCCTAAAATTTTTGTATAGAACTTTTCTATATAAAAACACGATTTCTTGAATTAGACTTATCACAAATAGATCAACTAGCTAGCAAATCAAAAGTCGAATCAAACGACTCTTAACCTAAGTAAGTCACTACATTCTTAAAATAAATCGAGACCGTATAAACGTTATATAACCGTTTTATTCGTCCCTTTAAAGTCGTTATCGTCACTAGGTTAGCACTTAATCTAGCACTTTCGATTCGATTTAAATAAAGGGTCTTTACATTATGCATTATGATTTTTGTAGACCAATGGGTTCCTAACCCACCGCAAAATCGACGCGCACTCCAGCATTTTCTAAACATGGTGTGCAACCCTCGATCATAGCTTGGTTTTTGTCGCAGTGCATGTTCGACTAGACCCCGACCCACCGTTCAGTCTACGTAACATTCAGAACTTAAAACCCCTAATTAAAACACTTAAATCTAAATCCGAGTAGTCGCATGACATCCGTTCTTAACATTTACGCATCATATTTTATCGTTTTGTGTGCAATTAGAAGGTGTAACAACTCATTTAACATGATTTGCTTACGTTATCGCATCTTTACCGCTTTTAATTGCATGTTTTATCGTTTTTATTACGACGAAATTGCATGTTAAAGCACTAAACAGAAGCTTAAAATGTAAATTAGCGAACTAATAAATAACTTTAACGAACACAGAAACTGGTGCTCGGTCTTGTCTTCGTTGCCTTAAAAAACCTGCAACTTGGCGTCTCAGTTCAGAGTCCCCTCACCTAAGGCGCCTATCTTCATGTACGTTTCTATTTCTGTGCGGTTTAAATTATTCAATCAGTGGTCCAATTGGGATCAAAGTTGACTTGAACGGTTTCCAAGTAGTCCATAATTTTTCGGTGGTGACTCCAACATCACATCGCAAGTTCGGTTCACTAAAACGGTTGCCAAACCAAATGATCCGATCTTTGAACATTTACAACCATATCTCGATCAATTCCAACTGAAACGCTGATGTCCCCGTACATCTGTCTTCTACAACCCATAAATCGATGTCCGATATATCGCCCTGAACGCGGAATCGAACAGGCCGGCGGGGACCCCTGTCGACCGTGTGGGTGGCCATCGCAGAAGGTGCGGGGGTGCGATGTGGGTGGTAGCGTCCACAGTTTGGCGATTTCGTTGGGGAATGGAAAACTTGGTTTTAATCGGGTCTACAAGTTATAACGGTGGTGATACTTGAACGAGGTTGGCTATTAGGCGTTTTCGAGTTCTTTTGTGGTTTCTACAGGTTCTAGCCTTCATAAGGCCAACTTAATCTCTTAGTTCCAATCGACCGTTTCATTGGTGAAGGTTCTAATAATACCTGATCCCATGATTGGGCCACGTATTGTAGTTCCGTCCGCCTCAGGTAGTCACTCTCGTGATATGCCAAGTGATAAGCACCGCGTGGAATGAAGACAATATTCACTAGTAGGAAAAAACGTTATCGTGTTTGTGTTATCCTGGCGGTATTAGCATAAACGAGATACTAGGTATAATTACTAGTGGAAATGGTCTTTAGTGGCGTTTGTTTTTTTTGAAAAAATGACACTGTAAGTTCTAATTTTTGTGGCGCTTTTATTTTAGAACCGACACTATATGTTTTTGTGGCGGCTCTATTTACAACGACGTGAAAAGTGACACAATAGAGTGTTACCTTTGGTGGCGGTTTTACTTTATAGCCGACACTATAGAGTTTTTGTGGCGTTTATATTTAAAACTGACATAAAAGTGACAGAATAGAGTGTTACTTTTCATGACGATTTATTTTAGAACCGACATTATAAGTTTTTCATGGCAATTCTAATCACTACTGACGTAAAATAAAAATGACTCATACAATAAAGTACTACTTTTTCTGGCGTTTTTTTTGTATCGACACTATAAATTTCTGTCGAGGTTCTATTTAAACCAACGTAAAAAATGTGAAATAGGAGAGTCCTTTTTTTTGTGGCATTATTAATTTAGAATTGATAAAATATGACTTTGTGGTGGTTTTATTTACAACTGACGTAAAAAGTGTAACATCCACGGTTTTCTAAAATTAAATTCGTATTCGTGTTTTTATTTTAGATTACCTTTTAACTCATAATTCATGATTTTAATTCTTATTGAATTTATTTTAACTTCGTCCTAATTCCTAAAGTTTTATTTAAGCTCGAATTCCATTTTCAACCCGAGCTTCATTTTAATTAAGTTTCGTCAGAACATTTATTATTATTATTATTATTATTATTATTATTTTTTTAAGAAGGTTATTTCTCTTATTCATCCTTAAAGGACAATCAAGAGAATGACTTACAAACAGACATATCCTTTCATCTTTGTGATGAAACAAAGAAAATAGAACAATAACAACCACTAATTCCTTACAACAACAAATACTAGGATGCTTAGCTGATAGGCGTGCCTTTAGTTCTGTTTGTATCATGGCTACATGCTGCTGAACAGTCTTCTCCATCCCATTGAATATCCTGCTATTGCGTTCAGTCCAGAGATGATACACAAGAGCACACCTTGCTACGATAAACCATTCACGTTGCCAAGGTCTTTGAGACTTATACATGGCTCTTCTGAGCATATTGATGAGATCTTTCCCATGGGCTCGAATATGCAACCAACTCATGATAAGGTCCCATAGCTGCCTAGCATAAGAGCATTTGAAAAAAAGATGTTCATGCGATTCAGTAGCATCTTTACAGAGTATACATCTGTTGACAATCTGAATGCCCCTTTCCTGAAGTTTATCTACAGTGGGTAGTTTCTTTTGTACAGCAAAAGACAATGTAACCTTATGTTTAGGAATGATTGAGGCAATCTTGGCAGCTTTCAAAGGTAGAATTTCGGGAAATTTACTTCTAAACCAAGCATAACTCTTCTTTGAATTGAATTTTGTTGTTGAAGTCCATCTAATTACTGCTCTCCTATTGTCATTCATGCTGCCTGTCTTCGTCAGAATCTCTTCTGAAATTAACTATACTTTTTAAGGCATCCGAGAAACTATCATTAATCTGGATATCCCACAGTGATTTGACCTTAAGAACATAAGTTTTAATCCAAACAATCCAAAGACTATTATGATTAGTCTCAATCTGCCATAACCATTTAGCAATTAACGTTTTGTTCCATGCTAGGAGTTCCTTGATGTTTAATCCCTCTTCAATCCAAGGAGAACAAATAGCCTGCCAGCTCTTCATACAGAATGTCCTTTGTTCCAAATTACCAGACCAAAAATAGTTTTTGCAAAGCTTATTGATCAATTTGAGGACATTTTTTTGGCAGAAGTGCAGTTGAGCACCAGAAGTTTGCGAGGCCAACGATAACAGAGTTTAGTAACTCCACCCTTCCTGCGTAAGAAAACCTGTTAGTTGACAAGTGCATCAGAGCATTCTGCACCTTAACGATCATATCTCCATAGTTAGCCATGTTATTCTGGATAAGAGCATTCCCAGGTATTTGCAAGGGAGATTCCCCTCTACAAATCCTGTAGCATCAATGATTGCCTCCTTCAAAAGAGCTTGAACTCCACCAAAAAAAGATCTCAGTTTTATCCTCATTTATGCTCAGACCTGACATAGTTGTGAACTTATTGATAATCACTTTAACTGCAAGAAAAGTAGGGACATCTCCACGTGCAAAGACCATTAGGTCAACAGAAAAGACCAAGTGAGTTGGAGCCAATTTGGTGCATTTAGGGTGAGCTGATACATTAGGTAATTTATTCAATCGCCTGAGGTATCTTGAGAGTACCTCCATGCTGAGCACAAAGAGATAGAGTGAGATAGGATCCCCTTGCCATATTCCACTTTTACCTTTAAAGAAGCCAATCACACCACCATTCAATTTTAAAGAGAACCAAGCTCCTGATATGCACTTCATGATCCATTGAATAAATTGAGGAGGAAAATTGAAAACTGTAAGCATATTGTGTAAAAATGGCCATTGTAGAGAATCAAAGGCCTTCCTCATATCAATCTTTAGGAGGCATCTTGGAGATAGGTTTAATATCTTATACCCCTTGATTAGAGCTTGATAAAGGGCAATATTATCATGTATGTTTCTTTTCTCAATGAATGCTACCTGTTCAGGTCCAACGATAAGAGATGCAACAACTTTCAATCTATTAGGATTAATTTCACTAATTGTCTTGTAGACCATGGTGCAACATGCTATAAGCCTATAGTCCTTCACAATAAAGCATATGTCCTTCTTAGGGATGAGTCTAATCAAGGTCGTATTAACTTGCTTACACATTTTTCCTGAAGAAAAAAACTCCCTCACAGTAGCAGAGTAATTTGTACCCACCACAGACCAACTAGCCTTAAAGAACTCAATAGAATAGCCATCTGGACCAGGGCTTTTATGAGCTCCAATAGAGAAGAGAGAATTTTTGATTTCAATCAAGGATGGGATAGCCTGAAGTGAGTCCCAGGTATCTTGGGGCAGAATTGGGTCCCGTTGTAAAAATGCAGTATCAAGTGCCATAACAGAAGATGAGGTCCCAAGCAATCCTTCAGAATACTCCACAAAAGATTTAGCCACTTCATCTTGACCCACTCTAGTGGATCCATGAGCATCTTCAATGCTACCAATGATTTTATGTGCTTTTCTTTCTTTTATTCTATTATAGAAGTAGCTAGTTGAGGAATCATTTAAGGTAATGTGATCAATTTTTGCTCTTTGTTTAAGCGTTATCATTTCAGCCCTTCTCAATTCACTATACTAACTTATAAGTTGAGCCTCCTTCATTATGAGTACTACAGAAAGAGGGTTATTTTGCAGATCAACCTGGCAGACATCAAGTTGCAATTTAGTATCCTTAAGCCTATTTGCCATATTGGAATAAGTATTCTAGTGAAGGTTTTTAAGGCCTCTTTTCAACCTTTTAAGTTTGCTAAACAATTTAAAGCTTTCCATCCATGAGATTTTTCTTCCCATGACTGCCCTACTGTTGAAAGGAAGTCAGGGTGCTCAATCCAACAATTCATGAAGCTAAATCTTGCAACAGTTTTACTGGCTTTCAAGATTTTTACAAGAACGGGAGAATGATCAGAGATACCTGCAGAAAGGTTAATAGCATGAGTACTTGGATAAGCAGATCTCCAAGATTGATTAACCAAGGCTCTATCCAATTTGGACCAAACCCTGGAGCTCTCCTCTTGTTTGTTTGTCCACGTATATCTACACCCTGTAGTAGGTAAGTCATCCAAACCACAGGAGTAAATACATGTATTGAACGCCATGATGTTAGAAATATTAGGCTGAGTATCACTGATTCGCTCATTGGGGGACCTGGCGATATTAAAATCCCCTAGAATAAGCCAGTTAGTAGCATCTGATAATTTGGCCATTATAGTGAGATTGGTAGTCGCCCACCACCTGATAATTTTTGTAGTATTTCTTGATGATTTTCCTTGCTTTCCCTTCCTTAACTCTTGTTTCCAAGACACCCATAAGATCCACCTGATTCATCCTCATAAAATTGAATATTTCTATCTGCTTGAGAGGATCATTTGCACCCCTAATATTCCAGGAGGCAGTAATCTTGTGTTTGATTTATCAGGAGGGACAATTATATATTCTATTTCCTAATTAAACCCTAATTAAAATCTTATTCTACCCTAATTAAAATCTTACGGGATTATTTTATTAAACTATATTCTATTTCCTAATTAAACCCATTGTAATAAGTATAAATACCCTTCTTAGGGCTAAGTTTAAGGGCACTTTTTATTCATTCAACAAACTTTAGTTTTAGACTTAGTATTAGCATCGGAATTTTGCAAGCTTGTAGCGGTACTTTTTAGATTTCAATTATTATTCAATCTTTCAGTTCTTCGTAATTGGTATTTTTCCCTTTTCTCTTGTTTTCATATTGATTTCTATTATGCTTAATTACTTTGTTGTTTCATCTTTAATCGTGAGTAGCTAATTTATTTATCTAGGGTTGAAGGGGATCTACGTTAATTGAATTGGGGATGTTGGTTTAATTAATTGTTTGATTGATCTTTTCATATGTTATTGCCTTACTACTTGTTTTGTATCATCGTTTGATTAGTTTGAGACGTTGAACTAGTTGAATGTTTAGGAACCCGAACCTAAGATCGAAAGCCTGGTAAGGGTAGACTTACAAGTAAGTGGGTAGGATAATCTGGTAAGTTGCGAGAGTCCGTCAGAATCTATCCTAAGGTTGACATAAGTTCCGAAAGGCCGTGTCTTTACCCTAAATAACTATGATTGATTGATTAAATGATTAATTAACTTTACCCAATTTAATTGCATAGTGAACCGCAAGACCCTAGATCTCTTTTAATATTGTTAGAACCCTTAATTTTACATTACTGCAATAGTTTAGAAAACAAACACAAATAAATCAGAACTAGAATAATTTAGAATCGACTATAGATAATTCACAATATTCATCCATCTCTCTGTGGTTCGACCCTTACTTGCTACTAGCTACCTGTTAGTTGTTCGTTAGGATTATTTTGATTAAGGTGATACGACTTTAGCCTTGTCAATTTTGGAGCCGTTGCCGGGGAGACGGTTTTGTATTATTACTTATTATTTGTTTTGGGTTCTAAATTATTTTGTATATATTTATTTTTTCGTATTTTTTTAATTTATTTGTTTAACCATGACTATCTTCTACCTTCCTCAATTTAATCATGAGTCACCGCATATTTATTGGGAAAGACTTGAGTCTTTTATTTTTCAAAGTGACTGTCATGTTAATGTTTGGGAGATGTGTGATATGTTGTGGGCTGGTGGGGATGATGAGACACGGGCTAATATTGAGGCAAATTGCGACGGGATGTTTAATTATGTGCCTTATGAGGAGCGATGGAAACTCCTTAAATATTTAGCCCAAAACAATGCTGAGTCAGAGAAGAGGTGGATTGCTTTCATGGCGGACTGTAAGGTGATATTGCAAAAGTTAACGGCTACTCTACGTGAGTTAAATTTAAGAACTGATCCTGCAACATTATCAACTAACTGTGTTATGAGTACGTCCGTTGCACATGTTAGAGAGGATATTGACCTATTTGATGACGATGATGATGAGCCTTTGATTTTTGCTTTGAAAGTCCATTCTCCGGTCATTGAAGTTGATTCTGTTATATATGAAAATCTAATGATTCAATCTTTGACGGAAAATCCTGAGATTTTGAACATTGTTAATAAGCCCATTTGTGATTCAATTGATGATTCTAGTCGTCCGCCTACCGAGCTTTCGTCGGAAATCACTTTGCCTATTTCATGTGAATTAAACCCTTGGGAAGCCGAGGTAGATGCTTTAGAAGCAGCGCTAAATCATCCAGGAACTCTCGAAACAGAAAATCTTGAGGTATATGGGATTGTGGATACACCCGTTGAGGTAATAAATCATTCTCATCCACTTGAACTTCCTCCTTGCCTCGATGATAGTACAAGTATTTCTCCCGTTTTGTATGAATTAATTGTGAAAAATAATATTGTTGATCTGAGAGGTATTAAGTTGTCTTACATCCCCGATAATTTACAATATTATTTTCCACCAATTATTGACGGCTGAGACTATATGTCGAGGACTTTTGAAAGTTTTCAAAGAAAGGTTGACAAGCTGAGACAGTCATTGACATTGATTTTATATAATGTCGTTATTCTATCTTGGTGCTACTTATGCTCTTGTGTAGCACATGCGCAACTTTTTGATCAACTTCTGAGAGCCTTGAGCTACTATGATTTTGTTATTGATGGGTATAAGTCAGATTCTTAGTCCCGGTTGGTTGCTGGTTTGGGGGACTTATTTGTAGCAAATATTGTCGGTATCTTCCCTTATTTTTCTTTTATTTTTCTTTTATTTTTGTTTTTTTTTTCAATTTTTTTCCTTCTATCTTCCTTTACCCGTTATATTTTTGTCCTATTTTATTTCGCTTGGTTCACAATGAGGACATTGTGTTATTTGGTTTGGGGGGATATTTTGTGTTTAGTGTATTTTTCTTTTGGGTGTGTTTTAATTTTAAAAAAAAAAATATTTTTCGATTTTTCGTGTGTTTTAGTTTAGAGTCATTTTGGCGATGATGACATTGCTTTTGTCGCATGCTTTTCCTTAGTTCTTTGCTCTTTCTTGTGAATGACACTTATTTCCCGTTATTTGAGTTTAGTATTTCTTTAATCTTGTCGCCGATTATGTTTTGAATGTCAAATGAGTAAATTGACCTGTTGTCGAGTAAGCTACTTATATTGTGAGATTTAGAACCTTAAACTGATGACATCCATGATCAATTTCATATAGGTTGAGAGTAGCACTCCTTATGAGACATGTAACATCAAATTGCATAAGCATGACATTCGTCTCTTAAATACCTGTATATATTCAGTTTGTGATTGTGACACATGTAGAAGAGACAATCCCCTTTCTTTTATCTAATTCCCATAAACTTCACATAGCTATAAATTGACCTGTTTTGACCCGTTTATTAACTACATACCATATTTGCCTACCTTAGTCAAACTAGTTGGTTAATTGGACGGAATTGTTTTTACGGGTGAAATTTGGTACCATGTCGATTGAGGACGAGAATTGAAAAAAAAATGATGAATGATTGAAAAACAAAATCAATGAAAGAAAAGAAAAAGAAAGGAGATAGTTGAAAAAAGAAAAGAAAAAAAATGAAGTGAAACAAGAAAAGAAATGTGTTTTTGCTATGAGAAAAGAATTAATTTCTATATTTTCGTAGTTGTTGGTGCAAAGCCGGTTGTGAAAGGCTGAAAATAAGATGCTTGGTACTACTTATAATTCCTTTGATTGAAGTTGGTTAAGAATGGAATGAGTATATTGTTGGTTACGGTTGTACTAGCTTGACTTTTACCTCCACATATCCAAATCGTTTTGCCCCTTCATACCCGATTAACCTCACTTTATCCATATGTAAGTCCTCGGCATGTGTCTTGGTCCGATTGAGTGTATATGTACGGTTGGTAGAGATTGATATCATGTTAAATTGCAGGCATGTTCTTATAAGTCGTAGTTAGGTGAGTGTTTTGTCTTTCCGATTTTACATAAACTCACAATATTGTCCTTATTTGAGTGTTGAGTGTAAACCGTGAGGAATCTCGGCATAAATGGTTGTGCAAGATTAAAAGTTTGGCATTTGAATATTGATTGGGACTTGATTTTTGGAATTCTTTTACTCTTCATCCTCTGCTTTAGAATTTGTTTCTTTAGCTTAGTGTCATTCGCTTGTTAGGGTGGCTGATTTGGGATGGTGCGTGTTGACAAAGTTTGCTCTGAGCCATTTTATATTGTCTGATGTGAGTTTGCTTGGGGACAAGCAAGGAATCGGTTTGGGGGGATTTGATGAACGAAGTTCATATGCATATCTAGTCTTATCTTATCCTTCGTTTTTACCGATTTCACATGCCTTAAGGATAATTTAGTAGCCTTTTATCCGTAGTTTGTTATGCCGGGTATATGGTTTATGTTTTGGCAGGAAACATAGCAAAAGACGGAGTTAAGAACTACAAATGAAGAAAACAAGAAGAACAAGGCAGTAAGGAGGACAACGAAGGCCGAACCGGTCGGTTTGATACCGAACCGGTCGTTTTGATCCTGTACCGAGCGGTTTGATTTCGAACCGGTCGGTTCGTTTCCGTACCGCTCGGTTTGTTTGTGAACCGAGCGGTTCACGATGCGTCAGAGAGGCTTTCCTAATTTCTGAAGAATTCTTATTCTACCCTAATTAAAATCTTACGGGATTATTTTATTAAACTATATTCTATTTCCTAATTAAACCCATTGTAATAAGTATAAATACCCTTCTTAGGGCTAGGTTTAAGGGCACTTTTTATTCATTCAAAAAACTTTAGTTTTAGACTTAGTATTAGCATCGGAATTCTGCAAGCTTGTAGCGGTACTTTTTAGATTTCAATTATTATTCAATCTTTCAGTTCTTTATAATTGGTATTTTTCCCTTTTCTCTTATTTTCATATTGATTTCTATTATGCTTAATTACTTTGTTGTTTCATCTTTAATCATGAGTAGCTAATTTATTTATCTAGGGTTGAAGGGGATCCATGTTAATTGAATTGGGGATGTTGGTTTAATTAATTGTTTGATTGATCTTTTCATATGTTATTGCCTTACTACTTGTTTTGTATCATCGTTTGATTAGTTTGAGACGTTGAACTAGTTGAATGTTTAGGAACCCGAACCTAAGATCAAAAGCTTGGTAAGGGTAGACTTACAAGTAAGTGGGTAGGATAATCTGTTAAGTTGCGAGAGCCCGTCAGAATCTATCCTAAAGTTGACATAAGTTCCGAAAGGCCGTGTCTTTACCCTAAATAACTATGATTGATTGATTAAATGATTAATTAACTTTACCCAATTTAATTGCATAGTGAACCGCAAGACCCTAGATCTCTTTTAATATTGTTAGAACCCTTAATTTACATTACTGCAATAGTAAAGAAAACAAACACAAACAAATCGGAACTAGAATAATTTAGAATCGACTATAGATAATTCGCAATATTCATCCATCTCTCTGTGGTTCGACCCTTACTTGCTACTAGCTACCTGTTAGTTGTTTGTTAGGATTATTTTGATTAAGGTGATACGACTTTAGCCTTGTCAGAGGTACCACCTAGTGGAGGCTCAATATCCATTTTTTTTTCATCATATATATCAAATCTATTTGAGAGGACGAGGTCCCGATTCTCTTGAGTTGTTAACCCTTTTAGATCATCAAGCCCCTTCACTTTATATCCTTTTTTCTTGGCAACTGTAATGAACTCAGTCAACTCTCCTTGAATGTGCATTCTTGATGCATTACAAGCAGCTCATCAGGACTTCCTGTATCCCCATTCTGAGTATACCTTTGGATTTTGTATTTGGCTAGCAGAGTAGCGGTTTCGGCTTGGAAGTGCGTCTCGTGATCGATGATGAACACGTGTGGGACCCCGTACCGGCATATAATTTTGTTTTGAATGAACTTGGCGATGTGCTTAGCGTTCAAGATTCGGTATGACTAGGCTTCGACCCATTTGGTGAAATAGTCGATAGCCACCAAGATAAAGCAGTGACCTCCCGTCCCGGAAGGGTTTACTTTCCCAATTATGTCAATTCCCCATTTCGAAAAGGGGCATGGTGATGTCATGGTGTATAATAGGGATGACGACATTTGCTATACGTTAGCAAAAATCTGGCAGTTATGACACTGTTTGACATATAATTGGCAATCGGTTTCCATATTGTTCTAGTAGTATCCGAGTCTCATGATCTTTCGGACCAACATCTGGGCGTTCATATGTGGACCACATTCACCGTCGTCTACCTCGGACATCACTTTCTCGGCCCTTATTTTGTCGACACATAGGAGAAGAGCCCTATGTGCTGTCTTTTTGTATAAATGCCCATCATTCGTACGGACAAATTGGGTAGCTAACCTTCACAGGGCTTTCTTGGCTCGGTTTTCGGTACCCGGAGGATATTCTCTCGTTGTCATGTAAGTTAGAATAGCCTGATACCAAGGTTCTGGATTAATTATCTCGATGTCTTGAATAGCGTGGATGTATATCGGCTCGGACCATCTTTCGACTCAAATCGGCATGGTGGTTAGGTGATCTGGGATATTCAGCAGAGATGCCAATTTGGAAAGTGCATCCGCGAACTGGTTTTCTTTCCAGGGTAAATATATGTATTCGACCTTTTGGAATTATTTTTCGAGAACCCTTACTCGCGCTTGATATCAAGCCACGAGGTTGGCGTTCCGAGTTTTCCCTTTTTGGAGAGCTTGGTTGATGACTAAAGATGAGTCACCGTGTACCCGAAGATTTGTGACTCCTAAATTAGCGGCGGCTTGCAACCCGTGATTGCATGCTTCTTATTCGGCTGCGTTATTAGTCACGTTGAAATTCCGTTTAATGGATAACGGAGTATGCTCCCCTTTTGGCGATATTAAGAGAATGCCGACTCCGAACCCTAAAAAATTAGATGCCCCGTTGAAATATAAATTCCATGTTTCTGTGTCGTTATGGAATATATCTTTGTCTGGAAAGGACCAAGTATCGGTGTGTTCTTTGGTTACGGGACTATCAGTGAGAAATTCAGCTATCACCCGGCCTTTAATATCTTTTAACGGTACAATTTTGAGGTCGAACTCTGCCAGCATTAGAGTCCACCTGGACATCCTGCCATTAAGGATGGGCTTCTCGAACAGGTACTTAATAGGATCAATTTTGGATAATACATGTACGTCGTAACTGAGCATATAGTGGCATAGCTTTTTAGTGGCTCAAACTAGGGCTAGGCACGTTTTCTCGAGCATGGTATATTTGCATTCATACTCCAAGATTTTTTTGCTGATGAGTAAATGGCTCGTTCTTCCGTGTCGACTGTTTGCGCTAGCATAGCCCCCATGGCTGTCTCGGTCATTGTTAGGTATAACGACAAAGGCAAACTAGATTGAGGTGACATTAATACCGGGGGAGAAAACAAGATTTCTTTGATTTTGTCAAAAGCTGCTTGGCACTTATCGTCCCATAGCTTTCGTTCACCCACTTTCAGTTTTTCGAAGATCGTTTCACATACCATGGTTAGTTTGGATATGAACCGGCTGATATATTGAACTTTACCGAGAAATCCCGTTATTTCTTTTTCGGTTTTAGGGGGCTTCATCTCGGTGATGGCTTTGATTTTAGCTGGATCCACCTCGATACCACATTGGCTAATGATATGACCCAGTAATTTGCCTGATGTTACCCCGAAGCTGCATTTTTGAGGATTCAGCCTTTTATTGTATTTGTGTAATCAGGTAAAGAACTTCCTTAGGGCAGTAATGTGCCCGTTTCGACTTTTGGATTTGACGATCATGTCGTCTACATAAACTTCCACTTCGATATGCATCATGTCGTGTAATAAGGTCGTGGCGGTTCATTGATAAGTGGCCCCGGCATTAATGAAGCCGAAAGGCATGACGGTATAGCAGTAAGTATCCCAAGGTGTAGTGAAGGTGGTCTTACTCATGTCCTCTTCCGCCATCTTGATCTGGTTATAACCGACATACCCGTCCATAAATGATAAAAGAGCATGATCGGCTGTGTTATCCACTAATATGTCGATGTGTGGCAATGGAAAGTCCTCTTTTGGGCTAGCCTTGTTAAGATCCCGAAAGCCTACGCATACGCGCACTTTATCGTCCTTTTTAGGTACCGGCACGATGTTCACGACCCAGTCCGGATATTCGGACACTTGTATGAAACCGGCTTTGAACTGTTTGTCGACCTCTTCTTTGACCTTGAGAGACCATTTGGGCCTCATTCTGCGGAGCTTCTGTTTTACCGGCTTACACCCTTCTTTAATGGGTATACGGTGTTCAACTATTTTCCGGTCTATCCCCGACATGTCCTTATAGGACCATGCGAAGACGTCTTTGAACTCTTAGAGGAGGTTTGTGAATTGTTGTCGCTCCTGGGGACCTAAAGATAACCTTAAATTTAGCATCTGGGGCTCTAAAGCGGTTCCCACATTGATGGACTCGGTTTCTTCGATCACCTGGTCCTGGGATTCCCCTTGTTCTAGTTGCTCGATCAGATGCAGAGGTAAGGATACCTGTTCGTCGGGTTTCTCAATGTCATTGCTTATATTATTTTTGAAACCGAAAGAATTTTGAAAATAAGACAAGTCGTAAGCAGAACGGTTATCATTATTATTGATAGAAAATTTGGAAAATAGCTCAAAGAGAGCGGCCATCTGATCGTTGGTCAGAGGCGGGATTGGGAGTGCTCTCGGGACAGACCCCGAGGCTCCAGTGGAAGTGACTACAGGGAGAGGGGTTACAGACTGGATTCTAGCACCAGACCTTCTAGACTCGACCTTAGACTCTGACTCTGAATCAGACTCAAACTCGGAATCGATGTCTGGCATGTCTCCTTTACCGGTGGTCAACTCGTAGACTCGACCCTGGTTGTCGATCCACTTGATGGTCTTCCTCCATGCTCTATTCCCGGTATCGTAGCCGACTTCTGAAATCAGCTTCGTGGGATCGAACCTGTTGCTTCGGAGGATCAGATTCACCGGGTCCTCCTTATGAGTTGGGACGGCCTTATCCTCCCCAAATAGGAGCCCCAGCACGGGCTCAGCATTATCAGCACCCTTCTTGGATTCCGACTGGATGAGAGAAAATATGTCGTCTAGAATGTGGTTGCATTCCCGAGCCAATTTGGCCTCAGGATATGTAAGGATTGGTTGATACAGACCAACTTGGACAGCCCCGAATACTGGCGTAACAAAGTAGTCGGTTAGCCTTGGGCTATATGGGCTCAAGTAGATACCCTTGATGATATTGCAGGCCTTTTTAATGCCTGCTCGGACAACCTTACCCGGGGTCATAGCGTACCCTAGGCCGAAGTGTGATTCTCCGTCGTTCAGGACTTCGACAATCTTCCCAACTGGAAGATATGACCTTGAGGTAGCCCCAGAAAATACCCTAAATTTTGTTGCATCGTATCGATGCTAGTGGTGAAATAAGGCCTGAAAAAATATTCTTCTTCGATCGTCCCCACAAAATCGAACCCCCAAAGGTCCGTACGGCCCGCGACGTAGCAGCTAGCCACGGTCATAGAGGTTGCCTCCAAAGTAATCACATTGTCCCGCAGGGGCGGCTTGATTTTTCGGTGGAGAGTGGAAGACACGACCTTAACAGCGTGGATCCATGGCCTTCCGAGGAGCAGGTTGAAAGAAGAGGTGACATCGATCACCTGGAACTCCAGCTCCTTTTCAATTGGGCCTATTATGATTGTCAGTTTAATAGCCCTAGCTACTGACTTTGGGCTCCCATCAAAAGCCTGGATGGTTTGAGCAGTAGGGATGTAGTCAGCCTCGGTAATGCCGGGGGCTTTAGCGGTCCTTAGAGGAAGGACATTCACAGCAGACCCATCGTCAATCAGGGTCATCGGGAGTTATTTTCCTCGGCAAATCACCGTGATGTACAGATTTAGATTGTAAGAGGCCCCAAACGGTGGTAGGTCAGACTCGGAGAAGGTAATAAGTGGACCTTCTTCCTTGGATTTGCCCTTGAGATAGGGCATGATGGTGGCTACCATTTCAGCATGGGTAACCAGGGAGTCGACCTTAATCTGATCGAGAGCCTTAGTAAGTGCCTCTCGATGTTCTTGCGAGCTAACCAAGAGTTGCCATATGGTGAGGTCAACTCGGGTCTTCTTCAGTTGTTTAACAAAACCCGTGTCAGTGCTCGGCTCTTCAGAGACAATTTCCGTCCTGGCAGGTTCAGTGACGGTTGTCGAGACAGGGGTGTCCCTAGAGCTAGTAGCTTGATAAGGACGACCGGTTTTGGCGAGGTGGTTACTGGCTAAGACCTTGGACTTAACCTCTCGATCAAGTCCTGGATCAAATGCTTCAACTTCCAGCATTTTTTGGTATCGTGCCCATTGCCTCGGTGATATTGGCAATAGGTTTGGACATTGTAGCTTTTGGAGCATCGCTCGACTGGAACTTCAGGAGTTTGGGCCTATCGGTTGGATCAGGCCCTTGGAGGATAGCCTTTGTAAGGCATATGTATATGTAGTACCTATATCAGTGAATACCCGAGGTGGGGTATTCTTCTTGGACGAGGCATCTAGTAGATTAACCGCGTCAAAAATGCTGCGGGTTGCAGCTGGGGCCTTAGCAGTGGAAGAGGTAGCCCCTTGGAATCCCTTGCTAGAGGCCTTAGTAAGACCCTCTAGCCTCAAATCATTTTCAATTCTCATACCCATTTCAGTAAGAGTGGTAAAATTGGGTATGACAGCATACCGGAGATGGACCCGGTGGGAGAGGAGGAGGTTCTTGACAAAGGCCTCCACTAAGGTTTTTTCACTAGGCTTGTCGAACAGTTTCACACTTTCGGCCCTCCAGCGTTGAAGGTATTTAGTAAAACCTTCTTTGGGCTCCTGGACCATAACCTCCAGGGAGCGCATTGTGGTATGGATCTCGATGTTATCGGCGTAGTTCCGAGCGAATTCCGTAGCCACCTCATCCCAGGTTGGGTATTTCTTGGGGTCTAGACTGTAGTACCAGGCCTTTGAGTGTTTCTCAAGGGAAGCAGCGAACAAATTTTTGAACGTGCTTGAATCAACCCCCTTGATAGCCATAAACTCTTTGAAGGCGTGCACATGTAGTAACAAGTCTTCAGTTCCCTCGAACATGGGCAAACCCGTGAAGTTCAGGTTTGCGGGAAGCTTGCCATTCACCGGGAAGTAGTCTCGGGAATTTTCCCGATGGATGTTGTTTTCTACCAATAGCTGGACTTGTTCCTCTAGTCGGTGCACTGCGCTAACTAGTTTAACTAGGGGTCCAGTGTTTTCAAGCCCAGTGACAGGAGTCCCTTGCTCCACGACAATTAAATGTGCAGTGACAGCTGCTTGTTCCGCCCTCATAGTTGCCAGTTGGGTCTCGATCTCAGTCTGCTTGAAGACCATAGTGTCCATTGAGGCCTTCAAGTTATTCAAGGCTTGCTCCCTTTTGAGTCTGTGTTTGGTTGAGGGTGGCCTGTCCGTAAGAATACCACGTAATCAGAAACCGAACCCAGACCTTGGAATCAAAATAGTACATCTTGAGCAAGGAATCGACTGGAAAGGAAAACGACTCGAGAAGGACGCCTAGACGGGTGACTCGTGGGTGGTGTGACTTCCTTAGGATTCGGCTATGTGGGCCGAGTCCTGTTCGAAGGGAGGACCACGTGAGATTTTCCCTAGACTTTGGAATCGAGTGTGTGAGTGGACTTTCCTTTGTAGGGGTATGCCCTACGTAGGTTGGTCATGCCTTTGAAAAATAAGGTGGACTAGGATAGGGGAAACCCGCGATATAAGATCGACGGAGTTTCGACACTAAGGACCTTCTATGACTTATGAAAAGACTCGACACACTGAATACGGTAGGTCCTAAGATAAGGAAGGTTTTTGAAAAAGGTTTGAGTTCCGAGAAAATCGGAGGATGGTCCCTACTTTTGAAATTGGCAAAGATAGGCGGTTTTGAGTCAAATCGTAAGTCTAAATTTCGGTAGCATTCCGAGTTTTTGAAAATTGGGTATTTTTTGAAAAGATGCATTTTTTTGAAATGACGGTTTTTTGAAAACGACACGGAGACCAAGTAGCACATAGTCACACAAGTATTATAACAACACCATGTATGCTTTACACTAAGTCTAGGTCGGTCGAAATAGGGTCTATACCAGTTCACATGGCCTTTTTGATAATCGAGGCGGACTCCCTTACCAATTTGGACAAGGACATGTCGCAAAACCCATACGAATTAGCCATGAACACCTTGACATAACCAATTTGGAATATATCGCGATATAGTGGGACGTTGGTCGCCAGTACCAACCCGGGTAAAAATGGGGTTATGCATGAACCGTAAAACTAACGCGCCTATTGTACTAAACGAACGATTTCTCCTTGAGTCTCACCTTGAGGATCCCAATGACAAGTTGTACATCAGTTTTCGCTAGCAGAGTCGCCAAATTGTCGACATGACATAAGTCCACCCCAACGCGGCCACGCGCGGGTTTGGGCGGTGAAATATTTCCCATGTAATATAGTTCTCGGGTTGAAATTTAAATTGAAATAGGAGTCGCCACCGAATTTTGTGGGAGTTCGGGCCCATTCGAACCAACTCTATACTTCGGTGGACTGTCCACAAAGCATGGCCCACTTCTATACCAGAGCTTGTAGGGTTCGTTCGTTTGCGTTACGATACCGATGCCGATGTTATCGGGTATCGTATATCGAATGACTCTCGTGCGCCAACGATTTTGAACATCTGGAAACCGAGGTTCTGAGTAAGGGGTGAGGGTACGTGTTGGGAAGCCCACAAAGGACACCCAACCCCGCCCACACATAGTGGCCTCTACTAAGATATCGATCGGTTTTTGAATATGCGCGCTAGTAATTCGGTAAAATGTTATGTAAACAACGTTTTACGATGTATAAATATAGAAGAGGTTACTACGTCATTTTCATGCATCTTAGTTCAAGTCGAAGTGATTTAGCATGCGAGGTTCGTTTAAATGCGATAAATGCAAACAATGAAAATAAAAGCTCGTAAATAGATACAAAATACACGGGCGGAAATACAACCCGGAAATACAATACAACGAGCAAAGAAATTGGAACAACCGAATTAGTAACGGTAATATAAATAGATTAGAATAATAATGCAATGCATGGTTTTAAAGTAGTAAGCATGTGATTGACTTGACACGTGACGACTAAAAGCCGTAAAAAGAATTATCGGGACTCTATGCCATTTTAAAGCTCGTGCTTAAAGCTTAAAAGGGTCACTCGATCGAGTCATTGAGTGGACTCGATCGAGTGCCCTTTACGTAGACCTCCTGTCCGTTTTTTGGGGTGTCACTCGATCGAGTGACCTTATGGCACTCGGTTGAGTGCTCCCTGTACGAGTGCTTTAATCATTTCGAAGAGAAGGTTGCTTCGGATTTTTATGTTTTGGAATCGATATGTAATTACGCTAAATATAAATATTGTCCGATTTATATTAGTTTAGACTTCGAAGGCTCGCCATACTCGACATTCGGTTAAAGAACCGAAATCTCGTATTTAGAGCAAAATTTTTAAAATCGAACTTGATCGGACTAGAACGAACATTGATTTCCTCCGCGTCACAATGTCGTAACCAACCCTTTCGGATCGTGTGACTATCGATTCGGCGTCAAAGGGTTTCGTTCTAACCCGATTTGTCGATGATCCGTTTAGAATTATGCTTTGAAAAAAATGGTGTCGGATACGTTTAACGACTAATCACCGCGATCTATTACGCCCTTAAGTGTTTAGGGCGGCGCACCTCGAAGAGCGCCACCTCCAATACGACTTGTAAAGGGATTAAATAGACTTTAGACAGAATTCATAATTAAACATATTCGACCCGAAATCGTTTTAATACTAGATAATTATACATGGTATTAGTATGACGATAATTAAACGTTAAATGTTAGCGTACATAAATAAAGTGTTAGAATGCGAAAAAATAAAAATGTTAGTAACAAAAAATTAAAAATGTTAGTGTGCAAAATAAAAGGTTAGCATCGTGTGTATGTATGTATGTATGTACATGTATATAGAGAAGGGATCATATAAGTCTCTTCTCTTCTTATAAGTCCATAAGGCTTATTATCAGCCATTGGATGAATTCAAGATGGAGGGCTGAGATCTTGCTTGACATTTAATTTGAAAAAAAAAATCAGTTCACTACTCTCAATAAATCAGTCCTCTTTTTCTTCCCCCTCAATATTCCCACCTTCATTATACTTCACCCTGTTCCCAACGCTCACTCTATTCCCGCTCACTCTATTCCCACTCCATTACTCCATCAGCAATATTCCCACCTTCATTATACGTCACCTTGTTCCCAACGCTCACCCTATTCCCGCTCTCTCTATTCCCACTCCATTACCCCATCAGCTCACTCAGTTCGATTTTCTTTGTTGGTTCAAGTACCCTGTTCTCGATCAATTTCTCCTCTTTTAGCAGGTAATGGTCTGTTCTCTAATCAAAGTTTCGTAGTATCATTTTCTTCTTATATATAGTATAATCTGGAGATTTCTTTTTTAATTTGACGTGTTTTAGCGAAATTAGGGTTAATTGCGAGTTTAATGGCGAAATTAGGGTTTAATTGTTCACTTCACAATTTGGGTTTAATTGTTGCGAAATTAGGGAAATTAGGGTTTAATTGTTGCGAGTTTAATTAGCAAAATTAGGGTTTAATTTTGAGTTTAATTGCGAAATTAGGGTCTAATTGTTCACAATTTGGGGGGTTTTTTGCGTTGAGTCATGATTTTTGCTAATTAATTTTTTTGGGTCTAAGTCATGATATTTTTGGGTCTATTTTTGTACGGTTAATCTTACTGTTTACTGATTTCTTTTTGGGTCTGTTTTCGTACTGTTAATTTTACTGATTTCTATTTGTTTCCTGAATGCATTTGTGATTTTGTACTGTTAATAATGCTACAATAATGCATTTGTGATTGCTTGTTAGTAATTTTCAATGGTTATGGTTTCATGCTTTTGTTAGTAATTTCGTTTCATTCTTTTGTTAGTTATGGTTATGGTTTCTATCTAAGATGAGAACGGTGGACACTTGGATGTCCTAGAGTCAGAAAATGGTTTGAGGAGCAGTGTTCATGCATTAGTTCTTATGAACTTGGATTACAAAGTTAAAAACCATACCTAACTTGGTCTAACATTTCAAAAGAAGAGCAGAAACATCCCAAATTTTTTAAAAACCATGTATAGTGAATCATATAGGCTATCCTGTGTGAGTTAAACTGGATAATTACAGAGAAATCCTTCGCGACATCACACCTTGAACTTCTAGTACATCCCCAAACGTCTACAGCACCCTATAACAGCTTCCTAGGGTATTTACACTCCAATTATGCTTTGTTGCTTAAAATCTTGAAAGATAATAGAAGTACTAAAAATAGAGTACCGAAAGCATTGAATGAGTGATGACATGACGTTCTACAATTTGAAGAAATCTACGTTGTGTGTGTTCAAATAATGTCAGTGTCATGATTGATACGACAGGTGGATGAATACAGCAGCATTAGTGATGAGAAGATAATGGATATTTAGGTTTCTAATAACCATTACAGCATGCTTTTGTGGATGAATGCTTTTGTTAGTGGATGAATGCTTTTGTTAGTAATTTTGTTTCATGCTTTTGTTAGTTATGGTTATGGTTTCTATGTTAGTAATTTTCTATGGTTAGATATCTGTTTCATTGGTTTGTTAATAGTTTTGTTTTTAGATTATACCATGCTTCTCAATTTGTATGCATTTTTGGTCATCGTATGTGTTAGATTATATGGCATCAGAAGATGAAATGGTCGAGGTTGTGGGGGTCGACGCAGAAGAGGAGGAAGAAGTTGGTAACATTCCTGTGAAGTGTAGGGGGCGTAGGCTTGCGAAGCTGGTATCGAGCCTTAATGAGAGACAGAAACAGGCGGTTCGCAGAATTGGTTTTGGTGGGTTGTTGGATTTCAAACTCTACAAGTTTACGATCTCATACGTTCCGGTTTTTATTGGAGCCTTTAACGATGGATCCCACGTTTTTAGGGCGTCACAGTTCAAAGAGTTTAGTGTCACCAAACACGATGTTCACGACTGTTTTCTATTACCTTGTGGCCCGTACGAGGTAGATTTGGTTCCCACAGGTCGACACAAAGACTCCGATAGTGACGAAGAAAAAATGTTGAAGGATTTATGGAGGAACAGATATCACGTCAAAAAAACCTCAAGTCAAGTGAATTTGGGAGGCCTTGTGAAGGACATGATGGCGGACAAACTAGGCAGTGACCTGTTCTGCAAGATGTTCGTCCTATTTGCGATGTCGTCTTTCCTATGCCCAACATCCAACGATGGAATTGACTTCAAGCTTGTGAAGGCCGTAGATAACGTTGACGATATCAACAAGTACGATTGGTGTACGTACGTTCTGAATGGTATCGTTCAGGCAGGGGTCAAGTCAAGGGGTGATCCGAAGTTTATTACAGGTTGTATTTCGTTTTTGATGATCACATACCTTCACAGGTTTGTTTCTCATACCTTCCGCTTGGTGTACGTACGTTTGGCCTTCACATACCTTCTGTTTTTGTTGTCGACCTTTAATATCTACTGTTGTTTCTGCGTGTACCTTCACAGGTTTGATTTTCGTGGTGAATCATGCCCCCACGAGCTACCCTTAATTAAGCACTGGGACGACGCCAAACTCGCGAGAAGGCTTGATGCGGAAATGCTCGGAGGGTCGTTGGGTAGGCAAGTGTGGTCCAATAGTTCTTATTCGCGCTCGTTTCGTAACGGTGCTGAAGTGATAATCGTGCCCAGAATTACGGACAATGCCACTGCTGAGCGTACGGTGTACAACCTCCCCGACCCGAATGTTGTGAAAAAAATACATTCAACTGGAGTTGCCTCCTAGTCTAGAGGACGACAGCGAACCGGCGGCCCGGGCAGAGGACGTAAGTACATTTCCTTAATATCTACGTTTGTTTTCGCGTAAAAGTAGCCGACTGTTAATACGTAAACAGTTGAAGTGACATACCATTAAAGTCAAAGTGACATTTACATGGTGTTGACGTTTCAGTTTTTAAAATAATTACTTCAATTGTTCCCAAGAACCCCTAGTCTGTTAACTGCACTCTTATACTTGTAGGAACTACATGACCTATATCTCATGACGGAGAGGAACGCGGTTGCCTTTAAAGATACAATCCGTGAAATAGCGGAAAGAATCAAAGTGTTGTCAACGACCCGTTTTAGCATACCACAGCAAGATCCATCGCAGTCATTGCAGTCATTCTGGGCGAACGAGGAACTCCACCTTTACGTGGACGAAGTATGTGACTTAGCGAGGCGTTTCCCGAAGGCTCCAGGCAGTGTACCGTTCGTCGGTGAAACATCTACAAAAACAACTGAAACTCCTGCAGGGAATTACGAAGGGTCAGACGCGGTGTTAAGGGAGGTACTGCGTGACATTGCCGACGATACAAATATGGACGGAACTCCGGGTCCTGAGGCGGGAAACAACACTGCAGACGATACTGCAGGTGGTACGTCCGAAAACGTCAACACTGGTATGTAAAATAAATTACAACAAATAATTCAATTACCAGTCAAACTTCAACTTCAACTACTTCACTACTTCACTTCAATAGGTAACATTCAACACTTTAACAAACTAATACATCCACTTCATATGACTATGAACTGAACGACAACGAACTACATAAATCTAAACTTTAACAAATCACCGCCCCCACCCCTATTTTAATCTTCGCAACTTCGACGATAATTAGAAACCCCAACTTCAATGAGAATAAAAACCTTGCCCAAAACCCCAACTTCCCCATTACAATTACTCCTCAACTTAGAAACCTTTTACGTGATGCAGGTGACACTGTGGACGACAGAACTCCGGGTCCTGAGGCTAGAGGTGATACTGCAGGTGGTACATCCCAAAACGACATCACTGGTATGTAAAATAAATGACAACAAATAATTCAATTTTTCTCTTACGTGATGCAGGAGAGGACATTCCAGATGAAGATCAGTGTGCTGCCAACGCAAATACGAAGACGGTAATGTCATCGAAGAGAGTGCCTGAACGTCCAGAGACGTCATCGAAACGACCCCGCATCGAGGAGCCGAGGACCCCCGTATCACCACAACCTGACTCACCAAATCGCAACACCATGTCCTCCTTACGTAGCCGCAAAATTGGGGGTGGGGATGGTCTAGGCTGCAGCTTGGAGTTCGGAGATGTAGACGTAAAGGCCGTCGTTGTGTCAAAGTTCTTCTGGGACAAACAACAACTACTTAGCACCCTGCCCAATTTACGGAAGCATGCAGCAGATTTCAGCTTACTCCACGACTACAAATACAAAATCGAGTACTTTTTTCACTTACCCTCATATTTCTATGCTTTCACTGTACTTGTTTACCACAGCCGACGACTACATCACTACGCATTTTCTCAATTACAGTGACCTACTAGCATATTACGGGAAGGACGCTCTGCTAACTCGGAGGGATATATTGACAGTACTCCCCGACAACGACATGTCTTCCTCTGTGGTGGAATGCTGGTCAATACTACTCAGTCGCTTATCCGCATCTGATGAAGTCGACGAAACTCTCCCAAAGATGACATACATGGGGATACGACACTCGGTAAGCTTACTCGTGACCTTACATACTTCAACTTACAGAATGCAATCTTATATATACCTCACTACTGTTAGAGCAATACTTCAACTCTTAACCATGAAAGTTATAACTTCAAACCTTTTCGAACATAACTTCAGTCTAAATTTTAACACTTCTAAAGTAAACTTCAGTAGACAACATTCTCAAATTCAACTCCATTAAATCAATACTTCAGTTCTGAGCCCATGAATATAGACTTCAGCACTACACACGCGTCACTTCAACTACGTACGTTACAAACTTCGGCATTAGTTGCACTTCATGTCTGTAAACACACATGTCACTAAGAAAGCTTCGTCTTTGAAATATGTAACTTCAAAACTGTGAAAACATAACTTCAAAACTTTTTTCAACATAACTTCAAACATCATTTCTAAAAGTTGTCTCACATTTCTGAAATATATAACTTCAAATCTGCAACAATGCAACTTCAAATCCACGAAACCAACACTTGAACAATAGGTTACGCCACCTAGTTGCAACTATCAAATTAAGAACTTCAACGATATAACAACGTAACTTCAACACTTCAATTATAAAAGTTTGAAAAAATATTGTTTCAGCCTACTATCAGTAATTTACATGTATGAAATATTAAACTTCAGAGTTGTACGAACGTAACTTCAGCACAACTAAAACACCCTTTTAATAACATTAACTTATGACACAACTCTGACAACGACATTCACAACTTCAAATCTTCTTTAACATAACTTCAACAATCACTTCTATAACTTCAACTTGTCACACATTAACAATATAGAAGGAAACTTCAGTACACAATATTTTCAACTTTAACGTCAATACATCAGCACTTCAGTTTTAGGTCTGTGTTTATGGACTTCAGTACAACACACACGTCACTTCAACTACATAGGTTATAAACTTTATCTAACTGTACACCTCAAGTCTGTAAACTCTATACTCCACTAACAAATATTCCTCTATGGAATATAAAACTTCAAACTTCTAAGAACGTAACTTCAACCCAAGTAAACCAACATTTCAACTCTTAACCACTACATTCACAACTCCAAAAGTCCCACAACGAAACTTCAACTGTCATTTCTATAACTTCAACTTGTGACAGATTACCACTACAGAAGAAAACTCCAGTACACAATTTTTTCAACTTTAACACTGTTATATGAGCACATCAATTTTGGGTCTATGGTTATGGACTTCTGTACTACACACACGTCACTTCAACTACATAGGTTATAAACTTCAGTTAAATGTACACCTAATGTCTGTATTCTCTACTACTTCAGTGAGAATTCTTCGTCTGTGAAATATACAACTTCAAAGCTGCAATAATGCAACTTCAAATCCACGAAACCAACACTTCAACAATAGGTTATGTCACATAGTGGCAACTATCAAATTCAGAACTCCAATGACACAACAACGTAACTTCAGAAGTCAAATTATAAAACTTCTAACAATATTGTCTCAGGCTACTTTCAATATTCTTCATCCACGACATATAAAACTTCAGAGTTGTAAGAATGTAACTTCAGCACCACTAAAACAACATCTCCACTTCTTCACCTTGTGACACAACTCTAAACCACGACGGTCACAACTTCAAATGCTCTTGTACATAACTTCAGCAATCATTTCTATAACTTCAACTTGTGCCACATAATACACAATTTAACACTTCAACTACAATACACAATTTGTTCAGCTTTAACTTCAGGTCTATGGTTATGGACTTCTGTACTACACACACGTCACTTCAACTACATAGGTTATAAACTTTAGTTAAATGTACACCTAATGCCTGTAACTTCAAATCCACAATACTAGCACTTCAAAAATGGGTAACCTCAGCTACTTGCAACTACAAACTTCAAAACTTCATCGATATAAAAACGTAACTTTAATCTATGATATTTTAAACATACATGTGAACACAAATTAACATGGGCCGGATTACTGAAATGTCGATTTCTACCACAGGATGTCATCACCAACCTCATCGAGACTTATAACCAGGCGACACCACTAGACGGCCTACGAGGCAAGCTCTTCAAGTTCTGGGACATATTCATTAATGACTGTGGCAGAGTTGTGAATTTGGAAGCTGACCTAATCTTTGTTCCGATCAACCTCTATGGCTACTTCGCCTGCATATGTGTCAACTTACAGAGCAGAACAATCGATGTGCTGGACCATCACCTACACAACGACTTTGAAAAATCTGACATATACAAGGCTACTCACATAATTGTAAGTACAATATTTCTACAATACTCTCTAATGTATAGGTCTCTCAATCATTACATATTCCGGATATCTAACATATTTTTTGTAGGCTTCCGGTATGAGCGACTATTTAGAATGGAAGAAGGTTGATGGGGGGGACCTCGTTTCCACCTTCCCAATCAAAGAAGTTAAAATGGAATGGAAGAAAAACGTGGTGAACAGAGAGGAGTCTGGTCTCTTCACATTGATGCACATGCTTTTGTACGATGGAGAAATGCCGTCACACGAGGATATGCCGTCCAAGGTCGCCAGGAGATTCCTTGTCGCGGAGGTCATTGTTACTCTCCTTCTCTCAAACTTCAACAAACAACGTAAACGACTCATTAGGCTGATTGACGAATTCAACGCAAACAAGGACAACATTCTAACCGATGTTAAGGTGAAACGTGCAATGGCGAAGATCCGTGCTGGTCCTAAGACAAAAAATCGCACAAAAAAGTAAAGTGTTATTAGTCTTTTCATTGAAAACAATATAATGTTCTGATAAAAACCTACTACATCTCTACCAAGACCTACTTCTAATTTTCTGCGGAATTGGATAAACTTTGCGGAGTTGGGAAAATTTTGTGATATTTTGCGAATTAGGATAAAATACTATATGCGGAGATTGATAAATTTTGCGGAAACATGTAATATCTATATTTTCATGAACTAGTTGTCCTGTTTTCCTGTAAATATGCAAGAACAAGTTCTCCTGTTCACGGACAATATTTGATCGACAATGTGTTCGCTTACGTATTATTTCTAATGCAGCTGTCCGAGGTGATGAAATTTGAACCAACGACAATTGTTTCTATAATTTTGATGTACCGTACTTGTACTTTTGACTCAACAAAAATGTAAATATGCGTACATTAATTGACTCAGCGAGTATGGTACAACTACAGAAAGAAACTTCAGTCCACAACATTCTCAACTTCAACATAATCACATCAACACTTCAGTTTCAGGTCCACACTACGGACTTCCATTACTATTTTAGGTCACTTCAACTACACAAATTGTTATTTCTCCATTATTTTAGTAAGAAACTTTTCTCTGTGAACTATACATCTTCAGAGATCTAACAAGGTCACTACACCTACCCAACAATTCAACAATTGTTAACTTCACCTGAATGTCACCCACAAATTCAGAACTTCAAGGAGAGAACAACGTAACTTCATCAGTTCAAGTTTAAAACTTCTAACAAAATTGATTCAGCCTACTACCAAGAATCTAATGTGCAAATTAACAATGACACTGAAGTGAAGAACTTTCATAGTTGAAATAACACTGTCATGTCATTAAATTCTCAACCATACAACGAAGACGTTACTCAGATAACCCACGTACCGTGACAAACAAAAAACAGGAAAGAAATAGGAGAATCGGAGACGCAGTACATAACGGGAGAGGTCGACACCACCTGACTACGTCATAAATGAAAACTGTGTGAGCGGGTACCCATCACATAGAAGAATTACGCTAAACATCGAACACAATGCGTCAATCGAGAAATCACAAAATGTCATCCGATCCATCATCGTCGCTGCCACCAACGGAATCGTCCTCCGACGGTGGATTCTTTGAGAAGGGGTGGGGGCAATTTCTCTTGTCATGGTGGGCCATTCTCTTGCAATTTTTACATATTCGTTTTGGCCACTTCGCCAGGTCCGCCGCCTTGGTCTTCGTTGACAGCATCCTCTTCCCACTACCTTTGTTCTTCGACATTTTCGGAGCCAATATCGTCACTTTCGACGTGGGCGCACAACCAAGGAATTTCTTCAACTCCTGTCGTTTTGTCAAAGGCTTCGAACTTCCACCCACACTCTCTCTAAAAGCGTGTATCGCATCCCGTAATTTTTCAACTTCGTCTTTACCTTTATCGCGAACAAAGCCTACTGCTTCATGAATGTCCGACCACAACTTCGTCATCTCCAACTGCTTCTCATCAATCAAGTCTACAGTACCCTGCACAAGAAAACCATCATCCAACGACATTCCTCTGACAACCTCAACCAACCACCGCCTACATACGTACGCTGCCGGTATAGTCTTATGTCCACAGGACGTTAAAATCCAGATTAAATGTCTACACAAAAGGCCTCACCTTTCGAACAGCTTACAGATGCACCTAGCGTCCTCCAATTCTGAGGAGGATAATACAACTTCAGTCAACACATAACGTAACTCTGAATATTGAAATAACAACTTCTAAATAAAGGTAATAATAACTACAATCCAACGCACCTGGATTTACGCGCACTTCATAGACTCTATCTCTACTTTGATCCTTCACCTTCGTTATCTCAACCCCTTCAACAACCTCGAAGCCACGGACCGTGCAAGTGTCAATTGAGAACTTTACTTCATCTTGAAATTCACTGAATATTTCATGGGTATACAACTTAGCACCATCGGTCTCCATTGCTACATGCGTCTCCGTCTTAGGCCTTGAGTGCCTGTTTTCACTGTCGAGTTTCTTTTGGGTATGCCTTTGGTGGTCCATGGCACTTTCAAAGCGCATCCAAAACTCCACCAACGTACCCGATTTCTATTCAAACCTCTTATAAAACCTATTCTCACTCTCCGATCTTTGAGTGGTCCTCATAACGGTTCCCATTGGAATGTCACGGCAGTGAGCCATTACCCACTGACTTCTTATGGCAAATGTGCTCTTAAACCACTCAACGTCTACCAGTCCATGTTCTTCCATTATTTCCATCCATCTCCCATCAAACTCCGATGCTTCAATATCATCGTTCTACACAATTTCATTCAGCTTTCGTATGAATTCAAGGTAATCACTTCTCGTCGAACCATATTTAACAGGGACTTTGTTCATTATGTGCCACATACAAAACCAATGTTTCGCCTTCTTGAAAACAGATTCAACAGATGAAATAATTCCCGCGTCTTGATCCGTTATTATCTACTCCGGTTCCTTTCCACCCATAGCATCTAAAAACCGCTTGAAAATCCAATCGAAAGACTCACTGTTCTCACGCGCAATTAGTGCACCACCGAACGTCACTGACTTCTTATGATTATCAACACCTGTGAACGGAGTAAATATCATGGAGTACATATTTGTCCCATACGTAGGATCAAAGGACATAGCATCCCCGAACTTTGCGTAGTTTCTCTTGGCGGCAGCGTCTACCCATATCGCTTTATTTAAGCTCCCGTCTTCCGCCAACTCGTAGTCAAAAAAACATCCTTCCCTGTTCTTCACCATTTCCTTAAAATTGTCTACGAATAGCTGCCCATCCCTTTCATGAAGAAAACACTTCACATCCCTCCCATAATTCTTGAAATCGGTCAAGCTCGTCCCAAGATTCTCAAATCCATTCACATGCTCCTTACACATTGTACGTTCTTGTCGGTCCAATTTTCAACTGCGATCAGAGCAAACACTAATTTCACGAGAAGGGAAAAGAGTACACGCACCACATAATATTTAACAAAATTGAACACAAACTTCAACAACGTTACGGCAGAAGAAATGCCTTACTCTTGAGTTAGCAATTATCATCTGCTTGTGGTAGTCCGATAACTGCCGAGATTGTTTCTGGAACTCTCTCTCCGCTGCTGAAAACAACTCGTGATTGTGGCCACAAGTAAACTCCTTAACAACCACGACACCATCGACTACGGCCAACAAGATTCTTGCATTGCAACCAACTCTTGTAACTTTGGTCTGGCGTCTCGTCTTAGTTTCACCGCAGCGCTTTCCCGAAATAATCCTTTCAACTTCTTAGAGGTCCTACCAGTAGAACCGACTTCCTTAGAATAAGATTTAATAAATTTTCCACCTACCTTACGTCCGCAACCTCCCCCTCCTGCTGCACCGTCACCTGCCTTCGGGACGTACGTGAAACCCTCTCTGCTGCAAACTACAAGCTAAGATTTCAGCGTACCATCATGGAACCTCTTCGTTGACCACCTACGGACATCAAACCCGAAAGCAAGGCCATACGCTTCATAGAATTCAACCACTTTATCGACGTCGGAGAATTTCTGTCCAACATAAGGTGTCTTCTCCTTATCAACTTCCCTACAGTAAAGAACAGGAGGCACAACCTCCGCAACTTCTTCACCCTCTGTAGCATCTGCAACTGCACAGTCAAATTCACGAAATAAACTTCAACTTCAACTACTTCACTATTACACTTCAACAAGTAACATTCAACACTTTAACAAACTAAAACACCCACTACTACTGACTACGAACTGAACGACAACGAACTACATAAATCTAAACTTCAACATCATCTTCCCCATCTTCTGCACGACAACCCCATCTTCACCATTAAAATTAGTCCTTAAACAACAACGAAGTATAAACCAAAAGAACAATTCCTCCACTACAAAAGTAAATAAATTAAAACAAACATACCAGGCGGAACAACAACAATCTGCATATCCTCCGTCCATATGACAAATTCAGAGATAACAACTTCAATTAAATTATAATTCACCACGGCTAGAACAATTGCCATCACCATCATGCTACAATCTTTAAATACCTTCAACTCCAAGTAGAAACGAAGAAGTCGAGGAACCACGGCCATGAAATTTGGTCCGTGTGATTTATTTTTGGTGGAGAAATCAAGCTTCATAGTGTGTTTTATTGTGCAAGAGAGAGAGGGAAAATAAATTTCATCCTTGGTATTTGCTAAGGTAACAAACATGGGTCTTCAAATTAATGAGAGTATTAGGGTGATTAATCAATCTTACTTAAATCTCAGCCCTTCATCTTGAATTCATCCATTGGCTGAAGTTAGCACTTATGGACTTATATGGAGGGGTGTCCTTATGTGAACCCCTCTTCTGTATGTATATATATGTGTGTGTGTGTGTGTGTGTATGTATATATGTATATATGTATATGTATATATGTATATATGTATAGAGTAAGGATCAAGTGAGCCCTCTTTTTTTTTTAAGTCAATAAGTCCTATTTAGAACCATTGATTTAGATGGGATGGATGATGGTGATTGAGTCTAGTAATTAAGGTAATAACTAACATATTTTGGAAAAAATATAATAAAATCCTCTCTCCTCCCTTAATTATCTCCACCACCTAACTCACTTGATCACGTTTTATCAAGTTTACCCAAAATACATATGTGGTCTCATAATTAGCGTGTTACATTGACGTATTATAAGTGTTACTTTAATGAATAAATGATGTTACTCTAAGTAATTAATGGTGTTATTCTTTTTCTCATGGTTAAACAATGCTATTATCATCAATTACTCTGACGCATTATATATCGTTCTTTAAAGAACGACAATCGTTAATTTGGTAATGAATGGTTCCAATCCAAGTTATCCTCAGTTACTTTGGTAATCATTTGTTTAAACAACGCTGCTATCCTCAGTTACTTTAATGCATTATGTCTGTTACTCTAACTGACGAAAGGTGTTACTCCAATAGAACTGAGATGTTACTCTAACCAAATGCACATGTATTAAATAAAATATAGAGTTAATTGCTACGTAGCACAGCGCTACTTGTAAAAAAATGTGTACAAAATCATTTATTCTTGTAAACAAAAAAAAAAAAGAAAAATATTTTTATCATGACCAAAAACACAAGTATTCTCTAAACACATGTTCCTCCTCCTCATCTTTCTCAGTGTCTTCCTCAGTCTCCTCATCTTCGTCGTCGTCATCCACTTCTTCAGTGTAACTCCCATGCAGCCAATGTGTTACTTCAACTCTTACGTTGTGTTACTCTAACTGGTAAAGTACGTTACTCTAACATCATCATCAAAAATTGTTTCTCAACGTTCAGTGTGTTACTGTAATTGCAATTAAGTGTTACTGTAACGTTAATACATATGTGTTACGCCCATGCAGCCAATGCGTTACTTCAACTCTTACATTGTGTTACTCTAACTGGTAAAGTACGTTACTCTAACATCATCATCAAAAACTATTTTGTAACGTTCAGTGTGTTACTGTAATTGCAATGGAGTGTTACTGTAATGTAGATCGTATGTTACTTTAACGTCGTGACTGCATTCATAGAAAACAAAACAATATTATCAGTAGACCTCATTGAAAACCCAAATAACAAACATAAAACTCTGAAATCAATATCAATTAACCATCAATATGAATTTATGATGAATGAGATGACAATGAAAACAATATCAACATGAAAATTGGCGTAAAAAAAGAAGCCAAAGCGACGTGAAAGAATTTTAATTTTTTTTTAGTCGATCGCTGAATTAAAATTGTAGCAAAACTTGAAAGAAATATCAAAACTCGTCATTGTTATACTCGATCAATTGCTTTTCAACAGTTGATGATGATGTCGTGCTCATTGAATCCATAGTAACGGGATTTTGAACCCAGATTTGATTGAATGAACGATGGAACGTGATGATGGAAGTTTTTTTTAGGTTTTGATGAATTTTGCAACGTGAATGATTGAATGATGAATGAATGTGATCATGGGTTATTTTTTCCTAAAATCATGGGAGCTATTTTAGGAACGTAAATCTTTTTTTTTAATACAAATAATTGGAAGCATTTTGTCCATCCATCCTCATCTCGTCCAATGGATGAGATGAGGACTTAGGGACTTATATAGAGTAAAGGACTCATAAGAGCCTTACTCTATATGTATATGTATATATGTATATATGTATAGGTGGGTTCCTATGAGTCCATTATATATATTGAGTCCCTAAGTCCCCTTCCCATCCGTCGGATGGGAGATGGATCAAGGGACGAGATAAATCACTAGATTAATAAAAAAAGAAGAAAAGGAAGATACTGCTCCAACAAAATAGGAAGGAGAATATTATAGTAACGTATCATTCACACACATTCAATCAATCATTCATTATACTGCTCCATCGCTTCATCTTCATCTCTCTCTCGCTCACTCAAATAATTCTTCCTGTTGTTCGTTGTTCTTTCTTCAAAATAACACAATCAAGACCTCATTCGTCCAGTCACCGTCCTCATATAGCAAAGGTAGAGTTTATTTCAAAACCACAATCGCGACGACGTTCAAAAATACAGTCGGGAAGACATTCAATCAATAGTCGCCTTCTACTTTTCATTCAATGGCTGATATGCAAATCATAGGAAAAACAAGCGGTTAGTATACACATTGTAGTTTCTAAATTTCCAGTTTCTGTTTAAAATGATAGCAAATTATCAGATTCTGTTTAAAATGAACTGCGTATTCATGAAAAGATATTCGCGCAAACTTTTTTTTTGTTATTTTAGTTCACATGCAATGTTACTTTGGTGTAGAGTGTCTGTTACTTTAATTCATCTAAGTTGTTACTTTAATTATTCTCGCCTATAATTGTAATACATTAGAGAGTCATTGCGATATATGAAATCGCCGTATTAAAATAATAAACAAAAAGATAATGTTTCCTAAATTGGAGGGAGTCATTAAGATGATACTGAATTTTTAGTTTCTACTTTTCTACGTTATACATATGTTGGGTTATTTTAGTTCACATACTGTGTTACTTTGGTTCATAGAGTCTGTAATTTTAATATCAAAATTGTATTACTTTTATGGTCCGTTACTTTAATTTACACTGGTTGTTACTTTAGTTCTCACAATCTGTTATTGTAGCGCATTAGAGAGTAATTGGGATATATGAAACCGCCGTATTAAAATAATGATTTAAAAAGATATTGTTTCCTATAATGGTGGGACGTGATTCCCAACAAAATAGGAAACAAATAAAAATATTAACTGCCCATTCAGAGAAACATACTGCATTACTATAGTCAACAACATCCAATAAGAATAACCTACAATCCAAATACACAAGTTCAGTAAACGAATTATAATAGACGTTAAGTCATTCATCTTCCAACTTGTGCCGCTGAAGAAATCTCCCTCTATGGCTGATATTCAACCGGTCAAACAAATAAGCCGTAATTTTTTTGTTCTTGATCTATACTGTAGACACCATGGAGGCATTACTCCTTATTATCAGATTCTACGCTCATTGTATGAACACTGTATTACCACATAATTTTTAAAAACTGTGAATGAAATCTGAATAACATTACTTTAGGGCACAATAGCCGTTACTTTAATGCACACCACCCGTTACTTTAGCGACCTTCATCAGTTACTCTGTGTCTATTTTATACGCATCTTCTGGTAATTTGATTAACTCAATACAGTGGTTTGCTTTTCAGATGACGCAGCGGCACACGAATGGTGCAGGGATGTAGGTGAGAGTTTCACGCCATACGTAGGGCAGATATTCAAAGACCAGGAAGAGGCGGTAAACTTTTATAAAATCTACGCATTGGCCTGCGGGTTCGATGTCAGGAGGTACACAACAAAAAGATGGCGGGGTGGTGAGATTAAATCAAAGCTGCTGGTATGTAACAGGCAGGGTTTTAACAAGAAAAAGAAAGTCAGCGAAGATGCGGCGACCAAGGAGGCGACGTCGAAGGGGGAAGAGGTCAAGGAGACGGCAGAGGGAGTCACTGTGAAGGAACCAAAAAGGAAAACTAAGGTCCGTCGTATTGGCTGTATGGCAAGAATTAAGTTGTTCAGCAATGGCGGACCTATGAAAATTGTTGTTTTTCACAGTGAGCACAACCACGAGCTCATTTCACCAAAAGACAGGGAATTTCATAAGTTATCAAGAAACCTCACGAAGTACCACAAGCAAATGATTCTGAACAATTCACGGGTACGTATTGAGTAGCTTCTTGCAGGTTTAATTATATAAGTTCAGGTCACTATGTGTTTAGTACACCGCGCCATGGGTAATATTTTGTTACTGTAATGCACATGCTGTCTTACCGTGGTTCATGGCGTCCGTTACTTTAATGAATGCCGTCTGTAAATTAAAAAAATGTCTAGCTCAGTTAATCAACGGGTTACTTTAACGCCGTCTTACTGTCACTTCAACTGCTGTCACACGTTACTTTAATAAAAGAATTGTTTCAGCTGAAGATCGGTGCCACGCAGACGTACAAGATGTGTAAGGAACAGGTTGAAGGGTTCACAAACGTAGGTGCCAGCTTGGTCGACTTCAAAAACTTTGGCAGAGATATAAAGTGCTTCGTCCATGAGAGAGATGGTCAGCTATTCATTGATCGCTTCAGATGTATGGCGGACAATCGGGAGGGATTTTTTTTTGATTACGACCTGGATGACGACAGTAGTCTGAGCAGGGTATTTTGGGCTGATGGCGTTGCTAGGAGGAACTACAGGTTGTTTGGTGACGCAGTTTCATTCGACCCAACATACGGGACGAACAAATATAAGATGATATTCACCCCGTTCACTGGTGTCGATCACCACAAGCGATCCGTGACTTTTGGTGGAGCTCTCATTGCGCACGAGGACTATGAATCGTTCAACTGGGTGTTCGAAAGGTTCTTGAAGGCAATGGGTGGCAAGGAACCTTCATACATCATCACTGACCAGGATCCCGGGATCCTAGCATCGTTCGCGAAGATGTTCAAATCAGCATGGCAACGGTTTTGTATGTGGCATATAATGAATAAGGTACCCACTAAATATGGTGCCTCGAGGGCTGACTACCAGGAATTCCTGAAGAAGCTGAATGCAATAGTGTGGGATGAGGACATCGATGCAGCAGCATTCGACGAGCGGTGGATGGAAATAATGGAGGAGCACGACGTGGGCGATGTTCAGTGGTTCACAACTACGTTCTCGATCAGGAAGCAGTGGGTCATGGCACACTGCAGGGATCTGAAGATGGGTGGCTTAATGCGAACGACACAGAGTTCGGAGAGCGAAAACAGTTTTTTCAAACGGTTTGATAACCAGCATGGAACGTTGGTTGAATTCTGGATGCGGTTCGAGAGCGCAATGGAACAGCAGAGGTATAACCAGAAGAAGCTTGACAGCGAGAATCTACAATCTCTGCCGAAGACAACGACCCACCTCCTGATAGAACAGCACGCAACAAGGGTGTACACCCACGCGATTTTTGATGAATTTCAAGAGGAGGTGGCCGGTTCAGTGGGGACGTGCAGTGTGCGAGGATTTGCTGAACGGGATGGGGTTGAACTAACTACAGTGAGGGATGCCACCAGGGGTAAAGAATTCCTGGTCAACTTCAAACAAGGTACGCAATGCCCTGCTCGTTGTCATCATTTATACGGGATTTATGAGTTAAAGTAACAGAATGAATAAATCAGAGTAACACACAACATGAATTAAAGTAATGCGATTTGTATTTTGTGGATCCAGCACAGAATGCTTTTGTTGTGCGTGATTTTGTGTATTAAAGTAACAAAAGGTATGAATTACAGTAACACAAGATATGAGTTAAAGTAACGCGGTTTGAGGGTGTTGGTTCTGATAGTCCTAATGTTTTAATAACATCCTGCAGAGACGTCGGACATCAAGTGCACATGTAAATTGTTTGAGACAAGGGGAATACTGTGTCGACACATAATTTGGATATATTCATCTAAGGGACTGACAAGTATACCCGACAACTACGTTGCGAGAAGGTGGTCAAGGGATGCACTGCGCAATTCGCGTGTTGGTGACGACGGTCTGGAAGGCGATGATATTGACATTATAGACGGAAAGCAGATAGAGATGTCTAAACTGTGGTCGGAGGTTCATGAGACGATGGGTATTCTACGGTCTGCTAGTAAAGAAGATGTGGAGAGCATGTGCGCTTTGATCAGCGAATTCAGGATGAAGCTTAAGCCGATTGGGGGTAGCAAGACACTGAATAAAACCCAGGAATTGGAAGAGATGCTGGGATGTACGTCAACAGCAGAGATAACGATACTCCCGCCGAAGATTTCCAAGACAAAAGGTAGCGGCAAAAGGTTGTTATCAAGCAAAGTGAAATCCGTTGCACTTGCAAAGAAGCCCAAGCGCATGTGCAACAATTGTAAGCAGATGGCGCATCACGACAAGAGGAATTGCCCCAATCCCTTTGCAAAACGACCGCCAGCGACAGTCGAACCATCCGACGATGAATCAGAATCAGAATCAGAATCAGAAGATGAGGACGAGGAGGATGCAGAAGATGAACCAGTATTCTAATTAGGGATCTGTGGTTCTTAGACCGACGTAGCCTAAATATTACAGTAGCTAATTGAATAAATTACAGTAACACTTTTTAAAGATTTTATTTAAATACAGATATTATTTCTTTGGTGAATATTATGACTAGAGTAAGTTTCGGTTAAAGTAACACACATAATTCATTAAAGTAACGTGCTAGATGAATTAGAGTAACACGGAAAACCTAATTCATTTTTAAAGAGTTGACTGTATTACAGATATTCATTCCTTGGATAATATAATATTTTACTAGAGTAAGATTCAGTTGAAATAACATACATTATTCATTAGAGTAACATGCTAAATGAGTTAGAGTAACGCGGAATAATGTTAGTCGAATTACAGATATTACAGAAGTTATTCTTTTTCTATTTGTTTGTGGAGTACTCAATGAAGAAGGCATTACAATTTTGTTTGAGTATGATGCTGTGTTGATCCTGCGTTGAATTAAGAGACCATGATGCACGGTGAAATATATTAGAGTTGAAGTAACAAATGTCATTAATTGAAGTAACAAACAACACGAGTTAGGGTAACAAAGTTTAAAGTATATAATAACATAGAAATGTGACAGAATGAAAGCAACTGTTTTTCTGACAACACAATTTGTCAAAACCTTGTACTAAACGACGGTTATGTTTTTTGTTAAACGAAAGTACTAGTTAATCCAACCATTTACGGTCTACTGTTTACGGCCCTTTCCTCGCTTATAGGTGTTGAGAGCCTTAGCCTTCGATTCTTCAATTAATTTTGGCCTGGCTGCCACAAACTTTTTCACATCAGCAATCAGCCGCTTCCGGGCGCTATTCAGGTCTGCTAGGAGAAGAGTGGCTGCAAGCTGAACCACCAGGTACCTTCTGTTTACCTTCCTGCCGAGGTCCTCATGTACGAAATCACGTCCCTCGTACAATAGCATGTCCATCAGAAGAAATGTCCCTGACTCATCCTTGTTCTTGACTTTGTCTTGCCAACCAAGCTTAATCGTGCGGAACTTGTACGCCACAATTTCCTCCGCACCAGGTACTTTATAGAAGTCAAGGAAGTCACTCATATTCCCCACCTGAATGTCATTGGTGATAAAAGTCAAGGAAATCGCTCGTTGGCGCGCAAAGATTGTGACTAAAAACTGACTAAATGAATAAAAGAGAGGCTCACAATTGTCTTGATGCATGCAAAGAGGTCTGTATCTCTTACTGCCGTATAACGACAGTGGTCGAGGAGATCGACTGTCTTTTTAATTCGGTTGATTACTACGCAGGAGAAGTACCCGTCGACGTTGATGGGTACAAAGAACAATTCAGCGTCCAGCTGCAACGTACCACCACAATTACTCCTGAATATATGCCATTGCTCCATCAAGGCATCTGCATTCTGAGTGGACGGACTGTCCGGATCTTCGGCAATAATCCTCATTACCGCATCCTGTAAAGAAATGTAATCAAATACAAAAGTAATTGTGGTGAAAATTAACTCAATGCAGTGGTTGGTGTCATTGTGGTTCATTGATCCTTCTGTTACTTTGCAACTGACATTACTTTAGCTCAAAAAGTGTGTTACTTCAATTCATGAGATCCGTTACTTTAACCTGTATCATCTACATTATTGCTCTTGTGACATATATGATGTTACTTTAATAGAAAGAATTTGTTACTTTAGTCAATATTATCTGTTACTTTAGTGTCCACACTCTTTTTCACTACACATTCTGCCGATTGATTATACATTCCATGCGCGGTTAATTTAATACATACCGTTTGTCGCAGACCAAAATACGCCATCTTCGGAGAATTACCCGACCCACTGCCGTTTGCAGCGAGGCTGTTCATAAGCATTGACCAGCACTCGACAACAGATGACGACATGTCCTCACCCGGAAGCATGGACATCACATCACCCCGAGTCATCACGGCCAACGGTGAATACTCCGCAACCATTTTGCTGTTTTCAGAACGGATCGTTAGGCATCGCGAAACAACAGATAGATGACAAAAATTTAGACAACAATATGTTGACGATATGTGTAGCGTTCGTGCTATTACCTGCTGTTGAAATTGTTGTGCTGAATTAAGCAGTAGTCCACGACATTTTTCCGCATGACGGGGAGATTTCCAAGCAGGGTCCTGTTGTTTGAGAGGAACAAACATGCCATCGGTACACTGGGATCCGCATCACCACAGTCAATGGAGCATCCTAAGCCGTCCCCGTCACCCCTAGCACGACTACCAAGGACAGATAATGACCCGGTGATGTCCGGTGATTGATGGGCGGGTTCTGCAGCGGGTGTTCTTGGAGTGGATGGTGGTCCACGGCTCTTTTTAGAGGGTCTATCGTCAGGGATCGCCTCTCCTGACCTCTTTCCAGACTCACTGACGGACGTGGCAACATCTGACACAGTCTTACTGATGGCATGGTTGGCTTTATCAGTTACAAAGGAGGACACCCGCAATATCAACACGTCCCTCTCCTTATTAAAGTCACAGAGACACAGCGTCGCGGCAATTTCTGCCCTATAGAGATTGTTCGCCTCGCAGGTCCCCAAAGGACAGTCAAACTCCTCACCGGCGTACAACATCATGTGTATCATGAGGTATACGCCGCAATCATTAGCCGAGAACCCGCTGCCCTGCCATCTGAACGGTACGTTGACGAGAGGGAATGAAGAGACACTGGCCCCCTTGGTGATGCCTCTTTGAACCATATACTTACCCATTTCTTCGGCCTTGATGATATTCAATGAGATAAAATAAAAACATATGAGAATGAGAAAATGACGAAACACCATTCATTTTTATGCCATGTTTATATACGACGATTTATATATAACAAACGGTAAATATACACAACAAAATGACCAGACTTACTGAGAGGCGTGCGATCCCAACGTAAGGAAGACTTTTAAACTCCACCTCGTCATAGGACCTATTATCAAGGTATTCGATGCGCTGTGACAAAAAATTGATACACGCGCAGCTGTAATGGTCATTGTTTTCCGACAGCACCGGAATGAATACCTGTAGGTGGGAGATGGGTATCGCGTTTGTAATTATAATAGAGGTGGGAGCTTACAAAACATAGGGTCTAAAATAAAAAATACCAGATCAGAATCTAGATCGAGATTCCCTTCATTTTCTTCGATCCATATGTTCCAGAAGTTGAATAGTGCTTCGCTCATGTCCACAAAGACACCACCCTTTCTGTTCCTCCAAATCTGAAGAGCTGTATCCTGCATGACATTTGTTGAAGTAACAGGTCGCTATCATTAGAGTAATGCACAAAGTGCCTTACAGTAACAGAACCATAGAACCACAGTAACACACTTTTTTGTATAAATATTTTATATCAACTGATATGATGACATTATATTAATATTACTAGATTTTGTTGATGATGTTGCACTTATCGTATTGGATGAGAAAGGGAATGAGAGAGCTTACACTGTGGCTGACACCAAAGAAGCAACGTGATGTCCGCCGCGGTGCAGACTGAGCAGCTGCCAAGCGATTCATAAGTATGCACCAGCAGTCAATTACAGCATTCGAAAGCTGCTCTCCGGGCGCCAGCGTGGCCAACTCACCACGGGGAATGTTAAAAAAGTCACTGAACCTCACAATCATTTCTCTGCAAATATTCAAACGGACTATGAAACATTTAACAAAAACGACGATAAAACGCATTAAAAAAAATAGAAGATGTAGACCACTCACGATGCAATGTATTTTTCATTTTTGTAGAAGACGTAATCGATTACGTCTTTCCTGACAGACAAAACAGACCTGAAAAGCCTGCTATCCCGACACAGGAAGTCCGACAGCGTAATCTGGTCAGGATCTGGGACATCACAGTCACAAGAGCACCCAAGCCTCTCATCGACGACTTGCATGCATACCAGCTGCGTTTCAGAATGAAAAAAGAATGGGTGGAAGACCTTCCTTCCGTCTACCACCACCGACAAACACTCACCGACCTCCACATCCCTAATTCTGTCAATATCCCACAGAGAAAGAACTAACTGGCGGTCACTGTCCAAATTCAGTTCCTCCTGAATAACCTCGTTAATCTCAGCCGTCGAGTACGGCTGAATGTTAAGATAGTCCTCCTCACCTTGATTTGAATTTTTGGCCTCAAATACCGGCCCCTGCAACGACAAATCCCTAGCACGACGCAGCGCCTCACAGACTTCATCCACCACCCGGTGTAATTCCGCTCCTCCCCAGAATGACTGTGATGCTTGTGATGGCACCGGGTCTTCGGGTAATGGATTGCCCGATGTAATCCTCCTGATCTTCGCAGCATGTGAGACCCACCAATCATGGAATACGATAGCATTCCTACCCATCATCAGATGAATGTGATGGACATCCTGCAAGAAACAATAACTGTGTAGTGAAAAGAGAGTGGACGCTAAAGTATAAACTAAATTAACAAAAATCTTTCAATAAAAGTGTAAACATTACAGTAACGCATAATGTTCACTAGAGTAACGGACTATAAACATTACAGTAACGCATAATGTTCACTAGAGTAACGTCGATTATATGCTAAAGTAACAGAAGATATGTTAGGGTAACATGCAAATTTACAGACATCCAAGATTTACACCCTTAATGGTGGACACTAAAAGTAACAGATAACACTAATTAAAGTAAGAGATGGTATAGATCAAAGTAACACATATATGCTGGATCAGTAATGTAGATGATGGAGGTTAAAGTAACGGATTGTAAAGATTAAAGTAACACATATAGTTCACTAAAGTAACGTTAATAATCTGCTAAAGTAACGGAAGATATGTTAGAGTACCATGCAGATATACAGACATCCCAGATTTAAATCCTTACTGATTCTCCAAGTCAGACACATATAGATTCATTAACGAATTAATGACATGATTACTTACGTCGACAGCCTTGGTCCTCAGCTCACTATCATCTTCAAGGCCCCGAGGAAGTTTGATGGTGGTGAACTTATCGCCCTCTTGACCAGGCAATGTACCATCATCAGCGTGACGGTCCTGTGTAATCCTCAGCGGCGACGATGCGTCTCCCCCAGTCATCATACGTACACAACGGGGGTACTTAACATCAGATAGGGTAAGCAATCCCAGCCCACCACCAATAAACTCGCCGGCCAACCGTTGAATCATGCGTTGAAAATCCCAGTGCTTGATCAAAGGGAGATCGCACGGGCACGGGAGATTGCGGTAGTCAAACCGCTGGAAGTAGGTTATCATTAAAAACGGCACACAACCAAGTAGATATGATGGGCTATTGAGCACAAAATCCTCACACGCCCGCGCCAGCCCTTCCAAGATGAACGTGTACCAGTCAAAGTTTTTAATCCGCTGTACATCTTGCACCGCCTTCAGTAGTCTCAGATCAACACCATGGTTGGACGTCGGGTTGAAAAATACCGACATGCTGTAGAGAACGAACAACCTACAGAACATGTCGCCACCCTCTACATCCTCCTGTAGTTTCCTAAGGACCTTTGACAGAGGGATCGCATCACCGTCATTTGCGACATGAAAATCAGCCCTCCACTTCCTCTTCAGCTCCACGACGGACTCAGATTCGGCTGCCTTCGATCGACCCATCGGCAGCAGCTCAACAGGGTCCGGTCCAACTGGAAGGAGGAAGCAGTCATGTACATCGTTCTTGGTTACCAGGAACTGATTTCTCCCGCACCGAAAAATCAGCGAGTCGTCACTAAATAAAGACATGAAGTCAGTGGCAAACTTTACAGGGAAACTACTAAGGTGCATTTCAAGTACACCGCCAAAACCGATTTTTTTAAGCGCCTCACGCTGCCTCTGATTTAAATTAGATATCAGATCAACGAGGAGCTTCGGGCTGCATCTGACCGACGCCAAACGGTCGACGTTGGATTCACCAGACTCTTCGGTAGCTATCTTCTTCGACTTCGAAGGCTTGACAGCCGTTTTCATCGCCCGTCGAGCTCGATTCTTGACCTGACCCTTCTTCACACCATCAGCGACAATCTTACCTCCTTTTGCCATCTGGAAACGAATTACAGTAACAAAAAATAAGCATTAAAGTAACAGCATACATGAATTAAAGTAACAAGAAACACATACATTACAAAACGCTGCAGGTAATATGGTATCAATAGAAGGGTAGGTTAGTTATATAGGTTATTCTTTAAAATAACGAGTGATACCAGCTAAAGTAACAAACAATGTTCACTAAAGTAACGAAAATAACATGCAGGGGAGCCATGGAAAACAAAAGACGTATATAATCAAAATCGGACATAAAGAACTAATCAACCGTGCATTCTATGTACAAAATGAGAGAAATAAAACAAAAACAACTAAGGGTAACCAGCATACCGAACAAACCCAAAATTTACCCTAAAAGTAATTAAAAACCACAGAAAAATTGTAACAACCCGGTTCTTCTAATGACATTAATTAACAAGGCGGAAAATAATTAAGTCATAAAAAGGGGTAAAAATTAAAACCGTTAACTCCGAGTGAGTCTTTCATTACTACAAGAACCGGTCGTCACTTACAATATCATAAAACGAATTACAACTTAAGTACGAGCTTGATATTGTTTAGGGTTACATGTGGACAGGTTAACAGAAAACTCAAAATTAAGCAAGACTACTCCTCGCTAGCACACGTTTCCCCTGTAAGCCCAGTAATTTGACATCCTGCAAAATTTACAAAAATACAAAACTATCCCACTTAGTGGGAGTAACCTAACCGTCCTTCTAACACGGCCCCGAATAATCAATGTAGTACAACATTTAGGTTATCTAATTAACAGATAATCAGGCATGTCACATTACAAATCGACATGTATACAATGTGAGATACACATGAAGTGATTTCAGTTAACATGCGAATCAATTTAAATGTATAAGACATGTAGGTTATATAAAATAAAGTAATACATACATCATATGAGTATCATGTGAATAATACAGTAAAGCATGGATCATAGATTCATAGAAGTGTCATGTGAAAATAGAGTAAGACATACATAATACAAATCATATGAAATATAATATCAATCATAATCAATGTTCAGGCAAGACATATAACAAAACATCACTTCCCATTATCAAGCATTTCAATCACATCATTAGTCATAAGAGTATAGAACAGTAATGAAGCATAATGTGATTTAGACAACTGTAGTCATTTACTTTTAAAAACAATGGTTTCCTTTCACCAAATGCACGGGACGTGACTACTAATATCTCATGCACACTTAAGGCTTGCATGTCACCATAAGTGCGGATGGGAACATCAATCCCGCCAATCATATCGATACTAGGAGGTTTACATCTCACCCCTAGTGCTCAATAGGATCGAACACCTAAATTGACTCAGTTTAGTCGACTGACATACGGAGAAGAAGGACTGCAAGTGTATGGACTCAGAGGCCCCGCTAAACCGAACATGTCCCATACACTGCTAAGGCAAAGGTCGGAAGGTATTCCGCCCCCAAAGATATCTGATATAGAGAGTGAGAGCTGATCAGTGCCCTTGTCTATGTATGCGCACACACCCAATCCATACTCTTGGTCTCGGGAAAGAGAACCTTTACACAACCGAGCACCTCAATGGCAACTGGACGACTACTACTCTACCGACAAACTCATAAAGAGCTGGCTGCCCATTTACTTCTTAGCATTTTCTCGCACCGGCAGGATGCATCATGGCCTCCCATGAGCAGTGACTCCGAGTGTCGTAGTCTACTTTCGAAGCTGTCTTCTATCGCATCGTCCTCTAAACATTACCAATATAGCGCCCAACACGAAACGTAGGCTGAATTTGGGTGTCTTATAAAGACAGAGTCTCTGGAATATCGAGCTCAGCGGTCATCGTGGGGCACATGTCTGATAACCAGAGGGATGAAACAATACCGGGTTCCATAAGGATGACCGGTCTGTGGCCTGTGTATTGACTTGGAACAAGTCGTTACAACATGGAATGGTGAAGACGACTCAGAGGGTACTGCCAGGGCACATGTTCATTTTCACCATGATTGGTGTTGATAACAACGTTCGTGAAAACGTGTCTGATCACCGGCTTAGGTAACACACCGACTAGAAGTACGGTTGTTCCTATGGAATTTAAGTATGTCGATTTTAAGATTAACAAACATTATCAATCGTCGTAAAATTTATCTTAACTGATAGTTTTAGTATACTGATGTAAGAGATTTGGAACATTTTATTTGAGATATATTATTTGAAGTGTTCATTAGTTGAGATTTGATTAAAGATTCACTTATTTCTAAGTACATTATTTAAGATGGGTTCCTTTATCTTGACTTGGTCTATGTTGACTTAAAAAGCCAAAGTTTGACCAAAATGGACTAGTCAACCCTTAGTTTTGACTTAATCACTAATTAGTCCTTAAGTGCTCATTATAAAGTTTAAGTGTTGTTTTGCATATTTAAGCATTGTTTAACTTAGTATTTTTGGGTTATTCGTCTTTTAGTACTCTATACTTTTTGGGCACAAGTATTTAGTACATTTATTGTTCAAATGTACGTATTTAGTATTTTTATACGGTTTCGTATTTGTACAAGTATACTCATCTCTTAAAGCCTATTTATACTTAGTAAAATATTTTCAAACACCAAATAAATCAATAATAATTATAAAAATCATTTTTAACCTTATTAGGTATCATATTTCTCAAAACATAGAGTTTTACAAAAGTAAGTTTAAGTAATAACGAAATCGATAATATTATTAAGGATACTAAATGAGTCATTTTTCAAATGTTATTTTTAAGTTTCGATTTTCATACTCAACATACTTTTATAAGTTAAGTTTCCAGATATAAAGTCATTTTTCAAAAATAATAAGATTTATTATTTTTAACAAATTAAAAACTAAAACAGTACGATTTTCAATACTTTCTTTTAAATCGTTTAAAATACTTAAACGTCATTAACGTAAACCAAAATTTTATTTTGGATACCTATAACTTTACATAACGTATACCCAGAAAGTTAGATTAAAATACTTTATAAATATTCTTAAATAAAATATTCTTTCCAGATCTGACCCATTTTAGTACAAGTTTTATAAATGAAAATATATATGATGGATTTATATGAAATTTGACATACACATCTTAGACATCATCAGGAACGTAACATAATTTTTACAAGTCCAAATAAAACGTTTAACATCACGAAACATATCATTTTCTCAGAAAGTACATAAAATCATACAGTACCAGTTTACAAAATAAATCATTACTAAATATATATTTTCATAAAAACTTAATTTTCATATTTTTATCATATTCTAGACATTTAGATCTACAACTTTCGTGAAGGAATCTAAGGCTAATTCGAAATATAATTTACACAGAAAAATCGTGAACATACATCATACATCACAGAATCCATTTCACAGCATGTATTGTTAAGTGATAAATCAACAAAAAGTTAACTTTAAACTTGGTGATCTAATGATTTAGTCCTAAACATGATGTTATATGTTAGTTAGAGTCTAAATACTATACTACGAGATTTGAGGGCGAAGAAAAGTTAGGTTACCTTAAGCATAAATAATCGATTCTACAACATATAAGAAAACGAAGATCGATGCTCCTTTTCTCTCGCTCCTCTTCATAAATTAGTTAGAATGACACAAAAAAATAAACTAAGTTAGTAGTTATACTATTAAATAAACTTGAAAATAAGTAGTATAAGATAAGAGAAAAAGGAATTAGAGCTCTTCAAAAAAATGGTGGTTGAATACACCTTAAGAACTTGTGAAAACTTGTGTTGTTTTCTTTGGTTTTTTTGAAGGGAGTTGAAGGAGGGTAAGAGATGGATGAATAAGTAAGATAAATGGAGTCCTAAGGCTGTTTATATGGAGTAATAGTCGTCCATTTGATGAAGGGAACAAAGGATAGACAAACAATTGACAATTGCTCAAAATGGCTAATCATGCTTTTGGAAGTACATTACCCTTTTTGGTGTTTTTGATTAGAAAAGCATTTTTTGACTCTTGGACCTCAAGGTGACGGTATGGGGTGTATAAGAATGATATTTTTGAGTTAATTTGGTTCCACAAAGGTTAGGAAAGAAGTACGGAAATCGAATGTCGAGAAACGATTCATCGGGTGACGATTTTCGTTGCAAAGGAGCTGTCCAGTACAATATTTTTATGATGAACTCATAAATTGAAATTTTGAATATCACCATTATGTAGATCTTGGAAAATTAATAAAGTTAGGCTTTTGAAACGCCTCAATCGGAGTCCGTATGAGAAAATAGGAACCGTTTTACGAAATGGCGCAGAATTTCGATAACGATAGAAATTTCAGTTTTGCAAACAATGAAGTGAAATAGAAAGGTTCCAAAGACACAAGAATTGAATATTACTATATAAAATATTTTGTCGAGACTCGATTTATTAATATTAATCGTTATTATAAATAACTAAAATGGTCAAAAGCACGGGGTGTTACAAAAATCCCTAATTTACCTTAGGTTTAGAATTCAAATAATAGAAGGGTAAGGTTAGTTATATATGTTATTCCTTAAAATAACAAATGACAATAATTAAAGTAACATACAATGTTCATTAAAGTAACAAAAATAACATGCAGGGGAGCCATGAAAAACAGAAGACGCATATAATCAAAAACGGAAATAAACAACTAATCAACCGTGCATTCTAGGTAGAAAATGAGAGAAATAAAGAAAAAACAACTAAAGGTAATCAGCACAACGAAAAAAACCAAAATTTACTCTAAAAGTAAATAAAAACCACAGAAAAAACCCTAATTTACCTTAGGTTAAGAGTTCAAAAATTGTGCAGCTCAGTCGTTGATGAATGTAGACGGTTTGAGCGAAGATGAGCGAGGATGAGAAGATGATGAAGACAGTAAAGAGGGCGGGAGTACTCCAGAAATCAAAATAAGCTCGCTTGTTGTGAGGAAGCGGTGAAAATTTAGTAAGAAAATTGAGAGACAGTAAATTGAAAATTGAGGAAGCGGTGAAAATGAATGAGCCTGACAGAGATGGAGAGATAGGCGGTGAAAGTGTGAAGTTGAAAGGTTTGACAGAAATAAGAGAGATAGGCGGGAGATATTAAGGGAGGAGAGAGAAAACAAATATATTTTGAAAGATATTATTGTTATTACCTTAATTATGTGAATAAATCTACACCATTGATCTAACAATGAATCAATGGCTGATATTGGGACTCAAGGACTCAAAACATATTAAGGGACTCACCTGATCCCACTTCTATGTATATATATGTATCTATGTATATATATATGTATATACATGCATGCATGCATGCACGCATATATATATATATATATACTTATTGAGAACCGTGAAAACCTCAATAAAAACTTAATTAATTTTTTTTTCGAAAATTTAGATGACTAATATACCCTTAGATTCATTTATTCAAATACTTTATTAAGCATAACTAATCATATTTTATTAAAAATATTAAGAAAAATTGCTATTTATTCACGAAAAATTGAAAAGGTACACTGAAATGCAATTTAGGTACACTGAAAGTGCAATAAGATACATCAAAAAAATTAGATACACTAAAACGAGTATTAGGTACACTAAAATTATATGTTTCCATTTCCGTCACTAGACGAGATGTTTTTTACCGAAAAATATGTTACCCAGCCATTAAATTATACGACGAATTCAAATATTTCATTAAATTTTGAAAAAAAATAATAATTTAATGGAGTTCTCAAGTTTCTCACCAAGTTGATGGTTCTCACATGATCTTAAACGGATAGGAAGAAGGAGAAAAAAGAGAAGGACGGGTTTTGATTTTACACCCTCAACCTACATGCTTTAGTTTCTCGGAAATGGGCTCGTTTAGTAGTGGCTAAGGCACGGGAGCGTCGAGATATGCAAGATGAGTTATGGTGTGTATAATTGTAGGGGTGGATTTGACGACTTTTGATCTCAAAGTATGCGTGTGTATGTATGTATGTGTGTAGAGGAGGTAAGTTTCAAGGATGATGGTAAAAAGTGGTTGAAATGTTAGGTGATGGAAGGTGGTAAAAGTTGTGAAGTGAAGAGGAGGAGGGGTGTATTTATAGAAATGAACCCGTCCAGGAGTCACTCGATCGAGTGGCCCTAGATGCACTCGATCGAGTGGCCCTAGATGCACTTGATCGGGTGGCTCAAAACAAGGCATTTGGTGAGTTTTTGGAGGGTCACTCGATCGAGTGGCCCTATGGCACTCGATCGAGTGCCCTCAGACGGGTGGAGTGTTTTTAGGGAAAGATTTTTGACCCTTTTTGAATTGATTTGGTTGTTGACCTGGTTTCTAGAATCATGCATGGCTGGTTTTGTCTCGGATTTCGACTTTGACCAGGTTTTGACTCGGTCGTTAAAAGACGGTTTCATTTCCGGTGACGGTTTTGGCTCAAATTAGTCTCATTTTATTGAAAATGGCCCATTGGACCTGAATTGGAGACCGGTTTTGTGAGATTTGTACTCCGCTAAAAGCTCATGCTAGATACTATTGATTTCGAGTCCGTATTCGAGCGTATTTAAAGCATGTTTACGCCCGATCATCATTGGGTGTTTTGTTGGAGACTGCTATAGACACAAGCAGTCAAATGCGGGTGTCTACAGGCTTTGTTTTGGATTTATGGAATAAGGACAAGTGTGAGGTTTTAGAGTAATATATTCTGGGGTTTACATTATTGCCATCAACTATAAGAGTAGTGTATCAGGAATCGGTACATTAGTTGTTGAACCGGGTGACAATTATCCCGGGAGTTGTGTACATTTTGACCTTAAGCTTAGGCCTCGCAGTAAGTCAGCTTCATAAGTTGAACTGGGTGACAGGTAATCCCAGGAGGGGTGTGCATTGTCTTAAATTAGGACCACACATTTATAAGTTGTAACACCCCTAATTTTATAAATTAAATTAAAGTTATGTTCATATTTTTATTTTGTTACGATTTAACTCGGAATTCTTAAAATTATTATAAAACGAATTTATTGTTTAATCGTTTCAAATTCCTAAAATTCTATTTGTCTCGGAAACTCTTCTTATATTTAAAACATATTTTTATTTCTGTTTCGATTTATTTTATACATTTAATTTAATTCTTATCGAGAGTTTATTTCGGTGGTTTAAATTCTAAATTATTTTTATTTATTTTTATTTAAGCTCGAATTTCTATTTTCAGCTCGAAGCTCATTTATTTTAGTTTCGTCAAAACATCTATTTCCTTTCCTCGAGAAATCAATTTAATTCACTTTATCAAAGATTTATTATTTATCGGGAAATACTATTTCATCGTCTAATTATTTATTTCTATAAGCTTCGTTTTTCTCTTGAATACTTTATTTACTCATTTTATTAGTCGGCCCAATTATTTTTATTAATTCGATTCGTGGGTCAGTCAACTTATTATCGTTACGGAACTCGCCCCCTACCCGATTCATTTAATTAATCTGTTTCCTTATCATCCTTTTTATTTAATGGAGACCATGTGATTCATTTCCCCTTCCCCTTTTTTGTTCCACCGCTTGAACCTCCTATTTCATTCATCCCTCTTTGTTTTTTTCACATTCATGTACCTACTACTTTTGGTCTCCCTCCATACCATGTATTTCCCTTCACCCATTTCATCTTCTTCACCTTCAATCTTCACCTATCGTTTTTGTCTTGCCCTGCTTATGCGTTCCCCCTCTCGCAACTCCCTTCTTCTGCTGCTGCTCGTCCCTGTTCTTTGCCACCATCGTCCCACCGTCGTTGTACTTTGTCACCGTCGACTGCCCCTTGCTGTCATCAGCCTCTTGTCGCTATTTTTGCCTCTATTTTCGCTTGATTTTGATAGAGGTAGTAGCCCTTCTTTTTATTTCAGTCGGTGTTGCAGTTTGTGCGTCCTTTCTGCTCAACTTCTTGCCTTGTCTTCTTCTTCGTCCTGCCTTTGCTGTTGCGTGTCTGTTGTCTTCCAGTCCACCTTCTATTCTTATTTCTTTGTTATTCCTGCTCTTGCTGTCCGCTGTTTCTCTTGCTGCTATTTTCGTCCATGTTTGCTGCTGCATTTTGTCGTTGCTTCGTGGCTGCTATTGTTGTCGACTTTGTTTGTTGCTGTTGGTATATGATTACTGCTGCTGCGTTGTCATTGTGGTACTGTGGGTGATCTTGCTAGTACTTCTGTTACCGTGTTGCCTCTGCTATTCTCATTTTCTTATTTTGCCAGTTCGTTTTCTCATCCGTCTTCCTATTTTTGCTGGTGCAAGGCCGCTGATGTTTTTGCTGTTATTGAGTGTTTTTTACTGTTGCGTCCTTATGTTGATCGTGTCTTCTCGATCTTCTTCTTCTTCTTATTCTCCTTTATTTTTGTCCACATCTGTGGCTACAATTTGCTGAAATCTGACATTTTATTTCCGCGGCTTAATGTTGTTTCGTGACTACTGTTGTTGTACTGCTGCTACGGTACTACTGTACAGTGGTTACCGTACTATTGTTTCTCTCCATTCCTGTTGTTATTTGTTATGCTTCTAATCTTCCCATTCACCTCTTTGTTTTCCAAGTCATTCGATTACCCATTCTTTCCCTTTAGCTCTTGTCGTGCTACTTAGTAATTTTTATCATACGTTTACATCTCTAGGATTCATGAAGACCCGGACGAGGACAAGTGCATTATCGATTCGAATATCGACTAAAGGTAACTTTAGGACGTTACTCGATTTTATATTATATGATTGAGTAGTAGTATGTAGTAAATATTTTAACTTCGTTTTTCTAATTTTAGCTATTTATTATTTGCTAATAATATATTATTTTTAAATTGTGTACCTTATAAATATTTTACAACTTTCGATATCGTTTTAAAAATCGTTAGTAATTTTTTTATTTATAATCGTTTGTAATATTTTGTTGGTTATCGTGACACAAGTAACTAAATAATGTCGATTTCATATTTTTGTCATATTCCGTTAATTTATAATTTTAACTCAAAATTGTATTTTTATATTACCATCGAGATTTGTATGCTTGTTCAATAAATTAATTTCGTTTTACGACTTATATTAATAAATGAGAAAGTAGTCGATTTTGTTTTAAATACATTTTTAGTCGAGACTATTTTTCCTAATAATTTCTTATTTGTCTACGATTAATTATTTTTAGTTAAATCAGTATTATTTATTGATAAAATCAATTTTCTAAAACTAATTTGAAGGCTTTATAAAATCTTGTTTAATTTATAAAAGTTGTTGACTCAATTAATTTTGATATCGTTTCTCTTAAAACATCTCTTTTCTAAAATTCATAGTTTTAACTCACGCGATTTCCTAATTATTTGTAAAATACTATACACTGACTTATTATATTTTATTTATATTTTGGATAACGAATTTAGAAATATATTAAAGTTACGATAACGACGATAATAATAAAATGTTAATTTCGTTATAAATGCTATTTTTATGCATTTCACTTATTTTAATAACTTGCATATTTTCCAGAACAATATTTCTATTTTAAGTAAGTTTCTAAAATTAGTAACTTTATATTTATAGAATGTTTCCCTTTTAATATAAAATGGTTATTCCTTTTATCTTCATATTATTTATAATGATTATATCTTTGTTTATATTGATAATAGATGGTTTTGGAGTTATGAAATAAGAACAAGTGTGGGGTTTGGAGTAATATAGTCTGAGATGTGCGTTTTTGCCATCAACTATAAGGCTGGTGTGTCTTTATGCGGCTAATTGGTTGTTGAACTGAGCATGTTTTGTGTTCAGGAGAGTATATATTGACCTTAAACTTAGATATCACATCGTGTATGTCGCGTCGAGTTGAACTGGACATGGTTTGTGTCCAGGAGGGATGTGCACTACTTAAACCAGGACCTCGCTGCACGCACTCCTGTTATAGTTGAGTTGCCTAGTTAGAGACTGGATTCTGTTATGAGTTAAGTCTACAGATCTCGAAGCTAGTTTCCAGTAATATCCTAGTGAAAGTATAGCCTTGTGCACACTGACCGAATTTCCATAACGCCAGTTTCGAATATTATTGTTATCGATTGGTTTTGATTTGCAGGTTGGCAAATGTTTTAAGTTTTCTCCGAAAACTTATTTTATTATATCTTTTTAATATTTTTCCTTATTAAATATTTTGATATAATAATACTATTATTTTCCATATGATATAATATGGCTGGGAGAACGTCTGAGTTACTCCCCACTGATGTGGCTGTTATGTTTATAACATGACAGGTATTTGCTGCTGGGTTTTGGGTGTAAGCTAGCGAGTAGCGTGAATTCTACTCTTTCTTCATTCACGATTTATGGATTTGTATTAACCTATTTGGAAAATTTCCTTTTTAGCTCTTTTTGTAAAAAGAGGCATTTGTATTGACTTATCATTTCTTTTAATAAGATATAATTTGTTAGTGTGTTTTAATCTCAACTCTACAGTGTTTCCGCCACTATATCGCGTTAGAATATTTAAGGGATTACATAAGTTGCCGTCCTATTATGGTTGAGTAGCCTAGTTAGAGATCGAAGTTTGATTTGTTTGAACTAAGTTCTCAAAGCTAGTTTTAGTATTCTCCTAGTGAAAGTCTAACCTTTTACACTGATCATTTCCATAACGCCATTTTGAATATTATTACTATTATCGATTGGTTTTGACTTGCAGATTGACAAGTGCTTTAAGTTTCTTTGAAACCTTATTTTTATTATATCGTTTTAATGTTTTTCCATGCATTTTAAATAGTTTGATATAGTAATATTATTATTTTCTATATGATATGATATGGTTGGGAGAACGTCCGAGTTACTCCCTACTGATGTGGCTTTATGTTTATAACATGACAGGTATTTGCTGCTGGGTTTTGGGTGTGAGCTAGCGAGTAGCGTGAATCCTACTCTATCTTTTTATGTTACTTCTGGATTTGTATAAACCCTCTTAAGGAATTTTTATTTTTCCCCTTTTGTAAAAAGTGGCATTTGTATCGACTGACCATTTCTTTGAATTAGAATTTAGTTTGTCAGCGTATTTTAATCCCAACTCTACAGTGTTTCACCGCTGTATTGCGTTAGATTTTATAGGGGATTGTAAAGCCTGCTCCGGGGATCTTCTGTAGGCGAAAAAACCTCAGTTTTACTGTCATTAAGGAGAAGTCCCGAGCGAGGACCTTCTACCATAATCAGCTTTAAAACCTTCCCCAAGACCAAAGTATCATCAATGATAGTACCATCATCCAAGTACCAAGCCTGCAGACTCCGGTCGAAAGAGTCTCGGTTCTTACAAACCAAGGGATGTAAAACCAAAGAAAAAAGCATAGGACCAAAAGGATCACCCTGCTGGAACCCCTGACAAGACCACAAGCTGTGCACGCCATAATATAAACGAGCAGGACTAGAATAACAAAACTCCACCCACCGGGAGAGAACAGGGCAATGGTTGCGAACCTCTCGTAATATGATCTCCCGATCGAACATGTTAAAAGCATTCTGAAAATCCACTAAAAGCATGGAAAAACCTACCACAATACCCCGCTCGTCAACAAACCGGTTCAAGGCGTGCAAGATAGCCTCACCTCCACCAGAAACACCTACGTCGAACTGGAGACCAGAAAAATAGCCACTCAGTGACGGGCCAACCAAGAAAGCTGAAACCTTAGAGACAAGCTATCTCCAAATCATAACCACAACAATAGGACGAATACCACCGCCTGGTTTAACAAGTAGGATGAGCGGGGTGCTAGCAATGTACTCCTCGAGAACTATCGGGCAAAGATCCTCGAGAAAGAGATTAACCACTTGAGAGATAGAGGTGATAAAATTATCCGAAACAGCACTGCTACGCCACTCAAACAGTCCAATAAGTGCTAACCACGAAAATCGTCCCTCCCACAAGAAGTGCCACGTAGAAAACCTCTAATCATATCCAGAAGACGCGGTGAGGAAACGATGATTACCAGGCAAGGGGGGGCAAGGCAGGAGAAGGGACGACGGGCTGCTTACCTCGCAAAGTCACAAGAGTTTCATCGATGTAAGGGGCAACGCCGGAAGAAGAAAGCAACCGAACAACAGCGGTGTAATGACCATCACAAAATTTCCTCCGACACTGCCTAATTAATGTTGAGCTCACTCAAGTCAAGGTCCTCATCCACACTAAAACAAGAAGTTATTATTATTATTATTGTTATTATTGTTGTTGTAGTTGTTGTTATTATTATTGTTGTTGTTGTTGTTGTTGTTGTTATTGTTATTGTTATTGTTATTGTTGTTGTTGTTATTATTGTTATTATTTTTTTTAATAAAACGGAACTTGCATTAATAACGAAACAAATTACAAGAAGTTAGTGGGTAGCCAAGACACTATCTGGGCACCCACTCCCTTAGCAGTAGCAAAGCTAAGTCAAGTAAAAATAAAAGCAGTTGCGTGAGCCCCCGCATCCTAAGAGATAGAAAATTTCTGAATCCGCTTGAGCAATGCAACAGCCTTTGCATCAAGCTTCCCTAGCGACGAGAAGGAGAAAGGCATCAACGACCGCGACCAGGCAGGAAATCAGCCATCTCAGACTGGGTCAAAGGGCACGACCCCGTCAGATCGACACAAACATCACACCCCCTATCCCAGGAATAAAGAAGCAAATCCGCCGGGCGTAGGGGCATGTCGTGCCCATCAATCAAACCGACATCCACCTCCTTACCACCCAAAATATAAGATCGGAAACAGATATCCAAAAGGGTGTCGCGAACCAGGTTATGTCTGTGCTTAATACCAACGGTACCAGCACACGACGCAGCATGATCTCCAAAGATGTCCCCAACAAAACCCCAAGAACAGGCGGGACAAGGTTTGGGTACCGGGAACAAAGAAACACTCAACCGATAGCTAAGGACAGAGCGGTAAGTCCTCCCATTCATGGTCTGCCCCAGCCCGGAGATAGGCACTGCGCGCAACCAATCAGACATGTGAGCACCCTGCAGAGACTTCCACAATGCAACCTGTCGCCGAGTCAAGGAGAAATCCGATTCTACAGAAGCAGCAACCTTCACGAAATATATATCTGCCAATTTCTTCATGAGTTTGGGGGCAGCGATCTCACTAGGATTACGGGGAAGGTCAGAACCGGTGGTCTCGTTAAACAGAGACAAGACCATAACGAAGGTCGGCTCGGGAGCTAAGGCAGCTGAAGGCCGAAGGAGCATAGCCTGCAACTCAGAGGACTGCAGGCTAGAAGCCAAAAAGGCATAGTGTAGAACATCCCCTGCACTGTACACACCAAGCTCTCCAAAATTAAAGGGCAGTGAGGAAAGACGCCACTGCCATTCTCCAAACCCGGGGATGGAAACGGTGACAATGCGCTCAAAGCTAGATAGCAGTGCCGCATAGAAGGTCTTAGCCGAGTCGAAAGCCGTAGGGGGGCTGGTGTGCAGAGTAAAGGAACGCTTACAAATGCCAGTACAAGAATGAAGTAACAATAGCTCACACTGCGGATCCTTATTATTACTATTATTATTATTATTATTATTAATATTTTTAATATTTTTAATATTAATATTATTTATATTATTATTATTATTATTATTATTTTTTAAAACGGAACTTGCATTAATAACGAAACAAATTACAAGAAGTTAGTGGGTATCACTATCTAGGCGCCCACTCCCTTAGCAATAGCAAAGCTATGTCTAGTGAAAATAAAAGCAGCTGCGCGAGCCCACGCATCCTGAGAGATAGAGAATTTCTGAATCCGCTTGAGCAATGCAACAGCCTTTGCATCAAGCTCTCCTAGCGACGAGAAGAAGAAAACTAGGAACCCATAACCAATCTTGGTGGACAAATCTTCATACTTGCCGCACTTATGTTGAGCAGCATCAATGACCACGCGACCAGGCAGGATATCAGCCATCGCAGACTGGGTCAAAGGGGACGACCTCGTCAGATCGACATACACATGACGCCCCCTATCCCAGGAATAAAGAAGCAAATCCGTCGGGCGTAGGGGCATGTCGTGTTCATCAATCAAACCGACATCCACCTCCTTACCAGCCGATATAACAGATCGGAAGCAGAAATCCAAAAGGGTGTCGCGAACCAGGTTATGTCTGTATTTAATACCAAGGGTACCAGCACACGACACAACATGATCTCCAAAGATATCCCCAACAAAAACCCAGGAACAGGCGGGAGAAGGTTTAGGTACCGGGAACAAAGGAACACCCAACCGATAGCTAAGGACAGAGCGGTAAGTCCTTCCTTTCATGGTCTGCCGCTGCCCGGAGATAGGCACTGCGCGCAACCAATCAAACATGTGAGCACCCTGTAGAGACTTCCACAATGCAACCTGTCACCGAGTCAGGGAGAAATACGATTCTACCGAAGCAGCAACCTTCGGGAAGTATATATCTGCCAATTTCTTCATGAGTTAGGGGGCAGCGATCTCACTAGAATTACGAGGAAGGTCAGAACCGGTGGTCCCGTTAAACAGAGACAAGGCACATTGAAGGTCGGCCCGGGAGTTAAGACAGCTGAAGGCCAAAGGAGCATAGCCTGCAACTCAGAAGACTGCAGGCTAGAAGCCAAAAAGGCATAGTGCAGAACATCCCAAGCACTTTACACACAAAACCCTCCTAAATTAAAGGGCAGTGTGGAAATACGCCACTGCCAGTCTCTAAACCCGGGGACGGACACGGTGACAATGCGCTCCAAGCTAAATCGCAGAGCCGCATCAAAGGTCTTAGCTGAGTCGAAAGCCATAGGGAGGCAGATGAGTAGAGTAAAGGAAAGCTTAGAAATGCCAGTACAAGCAACGAAGTAACAATAGCTCACACTGTGGATCCTTATTAATATTATTATTATTAATTTTTTTTAAAACGGAACTTGCATTAATTACGAAATAAATGACAAGAAGTTAGTGAGTAGCCGAGACACTATCTTGTCGCCCACTCCCTTAACAATAGCAAAGCTAAGTCTAGTGAAAATAAAAGCAGCTGCGTGAGCCCTCGCATCCTGAGAGATAGAGAATTTCTGAATCCGTTTGAGCAATGCAACAACCTCTACATCAAGCTTTCCTAGCGACGAGAAGGAGAAAAGCGTGGTGCACAAATCTTCATACTTGGCGCACTTACGTTGAGCAGCATTAATGACCACGCGACCAGGCGGGAATCAGCCATCGCAGACTGGGTCAAAGGGGACGACCCCGTCAGATCGACACACACATCACGCCCCCTATTCCAGGAATAAAGAAGCAAATTCGCCGGGCGTAGGGGCATGTCGTGCCCATCAATCAAACCGACATCCACCTCCTTACCAGCCGAAATATCAGACCGCAAGCAGATATCCAAAAGGGTGTCGCGAACCAGGTTATGTCTGTGCTTAATACCAACGGTACCAGCACACGACACAACATGATCTCCAAAGATGTCCCCAACAAAACCCCAAGAACAGGCGGGACAAGGTTTGGGTACCGGGAACAAAGAAACACTCAACCGATAGCTAAGGACAGAGCGGTAAGTCCTCCCATTCGTGGTCTGCCCCAGCCCGGAGATAGGCACTGCGCGCAACCAATCAGACATGTGAGCACCCTGCAGAGACTTCCACAATGCAACCTGTCGCCGAGTCAAGGAGAAATCCGATTCAACAGAAGCAGCAATCTTCGCGAAATATATATCTGCCAATTTCTTCATGAGTTTGGGGGCAGCGATCTCACTAGGATTACGGGGAAGGTCAGAACCGGTGGTCTCGTTAAACAGAGACAAGACCGCATCGAAGGTCGGCCCGGGAGCTAAGGCAGCTGAAGGCCGAAGGAGCATAGCCTGCAACTCAGAGGACTGCAGGCTAGAAGCCAAAAATGCATAGTGCAGAACATCCCTTGCACTGTACATACCAAGCTCTCAAAAATTAAAGGGCAGTGTGAAAAGATGCCACTGCCAGTCTCCAAACCCGGGGATGGAAGCGGTGACAATGCGCTCAAAGCTAGATCGCAGTGCCGCATCGAAGGTCTTAGCCGAGTCGAAAGCCGTAGAAGGGCTGGTGCGCAGAGTAAAGGAACGCTTAAAAATGCCAGTACAAGAACGAAGTAACAATAGCTCACATTGTGGATCCTTATTATTACTATTATTATTATTAATATTATTAATATTATTATTATTATTATTAATATTATTATTAATATTATTAATATTATTATTATTTAAAACGGAACTTGCATTAATAACGAAACAAATTACAAGAAGTTAGTGGGTATCAATATCTAGGTGCCCACTCCCTTAGCAATAGCAAAGCTATGTCTAGTGAAAATAAAAGCAGCTGCACGAGCCCCCGCATCCTGAGAGATAGAGAATTTCTGTATCCGCTTGAGCAATGCAACAGTCTTTGCATCAAGCTCTCCTAGCGACGAGAAGAAGAAAAGTAGGAACCCATACCCAATCTTGGTGGACAAATCTTCATACTTATTGCCGCACTTATGTTGAGCAGCATCAATGACCATGCGACCAAGCAGGATATCAGCCATCGCAGACTGGGTCAAAGGGGACGACCTCGTCAGATCGACATACACATGACGCCCCCTATCCCTGGAATAAAGAAGCAAATCCGCCGGGCGTATGGGCATGTCGAGTTCATCAATCAAACCGACATCCACCTCCTTACCAGCCGATATATCAGATCGGAAGCAGAAATCCAAAAGGGTGTCGTGAACCAGGTTGTGTCTGTATTTAATACCAAGGGTACTAATACACGACACAACATGATCTCCAAAGATATCCCCAACAAAAACCCAGGAACAGGCGGGAGAAGGTTTAGGTACCGGGAACAAGGGAACACCCAACCGATAGCTAAGGACAGAGCGGTAAGTCCTCCCATTCATGGTCTGCCGCTGCCCGGAGATAGGCACTGCGCGCAACCAATCAAACATGTGAGCACCCTGTAGAGACTTCCACAATGCAGCCTGTTGCCGAGTCAGGGAGAAATTCGATTCTACCGAAGCAGCAACCTTCGCGAAATATATATCTGCCAATTTCTTCATGAGTTTGGGGGCAGCGATCTCACTAGAATTACGAGGAAGGTCAGAACCGGTGGTCTCGTTAAACAGAGACAAGGCCGCATTGAAGGTGGGCCCGGGAGCTAAGGCAGCTGAAGGCCGAAGGAGCATAGCCTGCAACTCAGAGGACTGCAGGCTAGAAGCCAAAAATGCATAGTGCAGAACATCCCTTGCACTGTACATACCAAGCTCTCAAAAATTAAAGGGCAGTGTGAAAAGACGCCACTGCCAGTCTCCAAACCCGGGGATGGAAGCGGTGACAATGCGCTCAAAGCTAGATCGCAGTGCCGCATCGAAGGTCTTAGCCGAGTCGAAAGCCGTAGGAGGGCTGGTGCGCAGAGTAAAGGAACGCTTAAAAATGCCAGTACAAGAACGAAGTAACAATAGCTCACATTGTGGATCCTTATTATTATTATTATTATTATTATTATTATTATTATTATTATTACTATTATTATTATTATTATTATTAAAAACCAAAATTGCATTAATTACGAAACAAATGACAAGAAGTTAGTGAGTAGCCGAGACACTATCTAGTCGCCCACTCCCTTAACAATAGCAAAGCTAACAGCTGCGTGAGTCCTCGCATCCTGAGAGATAGAGAAATACTGAATCCGTTTGAGCAATGCAACAACCTCTACATCAAGCTCTCCTAGCGACGAGAAGGAGAAAAGCGTGGTGCACAAATCTTCATACTTGGCGCACTTACGTTGAGCAGCATTAATGACCACGCGACCAGGCGGGAATCAGCCATCGCAGACTGGGTCAAAGGGGACGACCCCGTCAGATCGACACACACATCACGCCCCCTATTCCAGGAATAAAGAAGCAAATTCGTCGGGCGTAGGGGCATGTCGTGCCCATCAATCAAACCGACATCCACCTCCTTACCAGCCGAAATATCAGACCGCAAGCAGATATCCAAAAGGGTGTCGCGAACCAGGTTATGTCTGTGCTTAATACCAACGGTACCAGCACACGACACAACATGATCTCCAAAGATGTCCCCAACAAAACCCCAAGAACAGGCGGGACAAGGTTTGGGTACCGGGAACAAAGAAACACCCAACCGATAGCTAAGGACAGAGCGGTAAGTCCTCCCATTCGTGGTCTGCCCCAGCCCGGAGATAGGCACTGCGCGCAACCAATCAGACATGTGAGCACCCTACAGAGACTTCCACAATGCAACCTGTCGCAGTCAAGGAGAAATCCGATTCTACAGACTTCCACAATTATTAATATTAATATTTTTATTGTTAATATTATTATTATTATTATTATTGTTGTTGTTGTTGTTGTTGTTGTTTTGAAACGGAACTTGCATTAATAACGAAACAAATTACAAGAAGTTAGTGAGTAGCCAAGACACTATTTAGGCGCCCACTCCTTTAGCAATAGCAAAGCTAAGTCTAGTGAAAATAAAAGCAGCTGCGCGAGCCTCCGCATCTTGAGAGATAGAGAATTTCTGAATCCGCTTGAGCAATGCAACAGTCTCTGCGTCAAGCTCTCCTAGCGACGAGAAGGAGAAAAGCAGGAATCCATACTCAGTCTTGGTGCATAAATATTCACACTTGGCGCACTTATGTTGAGCAGCATCAATGACCACGCGACCAGGCAGGAAATCAGCCATCACAGACTGGGTTAAAGGAGACGACCCCGTCAGATCGACACACATATCACACCCTCTATCCTAGGAATAAAGAAGCAAATCTGCCGGGCGTAGTGGTATGTCGTGCCCATCAATCAAACCGACATCCACCTCCTTACCAGCCGAAATATCAGATCGAAAGCAGATATCCAAAAGGGTGTCGCGAACCAGGTTATGTTTGTGCTTAATACCAACGGTACCAGCACACTACATAGCATGATCTCCAAATATGTCCCCAACAAAAACCCGGGAACAGGCGGGACAAGGATTAGGTACTGGGAACAAAGGAACGCCCAACTGATAGCTAAGGACAGAGCGGTAAGTCCTCCCATTCATGGTCTGCCCCAGCCCAGAGATAGGCACTGCGTGCAACCAATCATACATGTGAGCACCTTGCAGAGACTTCTGCTCTATAATTTTGTAAGGGGGATATATGCTCTATAATGCTTATCATCAGAGCTTTTTCTTCCTTTTCCAAGGCATATAGGCTGTGTATGAATAATGGGAAGTCTGAAGTGTTTTATAATGGTGTCGAGGAGACAATTAAGGGGGATATCTATCAGGTCACTGGTATTGTCGAAGGAGTGATGCCATTTCGATACTTGGGAGTTTCAATCCAACCGGGTAAATTGAACAAACAGGAATGTAATATTTTAGCTGAGAAGATAATAGGTCGAATCAGGAGCCTGGGTGCGAGAAAGATATCCTATGTGGGAAGGATCACTCTGATTTCGTCTGTTCTAAACACTTTGTATAATTATTGGGCTTCGATATTCATTATCCCCAAACACACGATCAAAAGAATTGAAGCTATTTGCCGAAACTAACTTTGGGATGGGAATTCTGAATATACAAGGACTTCTCTTATAGCATGGGATAAGGTTACTCTTCCTAAGAGTGCTGGTGGGCTAGGCATTAAGAAAGCATCCGTTCGGAATATAGCAGCTGTAGGTAAACTCGTCAACTGGATTTATGAGGATAGAAGCAGCTTGTGGGTGAAATGGGTCTCTACCATTTACATAAAACAGTAGAGATGGCACGATTACAGACCCCCTGCAGATTGTTCATGGACATGGAAGTCTATATGCAAGACGAAGGAAATCCTTAAGCAAGGATTCCATAATGACTCGTGGAGTTTGGATCCGAATGGTTACTCTATCAAGGATGGTTACGGTTGGCTCCTTCCCTCCCCTAACCCTCCGCCATGGACAGAATTTGTTTGGAACCAGTGGGCGATTCCTAAGCATACTGTTATAACATGGTTGATTCTCAATGATGGAGTAAATGTGAAAGAAAAGCTCCACAGACACGGATGCATCGATAACGATATTTGTTGCCTATGCCATAACTCTACTGAAACGGTAAATCATATTTTTTTTGATTGCCAATTCAGTAGAAGGTTTATGCGTAGTATAGCTGATCTCATCGGATGCAATCTCAGCCTAGCTTATGTTCTTGACGGAGGGATGCACCAATTACATCGAAAAATGCACGCTGCCATTCTTATGGCCTGTTACTATATGACCTGGAATAAGCAAAATAAAGCCCGTCTTGAGGGATGTATAGAACAACCTGCGAAGTTGGCTCAACGGATTGTTGGAGATGTCAGAAGGAAAATAAAGTTGAGAGCAAAAGACAAAGTTACCGATATAGATTTACACTTTTTTAGACAGATAAGAATCAACTGTTGATTGCGTTTGGGAGCAAGTTTACGTTATCATACTTCTCCTTTTATTGTTTTAGCTGAGATTATACTGTTTGTGTATAGCATATGTTTTGTAACTCTTTTTTTGATGAATGAATTACTCACATTTCACCAAAAAAAAAAATAACAAGAAGTCATCTTACACCTTAACTCGACTTAATGCAATAACCATGGACAAACCATCACTTGGACAAACCTCGAGATCACATTTCTTAAAATGACTCGCCCACTCGGTTAAGAGATCCCCAAAACCCGACATGACTCAAAATAATATAAGGAAGCTATAGACACACTATGGGTATTTTAGTATGTCTAAAACAAGCACCGGTAACCCGCAAATATAGCCCTAATCCCACGACAATTAGGAAACTACAAAAATTCCCATAAACGAGAGTTGGATCGCCCGAGCCCAGGCGCCCAAACACCATGTCCCCCGAACCCAGACGACCCAAAACCAAACAACCCCAACCCGGGCGCTTGAACCCTAAGTCACTAGCCTCCTTAACACCCAAAAGTCATAACATCGACCTCACTTTACCACAACGATATCCACTCAACAACCTTGGACGTCAGGAACGACCTCCCGAAGTCACTAAAATCCTTCCCGAAAGCCAAAATACCCGCGCGAGTGCAATAAGGTCACATGGACAACAAATTTCACCCATCGGATCCACCAGACTTAGACGTCTTTTCATTTTTTCTATTAGGGGGATAAGCTACCCCACCTAGGCATGTTGTAGGCTTTAACGACATCATCAATTCGCGTCTGTAGCCCAGTACGGCATTACCATGAATATAAAAAAGTGGCCTATTTTTTTTTTTCAAAATTGGTCTAACCCCTTTTGTTTTAGCCTCATTCTATACATGAATGTCGAGACAACTACATTTGTCTCCCAACACGCTCAGTCGAAACATGTTATTTCTCTACATTTTTCACGTCTCGAGTCAAATATTTTAATCGACATACTACTTGATCTAACTCCCGGCTCAAACTAACTTATTTCAAAAGTCCGATAAACCATTTTCGTACTCTCACGCAACCCTAACGCATTCTAAAACATACTAAGGCTATAGCGAAATCGCAAACGAACAAATTCGAAGTGATTACTTGTCAACATCCCGCAAAACAAAAAATTCAAGACTAAATCAGTCAATAAAGCAATTGTCTCAGGCAACCTACGCTTCCTTACTCTATCGAAATCGGCCTCGTTTATGGCCTCTGGATCGCGACGCTGTGATGGACGCTTCGTCGTCTCCTACGAATCCCATGGGGAGTCAGTGAACTCGTACCGGCGGCCTCACCACTAGTGCCAGCCAAAGGAGCTCCCTCGGGACGCTCGATATCATCTCTGGCTGCAAAACCAAGCAAAAAACGCAAAAATCCATGTCTCAAGCTAGGCTAAAGCAGCTCAAACGGGTCAAAACTTCGGATAGAGATATCAAAATTCCGAAAAGCCTACTAGCACCCATTTGCGATCCCGGTCGCAATAAAAGTGGTTTCGGGAAAATCCGACATCGTTACGACACCTTTTGATCCGTCGTAAGTCACACAAAACCTCACGGAGTGCCCTAGAGGGCATTCTAACTCACAAAAGTCGGCATAAAAGTCACCCATAATGTCATAAACACCATCCAAGCAGGATAACGGAAGGAAAGTACCGGAATAACTGGGAAAACAATCCCCAAACCCTAGCATTTCGAATTTACCCAATGGGAGGCTATCGATACACCTCAAAACCGCCTATCAAGCTTATGACTACCCTAACAATCTCTATTCAACCCTAATTTAATAATGGGATCAAGCACAAACATCGAAACCTAGCAAATTCAAAATGCCCAAATCTATTTTCCAGGGTTTTAACAAAATCAACTCATAATCAACCAAATTAAACAAAATCGACAATAGGCGAGTAAGGAATGCTTACCCGACGTCGATATAATCGTGTATGGCAAAAATCGAGACAGAAATCGGTTGAACAAATCGAGAAAGCAAGATTGAGGTGGAGGGAGTCGCGCGTTTCGATTTTGGGACGAATAACTCGTTCCTTCTCCCTTTGCTGATTTTAAACGGGTCTGACCAAAAAACCCCATGTGCCCCAGTTCGAGCGTCATTCTTCCGGACCGCTGGGGGCTAGGCGCCTGAATTCTAAGGCGCAACAGGATGCGCGCTTAACTACTCTACTTAAGATTAAAACAAGAGCAAATGAGACACGTTATCCAATATCCACACAACACGCACTCATAAGCCAAGCAAAATAAACAACGACAAGACAACTTACTAACCGATACCAGCAAAAGCAAGCTTATAAACACCCTCTAACCGAAATCTGCCAAACAAATAGTAAAAACAGCAACAACAAGCATAAAAGCCCCGACTAACGCAAAAACTCACACTCAAGGACATGGCAAAGCAAAGCGAATCCGAGCAAAGTCCGAACAAATCCAAGCAGAGCAAAACAAATCCGCAAAGCAAGATTAATCTAACCAAAATAAACGAATATCTATGAATCTTTAAGCCAAACGAGTCGCTAAGCACTCTGAAGGCAATATAAACATGAACGGACCCCGATGCATCCCAAGCACATTTCAAGTCCGACGAGTCGCTAGGCGCTATGAAGACATGGATTCTTATACATCCCCAGCACTTTTCAAGTCCGAGGAGTCGCTAGGCGCTCTGAAGACATGGATTCTTATACATCCCCAGCACTTTTCAAGTCCGACAAGTCGCTAGGCGCTCTGAAGACGTGGATTCTTATACATCCCTAGCACTTTTTGAGTCCGACAAGTCGCTAGGCACTCTGAGGGCATGGATTCTTATACATCCCAAGCATTTTTAAGTCTTACGAGTCGCTAGGCGCTTTGAAGGCATGGATTCTTATACATCCCAAGCATTTTTAAGCGTAACGGGTCATAGGCATCCTGAAGGCAAATTTTCAAGTCTAACGGGTCATAGGCATCCTGAAGGCAAATTTTCGAGTCTAACGGATCATAGGCATCCTGAAGGCAAATTTTTGAGTCTAACGGGTCATAGGTGTCCTGAAGGCAAAACCAAAAACTTTTTTTTTTTAATTTTCGAGTCTAACGGGTCATAGGCATCAAGAAGGCAAATTTTTTAATTTTCGAGCATAACGGGTCATAGGCATCTTGAAGGCAAAACCAATAATGTTTTTTTTTTAATTTTCGAGTCTAACGGGTCATAGGCATCCAAAAGGCAAACTTTTAAATTTTCGAGCCTAACGGGTCATAGGCATCCTGAAGGCAAAACCAACAACCTTTTTTTTTATTTTTCGAGCTTAACGGGTCATAAGCATCCGGAAGGCAAACTTTTTAGTTTCCGAGCCTAACGGATCATAGGCATCCTGAAGGCAAAACCAATAACTTTTTAATTTTCAAGCCTAATGGGTCAAAGGCATCCTGAAGGCAAAACCAACAACTTTTTTTTTCGAGCCTAACGGGTCATAGGCATCCTGAAGGCAAAACCAATTTTTTATTTTCGAGTCTAACGAATCATAGGCATTCTGAAGGCAAAAACAACTTTGTTAATCTAAGTTCGACGGGTCATAGGCATCCTGAAGGCGAAACATTTTAATCTAAGCCCAAGGAATCATAGGCATTCGGAGGGTGAAATATATAAGTATTCTAAGCCTAACGAATCAAAGGCATTCTGAAGGCAAAACAAATAGCATCAGCCCAATGAGTCATAGGCATTTGGAGGGCAGTTCAAATTAGAGCGGATTCTTACACATCCGAAAATCAAGACCCATGAACGAAACAAACCCATGACAAGATAGCAAGCACTGACTCGAGCCCCGATGAATGACCGCAGGCAAGGACGTCAGGTATGATTTCTAAGCCTTGGTAGGCGAGCCTCAATATGTAAACCAACGGACTTAAAACGACCCGACCAGACAGCCACCAGGTCGTAATCCTCGATTGACCTGGGTGGCTATACTTTGAATTTCGCCTTGTCCAAGCCTCAGTCAAAGTGAGGGCTTCAGTAGACACCCAGATTTGGACCTGGTGGATGCAGGAGTACCCGACAAACACCCGATGACGATCGGACTGCAACGCAACGCGACGCGAGATTACGATGTTTTAGTTACTTTTTCTATAGAATGGATCAAATAATTACTTGACTTGATTAATTTGACATAAAGGCAGCCTTAGTCATGTCATTACGGTCGCCTCGACACTAATTAGAGTCAATTCCGACACCGGGACTCCGAATCGGTCTCGAAATACACAAAGTCAAACCCGAGTCAACGCGTCAGGCCAAGCGAACCTCAGGATGCACACTCGAAGCCCACTCGGCGCAATGGCTCGCTAGGGTGAAAGGGAAGACTTAACCTCCAAGACATAATATTATACGCATCTTCTCGGTTTTGGAAAGTTTCGAAATCGTATCTTCAAAATCCCAGGCGCCTCACCCCGAGTGTCTTACACCTTGTGCGCACGACCCCAAGTGCCTGAGTTCTGGTGCGCCTGGACTCAGGCGTCCATCCGGGCGATATGAACCGCGCGAACACCTATATATACCCCCACTCACCTCATTCATTATTCAACACACCACTTCTTCTTCTCTTCTCCCTCTTACTCTTTACGAGTTTCTAGCTTGGGGTTGCACTCCGACACCCATGCCAACGATCCACTCGATCGTAGTCCTGATAAGCGAAATCGACGCTACTCCTCACCTTCGAGCACTCCACTCGATCCCGAGGTGCCTGTTTTTTACTAGCTACCCCGAGTCTAGCAGCAGAAGTGATGGTGGGAATTGTCGTGGGTCCCGCCGTCAATATAAAACCGACTATTCCTAATGGGTAGTTAGGGTAAGTCGGGTCGAATCCACGGGGACGGTAAAGAGGGTTTGGACCAAGTTCCACCTAAAGACTTGACTAGGTCTCGACGCTAAACTAAACTAGAACGATAAGAAGGGAATGAACTAAGACTATGACTAAGCTAGGGGTAACAACTAAGGCTAAACGAATGTATCGAACTAAAGAAATCGAACGAGGAAAGAGTAGGGTTAGGTCGGGTTCATAAGCATAGTAGGATGATTTGGGTAATCAAGGGTGTAGGTGTCTCCTAGTTGCTAGAGTCGATCCGGGCTCTCGCTACGTAGACCGATGTCAAGGTGGGTTCGCGCTCTCGCGTCTAAACCCTAGTCCACACTCTTGTATCTAAGACTATTCTCAACATAATCACATACTAGACAAACAATGAGTAGAGGAAGACTAGCATGAGAAGCATGGCCACTACAACTCAAACAAGCAATTCAACAAACACATAGTGTGCCCAACATGTGACTAACAACAAAGATTCACCCTTTACCCATAATAAAGCCCTAATCACCCATAATCCACACTTAATCCTCCTACTAACCCCACAAGGAATCTAATCACTCATGATCAAACTAAGATTAACATAAACAAGAGGAAACATCACAAACATAAAAACATCCATGAAGAACAATCAAGAACAATAAATAATAATCAAAGATTGAAACTTGAAGGAAAAAACAAGATTAAGAGAAGGGAAAAGAAGATTATACCTACTAACAAGATGAATGGAAGAAGGAAAAACTTGCATAAAAGAGAAAACCCAAATACATCACCCAAGGTTGTCAATCTTGGTTGGATTCTTCAAGAATTCCCTTAATACAAGAGCTAAACTAAGATTAAGGACTAATTACCGACTAATCTATGCTAAACTATGCTAAAGTAGTCTAGGGTTTGTGGGTAATGAAGAACATGCCATAGGAATACAAGAGGAAGGGTATATATAGGGTTCCAAGTGGAAAGGAGAAGAAACAATGCATTCACGGGCTGCCACTGGGCCGTCCCGGCCGAGATGAGGTGGTCCAGGTCGGGATGGGGTCGGTCTCGGCCGGGATGACCTTCTCCCGGTCGGGATGGGCTTCAAACAGTAGCCTCCTCTTTTGTACATCTCATCCCGGACGGGATGAGGCCATACCCGTCGGGGATGAGTCTTGTAGGCCTCCAATATGATCTTTAAGGTTCCTCCTTGATTCACATGGACTTCTCATTGACTCTCGGGTCTCGGGATCGAGCCTAAGGGGCTCGGGATCGGGTCCCAAGGTGTGGACATGACATAGGTCCACCCCGACGCGGCCACGCGCGGGTTTGGGGAGGCGAATGAATCTCCATATGAGATGGTCAAATTGAAATTTAAATCGAAGTTGGAATCGCCACCGAATTTTATGGTTATTCGGAACCGTTCGAGCCCACCCTATGTTGTAGTGGGCCGTGTACAAAATACGGCCCATTTCCGATGTCAGAGTTTATTGGGCTCGTCCCTTTGCAGTTCGATACAGATGACGACTTGAGCGGTTAATCGTATATTGAATGACTCTCGTTGCCAATGGTTTCGGACATCCGGAAACCACGGTTCTGAGTAAGGGGTGAGGGTACGTGTTGGGAAGTTCACTAAGAACACCCAACCCCGCCCGCACATTAGCGGCCTCTACTAGGATATCGAATGATTTTTTAATACGCGCGTTAGTTGAACGATGAATGATATGCAAACATTGTTTTCCTAAGCATGTGAGGAATTGAACGGGTTGCTAAGTCGGTTTAATGCATGAAAAATTAACGTCAAAGTTGAATTTAGCATGTGAGATTCGTTTTAGTATAATAAAACGAATGATGAAAAAGAAGGAATTTGCTACAAGAGATGAACAAACGAGTTAGTATCGACTTGTAAATAATAATATAGCAAATAAATATACGAGATCGAGAAAATGAATATTAATCGAAATCTGAAAAATATTGTTGAAAAGACGTTGTTTTGTATAAAAAACGATGTTCGAAAAATAATAAAAAAAGAACGAGAAAGGACGCCGCAAGGCAGCCGGCCGCGCGGCTCGCCCGGGACGCCGGCGGGTCGCGTGGCAGCCTGTTTCGACGTCGGTTTTCGAAAACTCGATGCTTTTATTAAATCGCGTATGAATATTGCATGATTCGTACTCGACTTAATATTTTCGATATTCGTTATATTCGATAGTTGACTACGAAATCACTATCAAATACTTGGAATAGTTTTAGAAACGATGTAAAGTTTAGAAATCGTTTCGTAGAATAAATAATAAAACGAACGAAAAGTTAAAAAAAGGGTTCGGGTTTCAGGCCCGTGCGCGAGTCGCCTGGGCGTGGCGCGACTCGCGTGTGGGTCTGTCCAGTTTTTTATTTTTTGTTCGAAATTGCTAAATTTGATGAATCGCATACAAAATATGAATTAATTTGTATTCGATTCATGTTTTCGATATTCGTCGTATCCGATATTCGATTATGAAATCGATATCCGATATTTGGAATGAGTTTAAAAAAAGGTTTTGTAAAATTGTTTGAAAAAAGGAATTTGAACGAGAAAAGATGTAACGATTTTTAATATCGTCGAGATCTTAATATAATTCTTTTCGATACAATATTCGATTATAGAAAATCGATATCATATTTTTAAAAATGCTTGTTAATAAAATAGTGTTTTGTTAATATCGATATTAGAAATAAAAAAAGATGACGCTTGACCCGTAAAAAGAAAAAAAACGACGAGGGAAAGAAGAGAAGAAAAAGAGAAATCGGGTTTAGTACACCCTCAACCTACATGCTTTTGTTAACTCGGATCGGGGCTCGTCGGAATGTGGCTAGGCACGGGAGCGTCGAGTGATGTCGGTCGGGCTAGGGTGGCTCGGTTTAGAGGTGACGGATGAAGGTGTCGGGTGTCGGGACCGGTTTTCTTCGGGTTTTGGACGTATTATCGGTTTCTCGATGCTAAAGAATTATATTTTTCAGGAATTATGTATGTTGGGGATCGTATGAATTAATTGTGTGTGATGATTTCTGATTGAAAAATTGTTGTATGCAAGGGGCTATTTATAGGGAGTTCCCGACCTTGGCTAAGAGGTGTGTTTGAGTTAGAATTAGCGCTTGGGTAAGAAGCTGAGAAGAACGAGAATTCCGTTTTCTTGTGAAGGAAGAAAAGGAAATATCGGCTGGTTGTGTGGTACTTGGCCGAGTAATTGCACTCGGTTGAGTGTTTGAATCGGTTTTCGGATAGGATTCCTGCTCGAGATCGAATTCTACCTTAAACGGAATTGTTTAATATTTTGTGTAGCTGATTTTTTGTAGAGTTTGGGTAAGAACTGGACACGTGAGATGCCACGGTCAGTCCACAAGTCTCGAGAAATATCTTTGACCGGGTTTTGACTCGGTCGCTAAAAGACGGTTTTACCCCTGGTGTCGGATTCGACCCAAATTAGTGTTATTTGACTCGAAACAACCCACTGGGCCTGAATTTGAGGTTGGTTTTGTGAAATTTGTACTCCTTAAAAAGCCCAAGCTAAATATCCATGATTTTGAGCCCATATCCGAGTACGTTAAAGCATGTTTGCGTCCGATCATCATCGGGTGTTTGTCGGAAACTACTATAGACACCTGACAGCAAAACGTGGGTGTCTACAGAGCCCCCACTCTGACTGAGGCTTGGACAGGGCGAAAGTCAGAGTAGCTACCAGGTCAATCAAGGATTAAAACCCGGTAGCTTCCGGTCGGGTCGTTTAAGGTCCATTAGACCTGCGTAAAGGGCCCGCCGGCCATGGATTAGAAATGTACCTGAGCTGATGATAACTCCGTGGGGGATTGAACTCGTCGCATAAGACTTAAAATGGGCCTATATGTGGGTTCATCTTGTTAAATGCCACTAGGGAGTTATGCAAATTGCATGGTCTTGCTTGAGTCGTCCTGTACATATTTATGCAAAGTAGCAAAGTTTTGCACATAATATTTGTAGGAAAAATGACTCGTGCTGGGGAATAAATTTTTTTGAGAAAATGTTTGAATTTTGTGAGTTTGTAGGAGTCTTTGAAAATTAGAGAATTTTGTTTTGACTCTGAAAAGGAATAGGAGTGCTCGAGATGACTTAGCTAAGCTTTAGGACAAGGATTGTATGCTAAATACTCTAGGATTGGGAATCCTAAGGTGAGGAGGAGAACTTGGTTTTATGCTATAAATACCCCTCCTTGCTTCATAATTTTCATAATTCCCCCGATTCCTTAAAGAAAAGAATAAGCCCTGAAAAATTTATTCTTTCTTTTAGCCAATCAATTATGGGGATCGATCGATTAGTTGGAATGCTGCATGAATGGTCCAAGTATTTCAGAGATGCCGATAGGGCTATCCTAAATCAGAACGGCGTTACCCAATTGTCCGTGATCCGTCAGATGCAAGTAGACCGTCACTTCTTGGATGCTTGCCTGTCCTATTGGGACGATACCTATCATGTATTTGGTTTTCCTCGAGGAGAAATTTGCCCTATTCCTGAGGAAATTGCTGCTGCAGGGGGATGGAATCCCATACTTCGTCCTGCTATCCCTTTTTCAGTTCCTGACCCAAGGAGGAAGTTGCAGGAATTTTTAGGGCTTTCTCATATGGAGGTATCTCGTATGCTAGAAGGAGATACCGTTTCCTTGATTGACCTAGTTGAAAAATTCATGAATCCAGATGATGTCCTGGTCAGGCCGGTCCACAGCCGTAGGGCCTTTACTTTTTGTATGCTCCATGTCTATGCCTTCGAAGGGCATATGGACTTATTATCTTGCATGGGCCACGTTAGACTTTTCACTGTGGCCGATCTGATGGAGACGGAGCATAGCCCGGCTTGGTTGATTACGGGAGAAATTATCCAGGGTTTGGATAATCGCAAGAGGGATCCGTCAGTCCGGCTGACTGGGAGTACCCGGCTTCTACAGGTATGCTGTTTTTAATTTTTTTTTCGGCTTTTTCCCATTTTTCCAATTTTTGCGGTTTTTCCCGATTTTTGCGTTTTTCACGTTTTTTTTTTGACGTGATTTTGACGATTTTTGCGATTTTGATTTTTTGCGGGTTTCTCAGCTATGGCTGTTTGAGAGGCTATCGATTTTAGATCCTCCTCTAGACGTGAGCCGGTATCAACCCAGGCAACTAATGGCAAGGAGACGAGCTATTCCTTTTTCTCGCTTCAACACCCAAAAATACTGGGACGAGGTGCTATCATTCCATGGAGGCCTATTGATCCGTTGGGCCGTGCCATGGTGGCCGATTTACGTTTGGACCGGCTTGGAGTCCCGAGACAGGGCTAGATATCAGGTAATCCTATCTTTTAGCCAGACAATTCACCTCTTTCCTGATAGCATACTTAGGCAATATGGTCGGGTGCAAAGAATCCCGGAAATTGAGGCAGTCGTGAGTGAATCTACTCAGTTGACGGATGTAATGTGTGATACCTGGATGCAAAGGTGGTATACACGAGCTACTTGGCCCGTTCCCAAAAATCCTCATTCGATCTGGGTAACTGACTCTTATATGAAATGGACCCGAGCTGATTCAGCTAAAACCCGAGCTGCCTTGAAAACTGACGAGGCCTATGACCTGTTACGCCGAGAACATGTTAAAGACAATAAAAGCTTCTTTGCCGAAGAAGCTACTCCGACAGGTCAGAAAGGGAGATCTAGGACTCAGACTGAAGGGTCCAGTACTAAAGGTGCACGGGGGAAAGTGAGCCCCCAGATGGAATTAGAAAGGAGACTAGGACCAAGGCTGGCGGTCAAGGACCGACTTGGTCCTCGAGACAGGCTTCCCGAACCCGTTAGGGCTCGGCTTGGACCGGTGCAAATGGTGGACGACCCAAAATCGAAAAAGCGGGTTCGAACTAAAGAAATTCCCCTTGTGATTAGGGAACGTTCGCCCCCACCCCGTCGGCCTCGGGCTCCACGTGACCCGAAAGATAAGGGGAAAGGAAAAATGTATGAGTAGTCTCCTAAATTTATTATTTAAGTATTACTACTATTTTTGTGGTGTGATTTTGTTTGTTGTTTTTTTTTGTGATGTATTTTTGAAATAATAAAAAGACATATTAGTGAATACCGTTCCCGTCTTTTCGTTATTGCAATGGTTGTACCCTTTTGAGGGGTTGCCTACGTATCCAAAATTAATGGAATCAAACCTTCTGTAGTTCAGAAGTATTTTTGCAATTTTTCGAAATACATCAAGATTATTAATTCGGGATGTGCAACGGTAGGATAAATAATCCTAACTTATTGACTTGCTTAAAAATGTTTGAAAACTCATAAAAAGACATTTTTTTATAAATTTTGCAAATGACATTGAGATAGGGTTTATGGGTAGTAACGCTTCAGCTGGTCCAAGTTTGTTGGGTTGACGAACTCGTTTCCGTCCAAGTCTGTTAGCATTACTGCTCCTCCTGAAAGAATTTTCTTCACTAGATACGGCCCAGCCCAATTAGGTTTGAACTTCCCCCTTGGGTCAACCGGTAGTAAAGCTCGAACAGATTTTAGGACTAGATCGCCCTCTTTGATATTCATGGGCCTAACCCTTTTGTTAAAAGCCCGTTGGATCCTTTTCTGATATATCTGAATATTATTAAGAGCCCGGGATCGCCGTTCGTCTAAGAGGAGTAGCGAGTCATATCGGGCTTGGACCCAATCCGCCTCAGGTACCTGGCTCTTGAGTAGAATCCTAAGGGATGGTACTTCTAGTTTGACTGGTTGGACCGCTTCCATTCCATAGGTCAGATAGTATGGAGTTGCTCCGATTGCAGTTCGAATTGATGTCCGATATCCCCATAAGGCAAAGGGTATCTTGTCGGGCCAGTCCCGGTAATTCTCAGCCATCTTTTTAAGAATGGTGACAATTGTCTTATTGGCCGCCTCCACCGCTCCATTTGTTTGAGGACGGTAAGGTGACGATGTATGCCTTTGGATCTTGTACTTTTCCAGCAAAGTGGCAGTTTCAGCTTGGAAATGGGTCCCGTGATCGCTGATGAACTCGTGCGGAATCCCGTATCGACATATAATCTTGTTTTGGATGAACTTAGCCACATGTTTGGCATTCAAGATCCGGTATGACTCGGCTTCGACCCATTTAGTGAAATAGTCGATAGCCAATAGGATGAAACAGTGACCTCCCGTCCCGGAAGGGTTAACTTTCCCGATTATATTAATTCCCCATGTTGAGAATGGCCATGGTGATGTCATTGTATATAATAGGGATGAAGGCATATGCTGGACCGTTTTCACCATCATGTACCTCGGCCCTGACTCTTTCGGCTCGATTTTTGTCAATGCATAGAAGTAAAGCCCCCTATGCTGTCTTCTTATACAGCTGTCCATTGTCTGTGCGGATGAACTGGGTTGCCCATCTTCGTAGAGCTTTCTTGGCCCGGTTTTCAGCTCCCGGAGGATATTCCCCTGACGTTAAGTAGGTTAGAATAGCCTGATACCAAGGTTCTGGATCAGTTATTTCGATGTCTTGGATAGCGTGGATATATGCCGGCTCTGACCGTCTTTCGACACAAATGGGCATGCTGGTTAGATGTGCTGGGATATTCAGTAAAGATGCTAATTTTGAGAGAGCATCTGCAATTGGTTTTCTTCCCGAGGCAGATAGATATACTCCACTTTTTGGAATTGTTTTTCGAGAACCCTTACTCGTGCTTGGTAAGCCACGAGATTTGCGTTCCGAGTCTTCCATTTTTGTAGGGTTTGATTTATGACTAATGATGAGTCACCGTGGACCCGGAGGTTTGTTACTCCCAAATCAGCGGCGACTTGCAGTCCGTGAATGCATGCTTCGTACTCGGCTGCGTTGTTAGTCACGTCGAAATCTAGCTTAATGGACAACGGGGTGTGCTCCCCTTGTGGTGAGATTAGCAAGATCCCGACACCAAATCCTCGGAAGTTAGATGCTCCGTCGAAATACAGATCCCATGTGTCGGTGTCGGTATGGAATATGTCTTCATCTGGGAAGGCCCAAGTATCGGTGTGTTCTTCCTCGGATACCGGGCTATTGGCGAGGAATTCCGCTACTACCCGGCCCTTGATGGCTTTTAAAGGTACGAACTTGAGGTCGAACTCAGCTAGCATTAAAGTCCATCTGGATATACGGCCGTTGAGGATGGGCTTTTCGAACAGATACTTGATTGGATCCATTTTGGATAGCACATGTACCTCGTGACTAAGCATGTAGTGTCAGAGCTTTTTAGTGGCCCATACTAATGCTAGACACGTCTTCTCGAGCATTGTATACTTGTATTCGTATTCTAAGAATTTTTTACTGATGTAGTAAATAGCCCGTTCTTCGGAATCGACCGTCTGGGCTAGCATAGCGCCCATGGCCGTCTCGGTCGTTGTCAAGTATAATGACAGAGGCAAACCGTGCTGAGGTGGCCTTAGCACCGGTGGAGAGTATAGAATTTCCTTGATCTTATCAAAACCCATTTGACATTTGTCGTCCCACAGTGTTCGTTCTCCTATCTTCAGTTTCTTGAAAATGGGTTCACATACCATGGTTAGCTTTGAAATGAATCGGCTTATATATTGGGCTTTTCCGAGAAACCCCCTTATCTCCTTTTCGGTTTTAGGCGGTTGCATCTCGGTTATGGCCTTGATCTTTGCTGGGTCAACTTCGATGCTACGTTGGCTGACAATGTGGCCCAATAGTTTGCCCGATGTTACCCCGAAACTGCATTTTTGAGGGTTTAACCTCATGTTGTACTTGCGTAGTCGGGTGAAGAACTTCCTTAGGGCTGCAATGTGCCCGTTTCGGTCCTTGGAATTGACGATCATGTCGTCGACGTAGACCTCCACTTCCTTATGCATCATGTCATGCAATAAAGTGGTGGCGGTCCGTTGATAAGTTGCGCCAGCGTTAATAAGCCCAAATGGCATCACGGTATAGAAGTAAGTCCCCCCAGGGTGTGATGAAGGTGGTCTTACTCATGTCTTCTTCCGCCATTTTGATCTGATTATATCCGGCATACCCGTCCATGAATGATAGAAGGGCATGGTCAGCCGTGTTATCCACCAGTATGTCGATGTGTGGCAACGGAAAATCGTCTTTTGGGCTGGCCTTATGAAGGTCCCGAAAGTCTACACATACTCGGACTTTGCCATCTTTTTTGGGTACTGATACTATGTTTGCTACCCAGTCTGGATATTCAGACACTTGAATAAAGCCCGCTTTGAATTGTTTATCAACTTCTTCCTTGACTTTGAGAGACCATTCGGGCCTCATTCTTCGGAGTTTCTGTTTTACCGGCTTGTACCCGTCTTTGATGGGTATTCGGTGTTCAGCTATCTCCCGGTCTATTCCCGGCATGTCCTTGTAGGACCATGCAAAGACGTCTTTGAATTCCTGGAGGAGATTGGTGAATTGCTGTCTCTCCTCGGGATCTAAAGATAGGCCCAGCTTAAGCATCTGGGGTTCTAAAGGGGTTCCTACGTTGATGGAATCGGTTTCTTCGATTATCGGATCTTGGGATTCCCTTTGCTCAAGTTGCTCGATTAGATGCGGAGGCAATGGTACCTGTTCGTCGGGTTTCTCAATGTCATTGCAAGTAAGATTTTTGAAAACATTTTGAAAATAAGCCAAGTCGTAAGCAGAACGGTTATCGTTATTATTGATAGTGAATTTTGAAAATAGCTCGAAGAGAGCTGCCATCTGATCGTTGGTCAGAGGCGGGATAGGGAGAGCCCTCGGGACAGACTCCGGGGCTCCCGATGGTGTGACTAAAGAAGGGAGAGGGGTTACAGACTCGATCCTAGGACTGGACCCTCTAGACTTTGACTCAGACTCCGACTCTGACTCTGACTCGGACTCGGACTCAGATTCAGATTCGATGGCATGCATATCTCCTTCACCAGTAGTTAGCTTGTAGACTCGACCCTGACTGTCGGTCCACTTAGTTGTCTTCCTCCAAGCTCTCTTCCCAGTGTTGGCACCAACTTCAGAGATCAGCTTGGTTGGATCAAACCTCACTACTACAAAATTAGTCATAGACATGACCTAATAGACATAGGTTAAAAGAAAACCCACATCTATTTTTAATAGACATAGGTTATTTAATAAACCTATGTATATAAAAGAGAATATACATAGGTCAAAATTCAAACCCATGTCTATAAATTATAGACATAGGTCAAAGTAAAACCTATGTCAACAATATATGAATAGATGTAGGGCACACAAGAAATCCATGTATATTGATATAATACTAATAAAATAGTGACCCATGTCTATGGCTCCTAAACTAGTAATTAAACCCTAGAGCCTTCATTTTCATCACAGTAAACGATTCAATCATTCTTACAGAAAACGATTCACGCAACATCCTTCAATCCTTCCTCCTTCCTCCATCATCCTTCAATCCGTCAATCGTTCCTCCATTATCCTTCAAGCCTCCATCAATCCTTCAAGACCGTCATCAATCCGTCATTTTTTGCACCACCAGTCAACGGTCGACACCTCCGGCAGTCGCTTCTTCAAGACCGTCATCAATCCTCCGGCAGTATCGCTTCTCCTTCAGTAATCGCCTCCTTTGTATGTCGCCCTCTCATGTATGTCGCCTTCTCCCTCTTCCCTAATAGAGTTCATCAATGCTTCTGTTCGTTGAATTTGATGATTGTTCGTACTGATTTCTGTTATGGCGATTGAAGGAATCTGTTTAGTCTTTTCGTTCGTGCAATGCGATTTGTCTGTGTAGTTCATTTTCTTGTTATCGAGTTGTTGAATATGATTGTTCGTTTCTTGTTTCGTTTCGTTTTGTTTCGCTGTGTGTAAATTGAAGGAATCAATTTAGTATTTTTGTTCGTGTTTTGCGATTCGTCACCTCTTTGAATTTTAAGTTTATTTCAGTTGTTTTCATTTCAATGTTATCAGTGATTGTTTGTACTGATTTCTGTTATCAGTGATTATCTTGAAGGAAATTAGTCAATCTAGTCTCCTTGTTAGTGTATTTATCGCGATTTGTGTAGTTGTTATTGATTTTCACTTCTAGTTTGAAGTCCTCTTCTTTTGTTTTGATTTGATTTCAGTGTGTTTGATTTTGATTGTTTGTACTTATTTTGATTGTTTATCGAATCGTTATTGATTTTATTTTCAAGGTTTTATCCTAAGTTAGTACCGATTTTGTGGCATAGGTATTGAGATTGAAGGAATCAATTTATTCTTTGTTTTGATTTAATGTATTAAGTTGCGAGTTTTGATAATCGTGTGAAATATCTATTGTAGTAGTTTCATTAGCTGTTTATTGGAGATGCATAAAATTATATACCTCGATTAGTTCCTTTCTTCTAATATAATCCTACAACATCATCAAGCAGCGCTATTGTAGAGGCTGAAGTTTTGTAGTCGCTAAAACGGTGATCAAATATTAACGCTAAAACGGTAATATTTGATAAGTAGTATCTATTTATTTTTCTTTTAAGCTAATTGCAGGTTCTCATTCTTTAGCATTTAAAATGTTCCCTGTTGCTGGTATTACTGCTGACTGAAGTTCAGTTCCGGGGCAGGCGATACATGATCTTGCAATGAGAGATCGTATTTGCTCTACCATACGGAGTATTTCACTATTTGGTGTTTTCTCGATTTATGTTGCCTGTCAGACTGTTATTGTAAGTCCATATTATTAACTCGATTTTTTGGTTCACTTGTTGTTACTTCAGGGGAGATGGAATTATATTTGTCGGCTTGTTTGTTTGGTTAGTATCTTGTTCTCATCTTCGATCTACCTTCTCCAATGTCGGTTCCCCTTGCACTTGTGTTTTACTGTTTTTTTTGGAACATAGTGTGCTCTTACTGGCACTCACAAAAAAAATGCAAGATCGGACATCCACAGGCTAATAGTTAATGTGAGTTAGGGCCTTAGGGGGAGATAGAGATTGTAGCTGTTAGGTAATGTTGGAAATTTGCAATTTCAGTTGGTCTCACTTGCAAACATATCTATCTTAACGTTAAAACGGGTCAAATATATCCAACTAGAAAGGAAATGCCAAAAATATTTTCCTACAACCTAGGCACACCGGTTTGTCTTATCCTAAACATTTGACCCGTCATAAGCTGAAGGCGGATATATCCGTCTCAAACAAAAATTTGCCAATTTGTATTGTCGGATGAAAAGATCATTTATTTATTTGTTACTGTATTACTCCGTATTTTTTAAAACTATACTTATGTAGTGTATATTGCCGGTGTTCCTGTGCCTGACAAGATATTCAAATATTTGGTCATGATTTAATATCACTTCTGAAGTCAACAATATAAACATTTTGAAGAATATACTCATAAGTCATATCTCATACCTCAGACTTTGTCACAATATCATGTCCGACACTTACAGAGTTGCAGCAGAGTCGGAGTAACACGGCTTGACTGATTGTTTGCATCACTTCTTACTAGCTTTTATGTAATCAACTAATCTTTAATTATGGAAAATGCGTCCGAAGCTTTGTAAGTTCAGTTTATTGAGATTGTAGTTGGTTATAATCATTTTTATTCCAATTAAAGTTTTCTTAAAGGCTTATTATTGTTGGCGATTCTAGGAAGCGAAAAAACTACGTGTGTAATTTGAGTTGGCACAAATAATGAAGAATTTCACTGATTGTTAACACTACTCAGAGTTTATAATGAGGAATGGCTTTGTGTTTGTCTTCTTCAAGTGAACATGGTGACAAACTCTGTTGTACAAATTTTAGAAAAACATGGCGAGTTGTCACTTGAGCATTTCCATGCAAATGTTGGACATCACCTTCAACAATTGGGAGCTTCCATTTCATAACCAGTAGGAAGCTTGCTGACATTCAAAGACAAACTGTTTCCAACTGGTTGATGTTCTAGTTGTACTTGTACCTGTTTTAATTTGTGTTTTGCAACATGTATGTAATATGAGCTGACTAGATTGGTTACAAAAAATAGGATTAGCTGACACATGGATTAACAGAGGATATTCTTTTTTATTGGTTACAACGTGATGCATCACCGTCATAAACACGTAATCCACCCCAATAAGATGGGATGTGCACCTTTGGCCCATGTTTTCTTTGTTTGATGAAAAAATAGACAGAAATTTAAGGATGTTACAGATTGTACCCGCCTTAATTCTACTTTGTCTGTATGTAGCCTCTTGCAGACCTATGTAGAGACGCCAAGTTTGGAGAACGCTCTAGTTACTTGTCTAGAAAGAATATTTAGGACAAGGTATGGTTCATCTCTCAACCCACAATACATGGTAGGGTTCCTTTTAGAAATTCACCTTTTTTTAAATGATAAGATGCATAGCATATTATTTGTTTAAATAATTGAGGCCTCGTAATCATTATGTTAATTAGACACATTAACATTGCAAATGACAAGACTTGTTGAATCGAATTCTGTGTGTTTGCGCAGTCATATTGCTGTAATTAATTGCTCAGTTTACGATTCTACTAATTTTCTTAGGAACCATTTCGATTCTGCTGATTTTTGCCTTATTGAATCGTATTCTCTATTTGTGAACTTGTTGTGCTGTAATTAGTTTCTTAGTGTCTTAAGTGACGATGCCGTTAATGGTATACTGCAACACTAATCACTATTACCGTCTTCTCTTTGCATTTCCCCCACCTTCTTGTACATATATTGTTTCTTTGTATCATATGTTACTTTGGATCATCCTTATCCTACTCCTTAAGTTTGCAAAGGCCCTGACTAGGCAGTAGGCTGTCATGTAACAATTGTTGTTGGCGGGGATATCATTGAACGAGTCTTGGCAGCTGGCGTTGAGAATGCTATCGACTATGAGAGTGGTACTGAAGCAATCATTTCAGATTTGTTTATCCTTCATCGTTATGTTTATATCCTTCATAGATGTGTAAATATGGCATCTGATTTGCAGGATGCTAAAGTAGCAATTAAGGCAAAGTGACAAGAGACTGAAAGATTAGGCAACAATTTGTTGAGACAAGGTGGACATTACTTTACTCTTCGGGTAAAGTGACAAAGGTTGCCACACCCAAATTCGTATGGAATAGAGGCGCCATTGTTAGGATTTACAATAATAAATCAGATTAGCAAATCTGCTTCCACTATCATTCTGACTGACTTTTTGCTGTTGTATACTTGTACTATAGCTAGTGGAACTGAAAGAAGCTGAACAAAAATCATTGAAAAAGTCTGAATGATTAGAAAAGGAAATAGAAGATGTCCAGGAGCTAAAGGTAAACGACGATAATTTTATAACTTGATTTCGCAACACAATAAAACTAATTGCATTTGCCTTCTTTTTTTGTTTGAATTGATGACTAATTTATGCAGTTAAGTAAGGGATATATTAGAATATTGTATTTTCTCTTCGTTTAATTGGCCTTATGATCAATTCAGGTACAAAATGATGATGATGAAAGATCTTTCATCATCATACCCACCATGAACCATGTCATCCTCATCCAAGATAGTACCAAACTGAACAAACTAATGCAATCATAATTTCTACACGAATAACCAAGTTGTGGTGTGTAGATGAAAGTAATAGAAGTCTCCTCTTTACGTTTATGGCATGAGATGATTATTACTTCATTTTAACATGTCGAAATGAGAATTAATCCACAATATATAATGTGATCACATTTTGAATTAAAATAATCACCTTTTGAATTAATTAATCATTAAAAGTCTAACGACAAGTTTTTGAATACTTTCAATCGTCATTAAAAAGGATATTAACTAGTGAACTTAAGTAATGCAGATGTATGAGTCGCAAAGAGTGTAATGGAAGGCGGAATATATACGTAGCAAAATTAAGGAAGAGGGTAAAAAGAGAAAAGTGGACGACCACGAGCAATGTTTATGGTTCAATCAATAGTGTTTTCTCTCCCCCGTTTTGGCAGTTAATCACTCACGCAACACATTGTGAATTTGTGGTTCCCCAATCCTTATAACTTTGTCAACAACCACCAAAACCATTTACTGTTGGCTTTCTTGTTTATTGCTCATTTCTACGACTAGTTTTCTATTCTTCTACACCTATTATGGAGTTCGTAACTTTTATTGTATGACCGTAACCTTGGATAGCGTTATCAATTGATACTGATCGAGTCAATCCAATGTCTGACATCAATGAATGTAGTAGCCTAGTCAAGTCCCCCCATAGGCACCGCTCGACTGCTCGTTCATTTTGACCCAAGATAACGATTTTCCCCCTTTACCTTTTGGAATTCTGCTGATGGTATTCGTTTACTTTGTGCACAAATCTCACCATTGATGGTTCATATTTAATTTTTTGTGACAGGCAAAAGAAAAGGAATTGAAGAAGCAAAAGGCCGCACTCAAAGCAGAAGCTGCAAAACTACAGGTACTTGTAGTTTCAACAAATATCATTTTCTTCGGGATATGTTACCTGGTTATAATTATCTTCACATAGTGAGGCTCTGCTCAAAGAGAGATCCACCGTCCGTGATTATAATTTGTCAGCAAGGTATTGGTGAAAGCCGAATAAAGCATGACAATTTTTTCTATTTTTTATAGGTAGAAATAACCATCTACCTCCAAAAAGGTTGAGAGGAAGAACGTAAAGAAAGTTGAGGAAGAGGACCCTGCCAACTTTTTGGACCCTGAAACCCCCGCTGGTGAGAAAAAGCTACTTTCTCCAGATGCCGTGGAAAAATCGTAAGTAGCTGTTTCATTTCTTTATTAGGTCAATATGTATCTGTTCCTTCCTTCTCCTTTGCTGGCTGCTACCATTTTAACATGTTGGTTCTTGTTTGTGATTGAATTGCTGATGTCGGTATATATGTTGCTATAGTGTGCTTGTCAGCCGGGTAACACAGAATGTGGCTACTACATAATGAAGTACATGACCGACTTAATCACTTCTTCTAATTTGAAGGGAACTATTGATAAGGTAATAAGACCTCGTGCACATACACATTTTCAGTACTTTATAACCAAAGTATTTATGTTCTTGAAGTATTCACTTTGAATTATATTGAAATTGTGGCAACACTTCAAAGTACTTGCCATGTATTCACAAGAAGACATCGATGAGGTTCGCAATTTGTGGGCTAACTATTATTTTCAAAATTAGAAGTATGAGACATGCATGTAGTATTCAATGTATTAGCTAAGAAGATTGGTTGTAGTAGGAAGAGATTTTACTGTTGATACATCGCGTACTTGTATAATTTTTTTTATCTTTTAGCTACTTATTTGTTTGAGATGATGACTACTTTTATGAAATATGGAACGTTTGATTGTCCAATTGGATGTTGTGAGATTTATTTTGGTTTCGGTTGAATTGTAGTTTCGTATGAAAAATACAGAAAGCATTAATAGTATGATATCATTTTTAGGTTGATGTCTATACTATGACAATAAACATAGGGCATACAAATAACCCATGTCTGTACTATGACAATAAACATAGGGCAAACAAATAACCCATGTCTGTACTCTGAAAATAAACATAGGGCGAACAAAAAACCCATGTCTATATTTATAAATAGACATAGGGCGAACAAAAACCCATGTCTATAATTTTTATAGACATGGGTTAATTCTTTAAAGACATGGGTTAACAGAAAAACCTATGTCTATGTTTTAGATAGACATAGGGCATACGACCCATGTCTAAGTATTGGATAATAGATGTCACTCAACTTAACATAGGTTGCAAAACCCATGTCTATTAGTTAAAACGACCCATGTCTATGTCATGTTTTGTAGTAGTGCCTGCTGCTGCGGAGAATTAAGCTGACTAACTCCTGTTTAGGGGTCGGGACGACCTTGTCTTCCCCGAAGAGTAGTCCTAGAATGGGCTCAGTATTGTTTGTGCCCTCCTTTGATTCGGCCTGGATAAGGGCGAAGATGTTATCTGGGATGAAATTGCATTCCCGAGCCAGTTTGGTCCTGGGATATGAGACGGTGGGCTGATAGAGGCCCGTTTGAACAGCTCCGAACACCGGGGTGACGAACGTGACAGCCTTGGTTTGGTTCGTGTATCCGGGTGCCAAGGTGTAGCCTAGACCGAGGCGAGATTGCCCGTTGTTCAGGGTTTCGATAATCTTCCTAGCTGGAAGATAGGGCCTTGATGTGATTTCCGGTAGACAACCCAGATTCTGTAGCATCGTATCGATGCTAGTAGTAAAGTATGGACGGAAAAGGCATTCTTCCTCGATCATTCCCACGAAGTTAAATCCTCGTGAGTCAGCTGAGCCTGCCGTGTTGCAGCTTGACACGGTTATGGGAGTTGCTTCAAGAGTGACGATCTCATCTTGTAAAGGTAGCTTGACCTTCCTGTGAAGAGTGGAAGACACAGCTTTGACCGCGTGAATCCATGGTCTTCCAAGTAGCAGATTGAAAGATGAAGTGACATCGATCACTTGGAATTCTAACTCCTTCTCGATCGGGCCCGTTAAGATTGTTAGTTTAACGGCCCCAGCAACTGATTTCGGGCTTCCATCAAAAGCCTGGATAGTTTGCGCAGTCGGAAGGTAGTCAACCTCGGTAATGCCGAGGGCCTTGGCTGTCCTTAAGGGAAGGACGTTTACTGCGGACCCGTCATCAATCAGGGTCATCGGGAGGTACTTGTTGCGGTAGATCACCGTGATATATAGGGCCAAGTTATGGGTGGTCCCGAATGGTGGAAGGTCGGACTCGGAGAAAGTGATAAGTGGGCCTTTTCCTTTAGACCTGTCCTTGAGGTGTGGCAAGATCGTGGCTACCATCTCGGTGGGGGTAACCGATGAGTCGACCTTGATTTCATCAAGGGCCCTAGTAAGTGCCGCCCGATGGTCCTGAGAACTAACCAAAAGCTGCCATATAGTAATATCAGTTCGAACCCTCTTCAATTGTCTGACTAGGGCCGTGTCAGCGTTTGGCTCTTCGGGAGCGAGTTCTGTCCTGGAAGGTTCAGTGACGGTTTCCGGAGTGGTGAGACTGGACGTGATGGTGTGTGAACCGGCCAGAGCTTTGGCTTTAGCTTTCCGGATCTCTTCGATGGTGACGGGGACAGCTTCCCCCTTAGCCAAGTAAACATCATCTTCATCGTCGTTCCATATCCCATTGATTTGGGAAATGAAAGGAGAAATGAGATGAGAGCAGTCGACTACTTTTCCAGTAAAAATGGCATGAGTAGCAAGAGGATTATTTTTGTTACTTGGCTTGTCACTGGGTAGTGGTATCTTCCCACTTTCGATCAGGTCTTGAATAAGATGTTTCAATTTCCAGCATTTTTCCGTGTCATGCCCGTTGCCTTGGTGATAATGGCAATAGGCCTGAATGTTGTAGCTTTTGGATCGCTTTTCCACGGGAAATTCCGGAATTGGGCCTATCGGTTGGATTAGGCCTTTCGAAGACAGCCTTTGTAAGGCATTAGCATAGGTTGTCCCTATGTCGGTGAATACCCGATTTGGAGTATTCTTTTTGGTCGAGGTGTCTAATGAATTAACCTCGTCGAAGATGCTTCGAGCCGCCGTTGTGGTTGCGGGCTTGCTGGAGGATGAACTGGCTCCTTGATACCCTTTGGTAGAGGCCTTAGTAAGGTTCTCTAGCCTTAGATCATCTTCGATTCTAGTACCCATTTCGGTCAAAGTGGCGAAGTCGGGTATGATGGCGTACCTGAGATGGACTCGGTAAGCGGGGAGGAGGTTTTTGACAAAGGCCTCCACTAGCACTTTTTCCGTGGGCTTGTCCACCAGTTTAACACTTTCGGTCCTCCACCTTTGAAGGTATTTGGTGAAACCCTCCTTAGGTTCTTGGGCCATAACTTCCAGAGTACGCATAGTAGTCTGGATTTCAGCATTATCCGCGTAGTTCCGTGCGAATTCCATTGCAACATCGTCCCAGGTTTTGTATTTCTTGGGATCAAGCCTGTAGTACCAGGCTTTTGGGTGTTTCTCCAGAGAGGAAACAAAGAGATGCTTAAACATGGTCGATTTGACCCCCTTAACAGCCATAAAGTCCTTGAAAGCCCGAATGTGAAGTACCGGGTCTTCAGTCCCATCGAACATTGGCAAGCCCGTTAAGTTAAGGATAGCGGGTAGTTCATCAGTTAAGGGTGAATAGGTACGGGCATTTTCCGTGAGAATGGTGTTTCTGGTGGTCGAATGGACCTGATCCTCCAGCTTTTGGACTACGCCGGCGAATGCGGCCAAAGGTCCGTCATCTTCGATCGAAGCATTGAGGGTCCCCTGTTCCACGGCACTAACCCGAGTGACGATGGCAATTTGGTCCTCCCGCATTCTCCTCAATTGGTCCTGAATTTGGGTCAACGAGGCGGTCAAGTCGTCTATGGCTTTTTGCGTCATGGTTCGAGTGAAGGGTGGCCTGTCTGTAAGAGCACCACGTGATTAGCAACTTAACCCGAATCCTAAGAAAAGTACATCCCGAGCAAGGGAAAAGGAAGAAGACTAAAACGGTAATGACTCGGAAAAGACACCTAGACGGGCGACTTGTGAAAAGATGGGCCTTCCTCAGGATCCAGCTGTGTGGGCTGGGCCCTGTTCGAAGGAAGGTTCACGTGAGACATTCCCAGACTTTTAGACTCGATTGTGTAAATGGGCCAACCTGTGTAGGAGTATGTCCTACGTAGGTGGGCCTTGCCTTAGTAAAATAAGGCGGACTAGGATATGGGGGAAAATCCGTGATGTAAGATAGACGGAGTTTCGACGCTAGAGACTTCAACGACTTATGACACGACCCGACACTGCTAAATACGGGAAGTCCTAAGAAGAGGAAGTTTTGAAATATGATTTTGAAAGCCCGAGTAAAATCGGGGAGAAAAAATCCGGCCCTTTTCGAAAAAGAAAAAGAAGTGGGCCGAATGACGAGTTTTGAAAGTTTCGAAAATATTTTCGAGTTTTGAATTGGGCATAATACCGGCTAGAAAAAGGCTATTTTGAGTAAAATCATAAGTCCTAAGTTCGGTATATGTCCGGGGTTTTGAAATTGGATATTTTGAAAAGGATGCAAAATTTTGAAAAATGACGGTTTTGAAAAAGATGATGTGGATAAAGTAGCACGTAGTCATGTAAACAGTATAATGACGCCATGTATGCTCTTAAGCTAAGTCTCGGTCAGTCTATAAGGGTCTATACCAGTGTACATAGCCTATCGAGAATCGGAGCAGACTCCCTAACTCGAGTTGAGATTAGGACATGCCGTAAAACCCATACGAATCGGCTAATGGACACCTTTGACATAACCAATTTGGACTATATCAATGGTATAGTGGGACGTCGGTCACCAGTACCGGCCTGGGAAAGATGGGGTTATGCATGAACCGTAAAACTAAAATGCGTATTGTACTAGTCAAACGATTTCTATTCGAGTCTCACCCTGAAGGACACCGAAGGTTATTAACGCATCAGTAAATCCCCAGCAGAGTCGCCAAATTGTGGACATGACATAGGTCCACCCCGACGCGGCCACGCGCGGGTTTGGGGAGACGAATGAATCTCCATATGAGATGGTCAAATTTAAATTTAAATTGAAGTTGGAGTCGCCACCGAATTTCATGGTTATTCGGAACCGTTCGAGCCCACTCTATGTCGTAGTGGGCCGTGTACAAAATACGGCCCATTTCCGATGTCAGAGTTTATTGGGTTCGTCCCTTTACAGTTCGATACAGATGCCGACTTGAACGGTTAATCGTATATTGAATGACTCTCGTTGCCAATGGTTTCGTACATCCGGAAACCACGGTTCTGAGTAAGGGGTGAGGGTACGTGTTGGGAAGTTCACTAAGAACACCCAACCCCGCCCGCACATTAGCGGCCTCTACTAGGATATCGAATGATTTTTTAATACGCGCGTTAGTTGAGCGATGAATGATATGCAAACATTGTTTTCCTAAGCATGTGAGGAATTGAACGGGTTGCTAAGTCGGTTTAATGCATGAAAAATTAACGTCAAAGTTGAATTTAGCATGCGAGATTCGTTTTAGTATAATAAAACAAATGATGAAAAAGAAGGAATTTGCTACAAGAGATGAACAAACGAGTTAGTATCGACTTGTAAATAATTATATAGCAAATAAATATACGAGATCGAGAAAATGAATATTAATCGAAATCTGAAAAATATTGTTGAAAAGACGTTGTTTTGTATAAAAAATGATGTTCGAAAAATAATAAAAAAAAGAACGAGAAAGGACGCCGCAAGGCAGCCGGCCGCGCGGCTCGCCCGGGACGCCGGCGGTTCGCGTGGCAGCCTGTTTCGACGTCGGTTTTCGAGAACTCGATACTTTTATTAAATCGCGTATGAATATTGCATGATTCGTACTCGGCTTAATATTTTTGATATTCGTTATATTCGATAGTTGACTACGAAATCACTATCAAATACTTGGAATAGTTTTAGAAAAGATGTAAAGTTTAGAAATCGTTTCGTAGAATAAAAAATAAAACGAACGAAAAGTTAAAAAAAGGGTTCGGGTTTCAGGCCCGTGCGCGAGTCGCCTGGGCGTGGCGCGACTCGCGTGCGGGTCTGTCCGGTTTTTTATTTTTTGTTCGAAATTGCTAAATTTGATGAATCGCATACAAAATATGAATTAATTTGTATTCGATTCATGTTTTCGATATTCGTCGTATCCGATATTCGATTATGAAATCGATATCGGATATTTGGAATGAGTTTAAAAAAAGGTTTTGTAAAATTGTTTGAAAAAAGGAATTTGAACGAGAAAAGATGTAACGATTTTTAATATCGTCGAGATCTTAATATAATTCTTTTCGATACAATATTCGATTATAGAAAATCGATATCATATTTTTAAGAATGCTTGTTATGAAAATAGTGTTTTGTTAATATCGATATTAGAAATAAAAAAAGACGACGCTTGACCCGTAAAAAGAAAAAAAAAACGACGAGGGAAAGAAGAGAAGAAAAAGAGAAATCGGGTTTAGTACACCCTCAACCTACATGCTTTTGTTAACTCGGATCGGGGCTCGTCGGAATGTGGCTAGGCATGGGAGCGTCGAGTGATGTCGGTCGGGCTAGGGTGGCTCGGTTTAGAGGTGACGGATGAAGGTGTCGGGTGTCGGGACCGGTTTTCTTCGGGTTTTGGACGTATTATCGGTTTCTCGATGCTAAAGAATTATATTTTTCAGGAATTATGTATGTTGGGGATCGTATGAATTAATTGTGTGTGATGATTTCTGATTGAAAATTTGTTGTATGCAAGGGGCCATTTATAGGGAGTTCCCGACCTTGGCTAAGAGGTGTGTTTGAGTTAGAATTAGCGCTTGGGTAAGAAGCTGAGAAGAACGAGAATTCCGTTTTCTTGTGAAGGAAGAAAAGGAAATCTCGGCTGGTTGTGTGCTACTTGGCCGAGTAATTGCACTCGGTTGAGTGTTTGAATCGGTTTTCGGATAGGATTCCTGCTTGAGATCGAATTCTACCTTAAACGGAATTGTTTAATATTTTGTGTAGCTGATTTTTTGTAGAGTTTGGGTAAGAACTGGACACGTGAGATGCCACGGTCAGTCCACAAGTCTCGGGAAATATCTTTGACCGGGTTTTGACTCGGTCGCTAAAAGACGGTTTTACCCCTGGTGTCGGATTCGACCCAAACTAGTGTTATTTGACTCGAAACAACCCACTGGGCCTGAATTTGAGGTTGGTTTTGTGAAATTTGTACTCCTTAAAAAGCCCAAGCTAAATATCCATGATTTCGAGCCCATTTCCGAGTCATTAAAGCATGTTTGCGTCCGATCATCATCGGGTGTTTGTCGGAAACTACTATAGACACCTGGCAGCAAAATGTGGGTGTCTACACAAGGTCTCGGGATCGAATCCAAGGCATCGAGTGATCGTTCCTCCGCTTCGTTGGCCCCGAAAAGTGTATGTATTGAGTCGGAATCGCTCCAACTCTTCACGAATGGTCTCGGGAACCTGAAACGAGCTAGAGGAAGCATAAGTAGCCCATAAATCGCTCCCAAGGAGCGATTCCACAAGGAAAATGGGACCAAAACACTACGAAATAGGCACTACAAACTACACTTATCAAGAAGCTCTGCCGGATTAACCGCAGAACCAGCCGTAGTAACGGAACTTTGCCGAAATCATCACAAGGCAAGCTAGGAGGACCCGCCCTCGAAGTCGAATCGTCACCAGGTTGTCATCTAAACAAAACTTTACATTTCTGTACTTTCTATTATGCACTACGATAATGTCAAACATGGACGCTAGGTCCGTGGCACGTTATAAACATACGTAACATCCCAACTTCAACTATAAACACTAAAACACCCTAAATAGACCCGAATTGTTCCGAGATCCATTCTCAACTATCTATGCATTGTGTCCCGTTTAGCGTATACTCCGAGGGTGCAACTCCTCAATATGTGATTTAATTACATTCACATTTACAGCTTTCGTATGATTTATTGCTTCTATGACCTTATAATCGCATGCTAAACACCTAACACGAGATTCAAAACGTAAACAAGCTAAAACTGAACAACACGATTGTCGGGTTCCGTATTAGTCTCGGTGCTCACCTTATACGGTTCGATGCATCTCTATTAATACCGAGCAGACGCATCTTAAGCAGAATACCAGGTAAGGTATACCACGAGAATGACTAGTATCTGTATTATCACGTTAAAACTAATTTTCTAATACGTATAATATTAGTACCCTCTACTCTCCTATGTGCATCTTTTCATGGCCTGCTTGTCATGTGAAATCGCATGCAAAGAATGTAAATACACCTACTTCGACGACAAAGCTTACTTGTCCTTAAACAACCGACATAGCAAAGATATAAGGTTAAAACAACGGATGTTACAGTATTTCCGCCACAACAAAGGAACAAAGTTATCAGCCCACTGATTGATTAGTAGAGGTCGTTATGTGCGGGCAGGATTGGGTGTCGATGTCTAGCGGATGTTGGCTTCCCAATACGTACCCTCACTCCGTACTCAGAATCGACGATTTTCGGATGTCCGAAATCATTGGCAATGAGAGTCATTTCAGGCATGGAGTGCTTAAGGGTAGAAGTCATTATCTTTAGGTCCCGTGCCACTCAGCTTTGAGCCGGTTAAGGATCAAAGTTGACTTGAACGGTTTCCAAGTTCCCATAATTGACTCGGTGGCGAATCCACAAATTGGCAACGAATTCGGTTCATTAAAAGGTGGCCTTACCAAACATATCGGCCTTTAAACATTTACAACCACGACTCGATCGATTTCAACGGAAACACGGGTCCCTCGTTATTTACCTTGATTCTTTTATTTTTTCTAATGGTTTCTTGATAAAATATATTTTTATGATTTTTAGTGCTTTAATAAAATATTAAAAACAACAAGTTTTATGAAGAGATTCGTTAATTGTGGAAACGGGTTTTAAAAGACGGTTTTATTGGAATTTGTGAAATCTTGAATTTTTGGAAACCTTTAAAAAATGATAGTTTCAAGAAAATCATAATTTTTAGGTTTAATAACAATTTTTGGATATTAATACTTAAATCATTTTGTAATTACTATTTTTATTAATCGTTATTGTCGAAATTAGACGATTAACGAGAAACCCTTTAAAAATTGGGTTCAAAGATTCTGGAAAATTTATTTTTCTGGACAGAATGTCCAAAATTGTATTTTATGCCTTTAAATGATAGTATTGATTTTATGACAAAATTACGATTTATCGTTAAAATGCTCCGTTTCAGTTAAATGAATCATTTTTCTAGGAATTTTGAAAATATTGAAATATGAAATTTTATGGCTTAAATTACCTCTTATCATATTCTAAATTTGTTTAGTGGTTTAATTAAATAAAAGATGTTAGATGATTTATTTTGACATTTGCCGTAAAATCTTATTTATGCATGTTTTGTCGAAATTATTAATATTAGAGAATTATAGTTTTACAAATTTTGAAAACACCCTAATTAGTAGAATTAAAATGTTTAAGACATTTTTAATCATTTTATAAACACTTGTATGGTATTTCAATAATTTCATCAACCCATTTAACCTTATTTTAGAAATTAATATCGTTAAGGCCGAAAGTATTAGTTTTATAAATCTATATTGTTTACAAAAAATGTTGAATTGGTATGAACTAATATTTTTGATATTTTGATATGATGCTCTTTTTAGTAAAGTTCCTAAAAATAGAAGTTTCCTAAAATAGAAAGTTTCCTCTTTCGGAAGGTGATTCTTTTTCCTTTTGTTCTCATATTATATATAATGATTATCACTTTTAATATCGATAATGGCTTGTTTTGGAGTTATAGAATAAGGACAAGTGTGAGGTTAGAGTAATACAGTCTAGGATGTACGTTTTGCCATCAACTGTAACGCTGGTGTGTCTTTATGGAGCATATTGGTTGTTGAACTGAGCATGATTTGTGTTTAGAAGAGTGTATGTTGACCTTAAACTTAGATATCACATCGTGTAAGTCGCGTCGGGTTGAACTGGACACGGTTTGTGTCCAGGAGGGTTGTGCACTACTTAAACCAGGACCTCACTACACGCAGTCCTGTTACGGTTTGCGTAGTTAGAGACTGAAGTCCGATATGTGTTAAGACTAAAGTTCTCGAATCTAGTTTCAACTATTGTCATGGTAAAAGTCTAGTCGTCTACACTACTTCTATCCATAACATCATTTTGAATATTTTATTATTATCGATATAATTTGGTTTGCAGGTTGGCAAATGTTTTATGTTTTCTTCGGAAAACACATTTTTATTTTATTGTTTCGATACGTGAAGTTTTTCACTGAAAACTTATTTTTAAGAATATTATTGTTTTCCGTTTTTACTATTTTTCTATAATAGTAATTACAGTCTTAAATCTTGTAATATGGCTGGGCGAACGTCGTCGTTGCTCCTCACTGATTGTGGCTGTTATGTTTTTAACATGGCAGGTATATGTGTGTTCCTTCGGGTGGGCTAGCGAGTGGTTACGGATCCTGTTTCGCTGATTAATAATTTGAACTATGGATTGTTATAACCCTTTTTATGGATTTTATTTGATTTTTATTTTGTAGCCATTTTTATTTTATTGCTTATGTCTTGACTTACCATTTTTATTTAATCAAGACATAGTTACAGTTTGTTACAATCTCATATCTACAGTGTTTCCGCTATTGTATTTCGTTAGAATTTCTAGGGGATTACAATTATGCTCAAATACGGGATTCGGAGTCAATGACATCCGACGTGGGCACTTAGCGGAGTACGAATCTCTCAAAACCGACCTCAAATCCAGACTCAGTGGGTCGCTTCCAAAAACATAAAGCTAATTTGAGCCAAAATCGCCACCGGGGGCAAAAACCGTCTTTTGTGACTAAGTCAAAACCTGGTCAAAGTCGAAAATCGAGAACGTAGCAAACCTTACGCTGTGTCCAAATACAAAAATAAACCAAGTCAAAAACAAACAAAATCGAAAAGTCAAAACAAATCCAAACCATCCTAATTTAGCTCACCCGTCTAAGGGCACTCGATCGAGTGCCTAAGGGCCACTCGATTGAGTGTTCCCTAAAAATCAAGCAAGGCATCTTTTTTTTGGGGCACTCAATCAAGTCCACCAAGGGGCACTCGATCGACTGACCCCAAACCAGGGTAAAATCTACATATACCCCCCTTACTCCATCATTTGGAGGACTTTTTTTCACCACCTTCTTAATTCACATTTCTTAGCATTTCAAAGAGTTTCTCATTCACTCACACACACTAGCCATTCCTGAGACCTAGCTTCCCGAAAACCGAGAATACCATCTCCCTAGTCGCACACCCTAACTCACCCTGCATACTCGAACCGCTCCCGTGCCTACGTCGACACTGGACGAGACCGTTTTCCGAGACTATTAACATGTAGATTGAGGGTGTATCAAACCCCATATTTCTAATATCTAATTCTCTTTTCATTTTTGTATATATACTAACACCTAACATTTACATTATCGTTACTAATTATACTAACATCTAACTTTTATTTTATCGTTCCTAACATTTATCATCGCATCTAACATTTTATTATTGTTCCTAAAAATCTAACATTTACTTATAATTTTCCTAAAAATTAATACCGTGTGTATTATACGAAAAAATATTTTCAAAATCGATTCGAGAAAACCTCCGATGACGCTAAATCGATCGTCGTAAGCTTTAAAAGCCAAACTACGACGTCGAATTGCAAAGGACTTAATGTTTGTGACGACAAATCGAATTTTACGATCGGGTACATTCGTTAACAAATGTCGCCTAAACTCCGTGTAATCCCCCGAACAATTCGTACTGGAGGTGGTGCCCCTCGACATACTCATAACCGATTGGATTATAACGCGATCGCGGTAATTCATTATCGAGTGTATTTGATGTCATTTTCAAAATATCGCTCTAAAGGCCCGATGTCGATTCTGTAATCAAATGTCGCGCGTAAAAGGGCTATCGACAAACAAATTAGCATGAAACCCAATGATGTCGAACCGGTCGTCATACGGTCCATTAGACCCGACAACAACATCATGACGCGGAGAGATTTGATATTCGTTCTAGTTTGATTGTTTTCGATTCCATAAACGTTGCTCTAAAACATTCGATACCAATTCCATAGTCGAGTGTCAGATATGATGAGCCATTGAGAATCGGTTTAATGCAAAACCTAATGACGTCGAACCGATCGTCAGAGGGTCCACAAGACCCGACAACGACATCGTGACACGGAGGGGCCCGATATTTGCATTAGATCGACCACGTCTCGATTCAAATCACGAACTCACAAAATGGGTTGTTTTAGAACGAGCTGCCACTCGTTACAGTGGGCACTCGATCGAGTGACCCCCCTAAAAATGGGCAAGGATTTCTTCGTCAAGGGTACTCGATCGAGTCCACTTAATGACTGGATCGAGTGACCCATACAAGCCTCCAACGAAGGCTAAAAGATGATATAAAATTCCGTCGATTCATATTTACGACTCTAAGTCGGTACGTGCTAAGTCAATCGTGTATTCGTCTTCTAAACCCATACATTATATCATTCCTAATTGACTATCATCTCGTTTCTTTTACGAGTTTGAGTGAACGCCTCTAGTGACCGATCCTCCTTCGACGACTCTTTAGCCTTATCCGATATGCGATGATTCGAGGCAATCCTATTTTGCTAGGTTAAATCGGGACAAGACCCCGAGGTCCGGGATCGAGCTAGCATTATGCTCCGGTCCCGTGCGCTAATGCATGCTAAGGCCTTCGTCCTCCGGTCAATACACAATGCAGTGTGTAAGCGATCGTAGTCCGTCCAATTATTCGATTTACGGTTTTAGTTTACGTTCTCTATTTACGAGTCCGTTTATAGTTTATGTCTACCATTGCTAATCCATTTATTATTATTACTATTACAATTTGTTCAAGTATTGTGAATTTTGGGTTGTATTCCGCCCGTGTAATTTGTAATTTATTTTAAAGTTGTCTATTTCCGTTGCATGGCATTTACTGTTTTCTAAATGAACCCACATGCTAAAACAAGTTTGACATATTTAAGATGCATTAAACGATGTAGCTAAACACTTATTTCACATGTGTAGCTCAAAATAATGTTTACATATCATTTCACCGTCTTACTAATACGCGTACACGAACACCGATCGATATCCTAGTAGAGGCCGCTAAATGCGGGCGGGGTTGGGTGTTCTTTGTGGGCTTCCCAACACGTACCCTCACCCCTTACTCAAAACCTTTGGTTTCCGGATGGCTGAAACTGTTGGCGAATGAGAGTCATTTGATATATGATATTCGGTAATTCGACATCGATATCGTTATGCAAAGGGACGAACCCACAAAGCTCTAGTACTAAAGCGGGCCGTGCTTTGTGCACGATACGCCTAACTATTGAGTGAGTGCGAACGTGTCCAAACTCCCATAAAGTTCGGTGATGACTCCAACTTAGATTTAAATTTCGACCCGATAACAATCTTACCACGAGATTCATTCGCCTACCCAAACCCGCGCGTGGCCGCGTCGGGGTGGACCTATGTCATGTCCACAATTTGGCGACTTTGCTGGGGATACCTGATGTACTACTCGTCATTAGGATTCATGGGGTGAGACTCGAAGAGAAATCGATTGATTATTAACGTGCACGATTTAGTTTGATGGTTCATGCATAACTCTATTTTTGCCCGGGCCGATTACTTGTGACCGACGTCCCACTATACCGCGGTGCATTCCTACATGAGTGCGCTAAAGACATCTATGGCCGAACTCGTATGGGTTTTGCGGCATGTTCTAAGTCCAATTCGGCTTGGGAAGTCCTTCCTGGTTTACGAGAGAGCCATCGGTGTTGATATAGACCCTATTTTGATCGACCGAGACTTAGTGTAAAGCATACATGTTGTCGCCATAATGCTTGTTTGACTACATACTACTTGGTTTCCGTGTCTTTTTTTTTTCAAAAAACCATCATTTCAAAAAATGCATCTTTCCACAATATCCAATTTTCAAAAACTCGAAATGCTGCCAAAATTTAGACTTATGATTTGACTCGAAATAGCCTATTTTTAGCCGGTATGCTGCCCATTTTGAAACTTGAAATTCTCGACTTATAAAAAAGCTCGGTCCTGTCGGCATGTTGCCAATTTCAAAGTCAGGAACGTCCTCCGAATTTTCGAAATTCAACCCTTTTCAAAAACCTTTCTTATTATATGACCTACCGTAATCTGTGTGTCGAGTCTTTTCATAGTACGTCGATGGTCTATAGCGACGAAACTCTGTCGATCTTACATTACGGGTTTCTTCCCCACCCCAAGTCCGCCTTGTTTTAAAGGCATGACCAACTTGCGTAGGGCATACCCTGCAAAGGAAGGTCTGTCAAGACACTCGAGTCCAAAGTCTGGGGAAATCTCTCGTGGTCCTTCCTTCAGACAGGATTCGGCCCACATAGTCGTATCCTAAGGGAGTCGCACCATCCATTGGTCACCCGTCTAGTTGTCTTTTTCGAGTCTTTTTTTTCTTCGTTCCATTTTACTTGCTCGAGATGTTTTGATTCCAAGGTCTGGGCCCAGAGTTTCTGATTACATGGTATTCTTCTAGACAGGCCACCTTTAACTAGGCTCAGGATGGAACAGGCTATGGGTGAATTGAAGGCCATGATGGAAATCATAGTCAACAAACAATCTGATGTTGAGGCTCAACTGGTAGCAATAAGGGCCGATCAAGTGGCCACAAATGCTCGTCTGATCACTGTGGAGCAAGGGACTCCTAACTTCGGGCCCGAAAACAATGATCAACGTGGTGCGCCGATTAGAGGAACAAGTCCACCAGTCCGAGGGAAACAACATCCACTGGGAAAATTCCTGTGACTATTCTGCGATGAATGACAAGCTTCCTGCAAACCCGAATCTCATAGGTCTGCCAATGTTCGAGGGGACTGAAGACCCGTTACTACATGTACGGTCCTTCAAAGAGTTTAAGGCCATTTAAGGGGGTAGATTCTAGTATGTTTAAGAATCTATTTGCTGCATCCCTGAAAAACACCCATGGGCCAAGTACTACAGGCTAGACCCGAAGAAATACCTAACTTGGGATGATGTGGCCACGGAATTTGCTCGGAATTATGCTGACATTACCAAGATCCAGACCACCATGAACTCATTGGAGGTCATGGCCCAAGAGCCCAAAGAAGGTTTTACTAAATACCTTCAACGCTGGAGGCCCAAGAGTGTGAAGCTGGTTGATAAGCCCAGCGAGAAAACTTTGGTGGAGGCCTTTGTGAAGAATCTTCTCCCCTCCTACCGGGCCCATCTCCGGTATGCTTTCATACCCAATTTTACCACCCATACTAAAATGGGTAAGAGAATTGAAGATGACCTAAGACTAGAGAACCTAACCAAAGCCTCTAGCAAAGGTTACCAAGGGGCCTCCTCCTCTGCTAAGGCCCCAGCTGCAGCCCGCAGCATATTTGATGAGGTTATCTACTAGATGCCTCGTTCAAGAAGAATATCCCACCCCAGGTATTCACCGACATAGTTGCTACCTATACTTACTCCTTGCAAAGGCTCTCTTCCAAAGGCCTAATCCAACCGATAGGCCCTACTTCTAAAGGTCCGGCCAATCGACGCTCCAAGAACTATAACGCACATGCCTACTGCCAATATCACAGGGGCAACGAGCATGATACCGAGAAATGCTGGAAATTGAAACATCTTATCGAAGATCTGATCGAAAGTGGTAAGATTCCATTGTCCGGGGACATACCGAGTAAAAGGACAATCCTTTCAGCTCCCACGCCATCTTTACCGGGGAGGTAATTGATTGTTCCCACCTTATCTGTCCCTTTATCCTGCAAGTGAACGAGATATTGTTCGACGATGAAGACGATGTATACCTCCTCCAAGGGGAAGTTGTCCCCATTACTAGTGAGGAAGTCCAAAAGGCTAAGTACAAAGCCCTAGCCAGTAACCATCTCACCAAATCTTGTCGTCCCTATCAAGCTACTAGCTTTAGGGACACCCCTATTCCGGCAACCGTCACTGATCTAGTTAGTACGAAAGTCACCCCCGAGGAGCCGACTACTGACATGGCTCTCGTGAAACAGCTAAAAAAGACCTTAGTTGACCTCACTATATGGCAACTCGTAGTCAGCTCACATGAACATCGAGAGGCACTTACTAAGGCTCTCGATCAAATTAAGATCAACTCCACAGTTACCCCTGCTGAAATGGTAGCTGCTATTATGCCCCACCTGAAGAGCAAAGCTAAGGAAGAAGTCCCATTAATTACCTTCTCCGAGTCCAATCTGTCACCGTTCGAGGTTTCCCACAACTTATCCCTATATATCACAGTGATTTGTCGCGGGACGTATCTCCCCATGACCCTGATCGACGACGGGTCCGCTGTCAACGTCCTTCCCCAAAGGACCGCTAAAGCCCTCGATATCACCAAGAATGAATACATCCCGACTGCTCAAACCATCCAGGCTTTTGATGGGATCCCAAAATCGGTAGTTGGGGACGTTAAGCTGACTATCATAACAGACCCGGTAGAAAAGGAGTTGGAGTTCCAAGTGATCGACGTCAACTCCTCCTTCAATTTGCTTGAAATGCCACAGACCCGGTAGAGGAGACACCCATGACCGTGGCTAGATGCAATGCCACGGGCCGCCTCGGTACAGACCTTTGGGGGTTCGATTTTGTTGAAATGATCGAGGAGGACTACCTCTTCAGGCCATATTTCACCACTAGCATTGATACGATGATGCAGAATTTAGAGTACTTCCCGGGGGCTACCTCCAGGCCATATGTAACACCCCTAATTTTATAAATTATAATTTTGTTTGTATTTTAATTATGTTTACGGTTTTTCCTCGAAAATCATTTTTATCAAACTTTCGTCAAATAATCATATTTTATTTTCGAGAAATCAATTTAATTCGTTTTCGTTGAAAATTATTTATTGATTCTTCATGGGACTTCATTTCATTACAAACGTTGGTTTTAAACTCGAGATTGACCCATTTGATTTCTCGAGTCAACTAATTATTTTTATTTAACATCAACCTTGGCCCGAAATTCAAATTTACAACAAAATAATATTTTTAGCTCATTTCGCAGTTTGGGCCTAATTCTTTTCTAATGCGTTTTTACCCGATTTCTCCTCGGACCCGCATGATCTTTTATAATCGACTTTTAAAATTTATTTAATCCATATTATAGATATAGATTTCATGAGCTGATTTTTTTTTTCCGTCTCCTAAAGGAATACAAATTCCCTTTATTTGTTTATTAGCTTCTGATTCCTACTCCGACTCAAGTTTTTCCGTACCTACTTATACGTTTATATCAAACACAAACTCTTAGCCTAACAAGCAGGTTGCTCCCTCATGATTTGTCTTCCACGTTAGTTTTGCCAAGCACACACACAAGCTCCTCTCGATAATCCCTCCTTTGAGCCACTCCTGTCTGTCGCGATTTTGTCCAACAAAACAGTCTTTTTCATTTTATTTTGACCTCCTAACTCATTCCTTCTTCGTTCCAATCTTGAGGGTAATTAATTACTCTTATTCGTTCTTCATCTCGTTTTCTTCTTTCTATTCACTTATAATGTGGTTTTAATACCATATGTTTAATTATTTCGTAGGTTATCGTGCTAGTCCCGACGAAGACGAGTATATTATTGATTCAGATCTCGATTAAGGTAACATTGACACGTTACTCGGTATTATGTGATGTTATTGTTGTAGTTGCATGTATAGAAATTAGATTTTTGTTAGACAATATATTTATGTCTCGTTTTTAATAACAAAAACTTTAAAATCGTAAATCTTCACATGTTTTGTTGTTTTAATCGTTTTTACGAGATTTGCGAATAAATCATTCTTTTGATTATTAAAAAGTATTATAAGGCCGAGACTAAAACATACACATAATAATAATTTATCTAACAATTTTCGTGATTTTTGGTATGAAGTGTCAAATTGAAAGTTTTATTGTTTTTAATAAAGTTGCAGCATGTTTCAGAATCTGTTTGTGTTTTGTACGAATAAAAATTATATTTTAAAAACCTTATTTCCAAAGTTTTTGAAAGGATGCTACTATTTATTTGAAGTCTATTTTATGTCTGTTTAATTTCGTAAACTAATTCCAAGTAGTTTGGTCGGAATAAATTGTTTATGAAGAGGTGTCAAATTAATCCGCGATTCTCTCAGTTGTGATAAGATCTAAATTGAAACATATGTTAAACTTTTTATTTAATTTTGGTAATTTACGTACATAAACTATGAAGAGTCTAGATAATGTTTCCAATTGGATTTTCTTTAAAATCGATTTTTAAACGTGTTTTATTAAATAAATACAAACGGGAGTCTAGTTCTGACAGTTTGTAAATATATGAACAAAAACCCATGTTTTATTCAGAATTTGGATTTTCTCCAGAAATAAAAGTTGTAACTAAATTTCTAAAGTTTTCAACCTCACTGATCTTACGTTGCTTTGATTTTTAATGATTTAATTACGAATTTTATAGTAAGACAGTGCAATTCTGGAAAATCGGTCAATTTGTTATTTAAATACTTTTAATTACTTAAACTTCAATCCTTTTTGAAATAATTTGATTTTGACTTTATTTGACTTTACTCATGAATTATACATATATATAGTAAATATAATGTTTACGTCTCGAGGCCTAATATTAACTATTTTATATAATTTCTATTTTAATCGATTTCAATTTATTATAATACCTACTTTTGGAAAGTTATCTTAACAAAAGTTTTATATCTATAAAGTTTTCTCTTTTGAAAAACAAACTATATTTCTATTGAATTTCGGTAATGGCTTTGTTTTGGAGTTATGGAATAAGAGAAGTGTACGGGTAGAGTAATACAGTCTAGAGTATACGTTTTGCCATCAGCTATAAGGCTTGTGTATCCGAGCGGGATGCATTGGTTGTTGAACTGGGCATGTTCTTGTCCAGGAGTGTATGTTCATTTTGACCTTAAGCTCGTACCTCGCATGTAAGACGCCGTCGGGTTGAACTGGGCACACTTGGTGTTCCAGGAGGGGTGTGCATATTTACTTAAGCTAGGACCTCGCATTGATAAGTCGCCGTCCTATTATGGTTGAGTAGCCTGGTTAGAGATCGAAGTTTGATTTGTTTGAACTAAGTTCTCGAAGCTAGTTTTTAGTATTCTCCTAGTGAAAGTCTATTCTGTTGCACTGATTCATATCCATAACGCCGTTATTATTATTGATTGATATTGACTTGCAGGTTGGCAATCGTTTTGAATTATTTTACTATATTGTTTTAAACGTTTTCCATTTTAAACTATTTTGATATAATAGTAATTATGCTTTAATTTCATGAAATATGGCTGGGAGAACGTCGTCGTTACTCCCCACTGAATTGTGGCTGTTATGTTTATAACATGACAGGTATTCTATGTTCCGGGTGGTGGTGTGAGCTAGCGAGCTGCATTTGGTCTTGCGTTGCTGATTTAATATTTACGCTTTGGGTTTTGATAAACACTTTGAGGATTTTTATTTTTAGCCCTTTTATAAAAAGGGGCCGTTGTATTGACTTACCTTTACTTAATAAATTTAGTTATCAGTGTGTTATAATCCCAACTCGACAGTGATTCCGCCACTGTTTTGCATTAGAAATTATAGAGGATTACACCATATCTTCTTGCTGGGAAGATTATCGAAATCCTAAAGGACGAAGACTCTCACTTCATCCTAGGGTACGCCGTGACACCGGGGAATGTTGTGCGAGCAAGCGTCGAGAAGGCCTGCAATCTCATTAAGAGTATCCACTTGAGCTCTTATAGCCCACGACTGACGGACTACTTCGTCACGCCGGTATTCGGGATCATCCAGGTCGGTATGTTCCGACCAGCTATTGCCCATCTCGGGACCCAATTGGCCCGAGATTGCAACTATATCTAGGATGATGTGTTCACGCTCATCCATTCGGAGCCGAGGGAAAGCGCCGATGATGCTGAGCTCGCGCTGGGGCTACTATTCGGGGAAGACACAATAGCCCCGACTCCAAAGGAAAACTTGGTCAACCTCATCCTCCACAGCAACATGTTCGACCCGACCAAGCTGATCCCGGAAGTTGGCTCCGAAACGGGAAACAAAGCTTGGAGGAAGACTGTCAAGTGGACCGACATTCAAGGGAGGATCTACAAGCTGGTTGCCGGTGAAGGAGACATGCCTGATACTAAGTCGGAGTCTGAGTCAGAGTTTGAGTCGAGTCTAGGGAGTCTGGTGCTATAGTGACACCCTTAACCCCTCTCCCTTTAATCACTCCTGCTGATGCCTCGGGGTCTGTCCCGAGTGCCCTTCTTATCCCGCCACTGATCAATGATCAGATAACTGCTCTATTTGAGCTGTTTTCAAAATTTTCAATTAATAATAATAACAGTTCTGCTTGCGACTTGTCTCTTTTTAACTACAATTCTGGTTTCAAAAATATTTTATGCAATGACATTGAGAAACCAACGAACAGGTACCCCTACCTCCTCATCTGATCGAGCAATTAGAACAAAGGGAGTCCCAGAATCCGGTAATCGAAGAAACCGAATCCATCAATGTGGGAACAACCTTAGAGCCCCAGATGCTTAAGATAGGGTTATCACCATATCCCGAGGAGAGACAATAGTTCACAAGCCTCCTCCAAGAGTTCAAAGACGTCTTCGCATGGTCCTACAAAGACATGTCGGGGATAGACCGAGAAATAGCCGAGCACCACATACCAATCAAAGAGGGGTGGAAACCGGTCAAACAAAAACTCCGCAGAATGAGACCCGAATAGTCTCTCAAAGTCAAAGAAGAAGTCGATAAATAGTTGAAAGCCGGCTTCATTGGTCGAATATCCGGACTGGGTTCCGAACATCGTTCTGGTTCCTAAAATGGACTGTAAGGTGCGCCTATGCGTGGATTTTCGGGATCTTAACAAGGCGGGCCCGAAAGATGACTTTCCATTACGACACGTTGATATATTGGTGGATAATACCGCTGATCATCCCCTTCTATCCTTTATGGATGGATATGCCGGGTACAATCAGATCAAAATGGCAGAAGAAGATATGAGTAAAACTACCTTCACTACACCTTCGGGTACTTGCTGGTATACTGTCATGTCATTTGGCCTCATCAATGTCGGGGCCACTTATCAACGGACCACTACAACTTTGTTACATGACATGATGCATAAGAAAGTAGAGGTTTATGTGGACGATATGATTGTCAAATCCAAGAAGAGTCGAGACGGCCACATTATCGCCCTAAGAAAATTCTTCACCCGACTGCGCAAATACAACATGAGGCTAAACCCTCAAAAGTGCAGTTTCGGGATAACATCTGGTAAATTACTGAGTCACATCGTTAGCCAATGTGGTATCGAGGCCGATCCAGCAAAAATCAAAGTCATCACCAAGATGAAGCCTCCTAAAACCGAAAAGAAATAAGGGGATTCCTTGGGAAAGTTCTGTATATCAGCCGATTTATCTCCAAACTGGCCATGGTATGTGAACCGTTTTTCAAGAAACTAAAAGTGGGGGAACAAACACAATGGGACGATAAATGTCAAACGGCCTTCGATAAGATCAAGGAAATCCTGTCTGCCCTGCCGGTCTTAATGCCACCTCAACACGGTTTGCCTTTGTCGTTATACCTAACAACGACCGAGACAGCCATGAGGGCTATGCTGGTACAGACGGTCGACGCGGAAGAATGAGCATCTATTATATCAGAAAGCAATTTTCTAGAGTATGAATGCAAATATACCATGCTCGAGAAATCATGCCTGACACTAGTCTGGCCACCAAAAAGCTTCAGCATACTCAGCTACGAAGTACAGGTATTATCCACGATGGATCCTATCAAATACCTATTCGAAAAGTCCGTCCTTAACGACAGGATATCTTGGTGGACTCTAATGTTGGCAGAGTTCGACCTGAAGTTCATACGACTAAAAGCCATCAAGGGTCGGACAGTGGCCAAATTTCTCGCTGATAGTCTCGTAACTGAAGAAGGGTACACCGATACTTGGTCCTTCCCAGACGTTGGGATTCTTTTAATCTCACTGAAAAGGGAGCATAATCCCGTATCCATCAAACTGGACTTCGACGTAACCAGTAATGTCCTCGAGTACGAAGCATGCATCCATGGGTTACAAATCGCCGCCGATTTAGGGGTCACAAATCTCCGAGTACACGACGATTCATCCTTGGTCATCAATCAGGCACTCCAAAAGTGGAAAAATCGGAACGGCAACCTCATGGCCTATCTGGCGCGAGTAAGGGTTCTCGAGAAGCAATTCCAAAAGGTAGAGTATATATACCTGCCTCGTGAAGAAAACCAGTTTGTAGATGCACTCTCCAAATTGGAATCTTTACTCAGATATCACCGATCACTTGACCAATATGCCGATTTGCGTTGAAAGACGGTCCGAACCGGCATATATCCACGCCATCGAAGATATTGAGATAATTGATCCCAAACCTTGGTTTCAACCTATCTTAACATATATGTTAACAAGAGAATATCCTCCCGGAACTGACGGTCGGGCCAAGAAAGACTTTCGACAACTCGCTACCCAATTTATCCGCATGGATGATGGGCAACTATATAAAAAAATGGCACAGGGGGCTATTCTCCTAAAAAAATAAAGGCAGAAGTTATGGTTGAAGTACACGACGGTGAATGTGGTCCGCATATGGATGCCTAGATGCAAGACCAAAAAATCATGAGGCCCGGATATTACTGGAATAATATGGAAACCGGCTGCAGGCAGTACGTCAAACATTGCCATAACTGTCAAATCTTCGCCAATGTGCAACACATGCCGTCGTCTTTGCAATAAACCATGACGTCGCCATGGCCATTTTCGACATGAGGTATCGACATAATCGGAAAGGTAAATCCCTCCGGTTCAGGTGGACACTGCTTTATCTTGGTAGTCATCGACTATTTCACCAAATGGGTCGAGGCCGAATCCTACCGTATTCTGAATAGCAAGCATGTAGCTAAGTTCTTCCAAAACAAAATCATAAGCCGGTACGGGATCCCACACGAATTCATCAGTGATCAAGAGACCCATTTCCAAGCCGAAACGACAGCTTTGCTAACCAAGTATAAAATTCAAAGGCATACAAAACAATTATCACCATACTAAAAAAGATGACTGATAATTATCGAGAATGGCCCGTGAAGATGCCCTTCACTCTATGGGGATTCCGGACATCAATTCGCATCGCAACTGGTGCAACACCCTATTATCTGACATACGGGATGGAGGCAGTCCAGCCAGTCGAGTTGGAAATACCATTCTCAGAATTCTATTAGAAAGCCAAGTACCTGAAGCGGATTGGGTCCAAGCACGATACGACTCGCTAGTTCTATTGGACGAACGGCGATCCCGTGCCCTCAATAATATTCAGGTTTACCAGAAAAGAATACAACGGGCCTTTAACAAGAGAGTCACTCATACTAAAAAAGATGACTGATAATTATCGAGAATGGCCCGAGAAGATGCCCTTCGCTCTATGGGGATTCCGGACATCAATTCGCACCGCAACTGGTGCAACACCCTATTATCTGACATAAGGGATGGAGGCAGTCCACCCAGTCGAGTTGAAAATACCATTCTCAGAATTCTATTAGAAAGCCAAGTACCTGAAGCGGATTGGGTCCAAGCACGATCCGACTCGCTAGTTCTGTTGGACGAACGACGATCCCGTGCCCTCAATAATATTCAGGTTTACCAGAAAAGAATACAACGGGCCTTTAACAAGAGAGTTAGGCCCAAGCATATCAAAGAAGGGGATTTAGTCCTTAAATCAGTTAGAGCTCTATTACCAGTAGGGGTGAGAAAAAAACAGAAACGAATTTTTTAAAACCAAAACCGGACCGAAAACCAAATTTAAAAACCCGAAAATCCGGGTTTTGATGGAGGAAAATCCGGGTCGGGACCCGAACCGGTTTTAAAGAGAGAAAATCGGTTTGGCTTCGGTTCATTAACTTAGAAATCCGGGTACCCAATTTTTAAACCGATTTACATTTAAAAAACATAAATCTAACTAAACACTAAACATTATTTACGCTCTCCTCCACTCTCCAGTCCTCCTCAACTCAAACCCTAAAATCAGCCCTTCTCCAGGCCGCAGCTCTCATCTCCCTCTCTTACTCTCTCCAGATCTCGACCATCTCGTCATTCATCACGCCTCAACTTCAATTTCCTCACGCCTCAACTTCATTCATCTCCAAATCTCAGTTCATCGGTAATATTTCTCAAATTCTCATCTATTTCTGTTTCTATTTCGTTTTCTTGTTAATTTTGTCTATTTCTATGTAGATTTTTTTGTATTATGTTAATTTTAATCGTTTATTCTATTTAGTTTCCTGTTTTCTGTTTATTTTTTCATTTTTTGATTTTTTGATTTTCTGGTTTAGTTTATTTTTGTTAATGTTTTTTCGTTTACTGTATTATATTTCTGTTGTTTTTTTTCTCACTTTTTTTCTCTATTTTTTTTCTTCATTTTTTCATTTCCTGATTTTTTGTTTTCTTTATTTTTTTTTGTTTATTTTTTTTCGTATTTTTTTTTGTTAATTTGTTTTTTTTCTAATGATGTTGTTTACGGTATTTCATTTACTGTATTTAATTTTTTTTTGATTTTTTTTAAATATTTTGAGGTTGATTTCTTCTGTTTTCTGGTTTTTTTCTTTTGTATTGCGATTTCTTGTATTGTCTTAATTTAATGATACCATTTATACTTACATCTTAATTTAATGATTATATTGTTATTATCATTTTTTTTAACATTGTAGTTATGGAAGATTTGGTGTTGCATCAACCTCTCATAGTTAAGTTATTGATAAAACAGATGTTTGAAGTCTTGGAAGAATGGTGGAATTATGTTATTTGGAAAGTCTGAATTATTGAACTATTTGGATTTGGATATGTAAATTTAAAACTTTTTATGTCTTGTAATGTTGTTTGGAGTTTTTATGCTCTTGTGACTTAGCAAATTAGAGATTGGATTATTAAAGGCAATGACGGGAAGAACTAAGAATGTCATTTTTAAATTTTTAATGGCAGTAGAAACTGGGTCAAGAACCGATTATAAAAACCAGTTCAAAAATCGGGTTATAGAGTAGTTGCTTTAATATCTCGAAAACCGGGCCAAAGAAACCGGATCAGTTTAAAACCGGTTTGGTTTTGGTTCAGATAATATAAAAAAAACCGGGTCAGTTTTGTTCGGCAAATTTCGGATTTTGATAACCGGATACCCGAACCGGTTTTCAAAACTGATTCGGGCACCCGGTTTTGCTCGGCCCTAATTACCAGTTGACCCGCGGGGAAAGTTCAAACCCAATTGGGCCGGATTATATCTGGTGAAAAAGGTTCTATCAGGAGGTGCTGTGAAGGTGACAGACTTGGACGAGAATGACTTTATCAATCCTACCAACCTAGACCAGCTGAAACGTTATTACTCCTAATCCTTTCTCAATGTCATTCGCAAAATTTTATCAAAATTGTCTTTTCAGGCATAAACTTTTCGAAAAAGCAAGTCAATAAGCTAGGATTATTTATCCTACTATCACATACATCTCGAACCATTAATCTTGGTATATTTCGAGATTGCAAAATTATACAAAAGCTTGAACTACGTCTGGTTTGATTCCACTAACTGTGGATACGTAGGCAGCCCCTCAAAAAGGCACAACCACCACAATCGTGAAAAAATGAACGGTTTAATTAATAAAACTTCCTTTATTATTACTAAAAACCCGATAAACTCGGGAAATTTCAAAGTACAAAAAATTCAAAAGAAAAGGACACGACACTACAAAAGTAGTAGTACTATTCAAATAATAATAAAACTAAGGACTCAGGTATTCAAGGCATCTTGCCCTTACTCTTATCCTTGGCCTCTTTGGCCGACCACTGACGACGCGACTAAGGCGAGCGTTTCTGAATCACCACAGGAACCTCTTTAGCTTGGGCCCATTTCTTCGAGAGCATATTTTCAGCCATATTAATCGGCCCAAGTCGGGCCCTTACATGCTCGGGCAACCTATCACGCGGGCCCAGTTGATCCTTGGCGGCTAGTCTCGACCCAAGCGTCTTCTCCAAGTCTCTTTGGGGGCTCAGTCGCCCCCACATGCCTCTAGCATCAGCGTCGTTAGCTCGAGTCTTTGTTTTTGACTTTAAACCAACTCTAATTGTACCAAAGTCGTAGGAGTCTCTCCGTCATTGTAGAAACCCATATTGTCCTTAACCGTCTCCCGGTGAACCAAGTCGAAGGACTCATCGACCTTCAGGGCCTTACGGGCCTCCTCTGACTCCTCAGAACTCCACTTCCGATATGACTCAAAAACACAGATGGAATGGCAAGGGTTGGGTATAGTCAAAATGACACGGGTGTGCCATCGCTGCAACCATGTATCGCACATCGCGTTCGTCAATCGGAGCGGGATGCTGATGATGGCCTCAGAATCAGGAATCCTTTGAGTCCATATGAACTGTCTCAGAATGCGGTCCGAATATATGTGAACAGACCAATCGAGCGACAAGACCACCAGGCATCGGGCCTGGTCCTTCTTGGCCAGCCCCGTCAAGTTGGAAAGGAACCACCAAGCAACGTTCCACCTAATCATATGACCTCCATGGAATATGAGCTCCTCATCCCAGTAAGTTCAATTTATGTCGTGACTCGGACTTATGCGTCACTTCCCTGAGCTAACTTGGCTGCTATGATAATTGAGCACGTCCAGAGGAGGCTTCATGATTGACAGTCGTTTGTACAGCTGAACCTGACAGGACAAAGTTTATAAGTCTCCGCAAGCAAAAATGAGAAGTCCATTAGAGGGCACTCGATCGAGTGCCATGATTGACTCGATCGAGTGAACTCCTTAAAAACAGGCAGGGAGGCCTTCGCCAGAGGCACTCGATCGAGTCTCCCTGACACTCGATCGAGTGACCCTTCTATACCAGGTCTTCGTGTAAAAAAAACGCGAGGCGTACACCTGCAAATGACGGATGCTACCCGTCAATTGTCTGTCCGGGTCGACCTTCCTAGTGTCGAGGCCCATAATAATCTCCCTGTTATCAGCCAAGCCGGGCTATGACCTGTCTCCATCTGGTCTACTATACCGAGCAGCCGAATATGACCCACGCACGAGTCAGCCTCCATTCACCCCTCAAAGGCATAGTGGTGCAACATGCAAAAGCCAAAGACCCTATGCCTGTGAGAAGCAACAATCCTCACGTCCTTTGCATTCATGAACTTTTCAGCCAGGTCAAACAGGGAAACGAAATTCCCCTGCACCATCCGATCTGCCTCAGCATGAGAAAAACTAAAAAATTCCCTCAACTCCCTCCTCGGGTCAGGATAGAACAGAGGAATAGCAGGACGGGCAGCGGGACACCAACCGCCCACGACAACTATTTCTTCTAGAAGAAGACATACCTCCCCCCGGGGGAACACAAATACATGATGGGTCGTGTCCCAGAAAGATAAGCAAGCGTCTATGAAGTGTGAATCTACCTTAAGACGTTGCAGCGGGAATAAAGAAGAAATCCCCATCTGATTTAACTGAATCTTCTCCTCGTCCCTAAAGCTTCGGACCATGCCTGAAGTAGCGCGGTTAAATTCTCGATACCCATGGCAGATATTCGAATATTATTTCTCGAGAATTTGAGGAATTTTGAAGCAGGAATACGAAGATGAGTGTGGAGATTCAAAAAGTGAAGCAGGAGGGTCGCGTATATATATACACAAACCCTAGGCGCCTCAACACTATCAGGCCACCTCAGTCCACGCGCTTGCGCATGCAGGCCCAATCCAATTTCAGCACTCCGTCAATCCTAATATAGGAATCGAGTCATCCCGAGCATTCCTCCTCTATAAAATTTTCAAAAAGTTTCAAAAAATCAAATTTTTGCTCCCCAGCGGAAACTGAGTCGATGTCTCTCCTAAATTCTACATTCAGAATATTATGTGTCTCCATGCAGGTACACCCAAGACTTCGAAGATAAGTCCAACTCCCCATGGAGCTATCACTATCAAGATAGGTATGACCCTGTACTTATGGCTGGCGAGTCCTTCACGCGAGTCTAATGGACTCTAAACGACCTGACCGGAAGGCTGCTGGGTCGTAATCCTCAATTGGCCTGGTGGCTACTCTAACTTTCGCCTTGTCCAAGCCTCAGTCAGGGTGGGGGCTCTTTAGACACTCGAATTTTAACTACTTGTGTCTATAATATTCTCTAACAAAACACCCAATGATGATCGGACATTAGCATTAATACACTCGAATACGGGACTCAGAGTCAATAGCATCCGACGTGGGCACTTAGCGGAGTACAAACCTCTCAAAACCGACCTCAAAGTGGGTCACTTCAAATAAAATAAAGCTAATTCGAGCCAAAATCGCCACCGGGAGAAAAATAGTCTTTTGCGATCGAGTCGAAACCCATTCAAAGTTGAAACCCGAGGACATAAAAAGCCTTACGCTGCGTCCAAATACAAAAGGAACCAAGTCAAAAACAACAAAATCAAAAAGACGAAACAAATCCAAACCATCCTAATTTAGCTCACCCGTCTAAGGGCACTCGATCGAGCGTCTAAGGGCCACTCCATCGAGTGACCCCCTAAAAATCAACCAGGGTGTCTTTTTTTTGGGGCACTCGATCGAGTCCAGTAAGGGGCGCTCGATCGAGTGACCCCAAACCGGGGTAAAATCTGTATATATCCCCCCTTACTCCATCATTTGGAGGACTTTTTTTCACCACCTTCTTCCTTCACATTTCGTAGCATTTCAAAGAGTTTCTTATACACCCACACACACAAGCCATTCCCGAGACCTAGCCTCCCGAAAACCAAGAATACCGTCTCCCAAGTCGCACACCCTACATACTCGTACCGCTCCCGTGTCTACGCCGACACTGGACGAGACCATTTTTCGAGATTATTAACATGTAGGTCGAGGGTGTACCAAACCCCATTTTTCTAATATCTTATTCTCTTTTCATATTTGTACACTAACAACTAACATTTACATTATCGTTACTAATTATAATAACATCTAACTTTTATTTTATTGTTCCTAACATTTATCATCCCATCTAACATTTTATTATTGTTCCTAACAATCTAACATTTACTTATCTTTTTATATTTTGTTTATATTAATACCGTGTATATTATACGAAAAAATATTTTCAAAACCGATTCGAACAAACGTCTGATGACGCTAAATCGATCGTCGTAGGCTTTAAAAGCCAAACTATGACGTTGAAATGCAAAGGATTTAATGTTTGTGACGGAAAATCAAATTTTCCGATCGGGTATATTCGATAATAAATGCCACCTAAAGTCCGTATAATCCCCCGAACAAGTCATACTGGAGATGGCGCCCGTCGAGGCGCACCACCCTAGGCACTTAAAGGTTAAGGCGCCCTATGGCGTACGCATAACCGATTGGATTATAACGCGATCGTGATAATTCATTATCGAGCGTATTCGATGTCATTTTCAAAATACCGCTCTAATGGCCCGATGTCAATTCCGTAATCGAACGTCGCGCGTAAAAGGGCTATCGACAAACAAATTAGCATGAAACCCGATGTCGTCGAACCGGTCGTCGTATGGTCCATTAGACCAGACAAAGACATCGTGATGCGGAGGGATTTGATATTCATTCTAGTTTGATTGTTTTCGATTCCATAAACGTTGCTCTAAAACATTCAATACCGATTCCATAGTCGAGTGTCGGATATGATGAGCCATTGAGAATCGGTTTAATGCAGAACCTAATGACGTCGAACCGATCGTCGTAGGGTCTACAAGACCCGACAACGACATTGTGACACGGAGGGGCCCGATATTTGCATTAGATCGACCACGTCTCGATTAGAATCACGAACTCACAAAATGGGTTGTTTTAGAACGAGCTGCCACTCATTATAGAGGGCACTCGATCGAGTGACCCCCTAAAAATGGGCAAGGATTTCTTCGTCGAGGGCACTCGGCCAAGTCCAATTAATGACTCGATTGAGTGACCCATACAAGCCTCCAACGAAGGCTAATTGACGATATAAAGTTCCGTCGAGTCATATTTATGACTCTAAGTCGGTACGTGCTAAGTCAATCGCATATTCGTCTTCTAAAACCTTTACATTATATCATTTCTAATCGATTATCATCTCATTTCTTTTACGATATTTGAGTGAACACCTTTTATGACTGATCCTACATCGACGACTCTATTAGTCGAGGCAATCCTATTTCACTAGGATAAGTCGGGACAAGACCCCAAGGTCCGGGATCGAGCTAACATTATGCTCCGGTCCCGTGCGCTAATGCGTGCTAAGGCCTCGTCCTCCAGTCAAAACACAACGCAATGTGTAAGCGATCGTAGTCCATCCAATCATTCGATTTACGGTTTCAATTTACATTCTCTATTTACGGGTTTGTTTATAGTTTTCGTTTATCGTTGCTAATCCATTTATTATTATTATTATTATTATTATTATTATTATTATTATTATTATTATTATTATTATTATTATTATTATTATTATTATTACATTTTGTTCAAGTATTGTGAATTCTGGGTTGTATTCCGCCCGTGTAATTTGTAATTTATTTTAAAGTTGTTTATTTCCGTTGCGTGGCATTTACAATTTTCTAAATTAGCCCCCATGCTAAAATAAGTTTGACATATTTAAGATGCATTAAACGACGTAGATAAACATGTATTTCACATGCGTAGCTCAAAATAATGTTTGCATATCATTTCACCGTCTTACTAATATGCGTACATGAACACCGATCGAAATCCTAGTGAAGGCAGCTAAGTGCTGGCGGGATTGGGTGTCCTTCGTGGGCTTCCCAACACGTACCCTCACCCCTACTCAGAATCTTTGGTTTCCGGATCCCCAAAACCGTTGGCGAACGAAAGTCATTTGATATACGATATTCAGTAATTTGACATCGATATCGTTATGCAAAGGGACGAACCCCTATAAGCTCTAGTACTAAAGCGGTCCATGCTTTGTGCGCGATACGTCTAAGTATGGAGTGGGTTTGAATGGGTCCGAACTCCCACAAAGTTCGGTGGCATCTCCAACTTCGATTTAAATTTCGATCCGAGAACAACTTTACCACGAGATTCATTCGCCTACCCAAACCCACGCGTGGCCACGTCGGGGTGGACCTATGTCATGTGCCACCTCAAGGGCTCTTTCCCTCGTACTTCTTCTGTCTCGTTGATGGTTATTCTGATCCCTTCTTTCACGGCGGCTTCCATCTTCAGACTGACTATTTTAGTGCCCCGATGGGCACTACTTTTGGAGCCGCTAGCGAGTATCGAGGCGGTGGGTAGTATAGTGGTGATCCTACTGGTTCGTCCGGTTCCGGAGCCACGGGTGGCGGTAATGATGATAACGATGTTATAATAACGATGATGATGATGATATGACAGACTTTGGGAGTAGTGACCGCACGGATTGCTGATTCCGTTCTTCATCCTTCTATATATTTGGTGTGTTCCTCTTCTCTCTCTTTTTATTTCGTGTCGCCCCCACCAAATTTTGTGTTTGTATGATACGGACATTGAGGACAATGTCGAGTCTTGTTTGGGGGAGTTAGCTTTACATAGTTTCTTTCTTAGTGTCGTACGTGTTGTACGTTTCAATGCCGACTATGCAGCGATGATGAAAATTTTGCACTTATTAGGCTACTAATTCATTCTCATTCAACACTCATGTGATTATTGTCTTGGATTTGTACTCACTAATATTGACCAACCAACTAAGCTGAATCTACAATTTCTCATTTTTGACCCGACAACAATTTGGCTTTAGCTACAAAACCGGTGAGTTTTAGAGCCTCTTGTGGTTAGTACATTCATACCTAGCCACCATTTTATGTCGTGAGTAGGTCTCCTTGTGGAATATGCTATGTCAATACACATAAGTATGGTGCTTTCTTCTCTTTTTCGGTCAATCATGCCTTGTGGTCATTCGTGTGACGTTTTCAACCCCTTTCATGTCTACCATTTCTTTTCCTACCCTTAATTTTAATGTTATGAATTCACAAAATGAACTACATTACCAAATTTGCCAACCTAGCCTAGCTTGATGATGTAGGTTACATAGTATGTTTATATGCTCACGTTTGTGTGTCGTTAGGATTTTTGATGTTGGGTGTTTGGTCGGCGCTGACTTCGTTCATGGGGAGCATGACTATTTCCAGGCAATCATTTTGGGTCTTATATATATGCTTGTTGTTCTATCAAGCCATAAAAAAAAGGAAAAAAAAATTGAAATTGAAAAAAAAAGGAAAAAAAAATCATGAAAAGAAAAAAAGGCATTTGTTATTTTTGTTTAGCTTGATGAATCGAGTACCCCCTCTTGACCCTGTATTAATTTCTCATCGTTTGGTAACTTGTGTACTTTATTGTGGGAAAGTAAAAGAATTTTGAGTTGAGCATTATCGCACTAGTTAGTTCGCAAGCTTGGCTTTAACCTCACATGACTATATTGATTTCCACCTTCTACCTTGATTTTATCCTTGTTACCGTCTCCATCTCCGTCTCCTTGTGTGATCTTGGCATGTTTGGTAGAAATTTAGAGGTTGGTACCATATTAGATTGCGGGCATATTTCCATAATTTGTAGTAGGTGAATGTTTTCACATGTTTTCACATACATTCACCCTTCCTACTTGAGTGATGAGTGACACCGTGAGTTGGCCTTTGTGATGGTTGGTTAGGAATTTGGATTTTGTAGACTATGCACGGTGAAGTTGTTCCCTAAGAAGTGAGTAGTTTTTCCTTTGACTTAGCTGTATGGTGGTCGAGTTGAGAATTGAATTTGTAAGCCTATGTTTTGCTCTGAGTTGCTTCCGGTTTCATTTAGTTATTTTCTTTACGGGTCTTGTTTGAGGACAAGCAAGAGGCTGGTTTGGGGGAGTTTGATGTGTCGTATTTATATAGTTATTTTTCCCCATTCCGTTCTCTTTTTCTCGGTCGGAATGTGCTCGTTGGAGCCATTTCTTCTAACATGTTGTTTCAAGCGAGTGTTTTTGTAGACTTTATGCAATCACAAAAATTCTTGCACAATCGCACTCATTTATAACTAGAAGAGCATTTCCCGGGACAAATTTATCGAATAACTAAGCTCAAGCCAGAAGGTGCGGCCCAAATCACTTTGCACTTGATCCACGCTCCACATTTCTCTTTATTTCCAAAGATTTCTTGTTTTTGAGCTTGAATTAGCTGTTGGCCTCGGCGCCGGTAGAAGGCCAGCGACCGGTGCACCAGTCGACCTCCATCATCAGTCTATTTTCTATGTAATAGGGGAGGACGAAGGAGGGAGATCACTTATCATTTTTCATACTTTGCTTAAAACTTTTTCCTTAAGCTTGAACATGACTCTTAGCATTATGTGCCTCGTCTTGAACTTGTAATCGATTTCAGTAACTTCGTTTATGCAATTTTCTAGTGTTTTATTTCGATCTTCATCGTTAATTACTTTATTCATCGTCAATTTGTCTATTTGCGATTTGTTGCTTCGTTTAGTTTAATAGATTCAGAATTATCTATCATTAGATTTATTTACCTTTTTGATCATGAATTATATATTTGCAAATCGTTTTTCCGTAATTATCATGAATAGCAAATCCTCTCGCTAGGGCCAAGGGGAATCGATGAGTAATTCATAGGTATAGATTTTTCGATGTTAAACTCGTAATCGCGCTAGTGCCATTTTCGCGTGTTTTAAAGTACGATTAACTTGTTAAAGGCCATAACTTGTTGATTAAATTAGGGAAATTTCAGTTCATGTGCAAGAGCCGAGTTGAAATTTGACCACGCGCGAATTGGTAGGGAGTATAATACGTAGCGAGAGCCCGTTAGATCATTCCTAGGTTGGTATGGTTCGAAAGAACGTATTTTAGCCAACTAGCTTATTTACGTGTTTATTATTGTTATCGCTTAATCGACGTATACTCATTGTGAATCCTTAGCCCTAGACTTTTCATTATTGTTAAATTCATCATTTTTGATTAATCTTGTTCTAGTCTTTGTTTCAAAACAAACAACCGAGTAAAAGCAATCTAGAATCGTAATTGCTATTAAACAGTTCGACTATCTCCCTGAGGATTCGATACCCTATTTGTCGCTAACTATCTTGTTAGTAGTTCTAGGAATAATCATGATTAGGTGTGCGACTTTAACCTTATCAGGTACTCCCTCTATTTTCTTGAATTAGCCTCATTGGCCCACTTTTCTCCTCGCAAAAAAGAGAAGTGGGGGCTAATTCAAGAAAATGGAGGGAGTATCAAATTACGAAACCTGTTAATGAACATTATTGTCACATCTAGATTGTCATACGAAATGTTGCATTACTTTGGGTCGTTATGCAGTAGAAATAATATTTAGGATTCGAAATTTAGTACGCTTATGTATGAAATCAAAAATCAATTCTTCCTTTGAGCAAAAATATTTGATATAATACATTTATTCGATTGTATGGACTAAATACATCAGTAAAATGAGAAGTTGTTTAGATATCGCCCTTTTAAAGAAATCGCATTTAGTAGGTTGAAAATTTCCAAAATGATATATTAGTCAACAAATAATAAACTCCTTGAAAAGATCTACAACTCATCTAAGATTGGAAAATATCTCCTTAAAGAGAACATTGGTTGTCAAATAAAAGACAAATGAATCTTCATCTAGGATAAGAACTTTGAGCCCCTTCTTACCGGTAACCCTAGAAATACCCACATATAATCATCCATGAATGAACACGGGTTTGGTAGAAATAACCCTACACTTGAGAGGGAGTGACCCTGACTTTTGTTATCGTCATTGCAAAACAAACAGCAAGGGAAAACTGCCTCCTTTCAAAGCGGATGGGGAACTTTGTTTCATCAAAAGGGGAAAGTTTGATTCTTGGTAATATAAACTTGAACACCTTTCCTGCTTCCGGATATAACAATGGCCTATATGACGCGGTCGGCAAGCTTTGAATTAACTAATCTTATACTGTTAGAAAGTCTATTTGCTTGGTCAATATTCCTTAGTAACATCACAATAACGCCAACTTTCAAGGTTAGGTTGTGACTTGGCAGTCTTGAGCTCCTAATCGTGTTGAGGAATTCTGTAGAGTACAACTCCCGAATGTGCGGGCTTATCTCATCATTACTAATTTCATCTGAATTAAAGTATACAACCATCGCCTGGCATTATGGACATCACATATTCGTTAACCTTTTCAACTACATCATGAGTTGGTGCAAGATTAACTTTTTCCTGCAAGTATTCTGAATCTTTAAGGTGTTCTAACAGACCAAGGTATTTGCCGTGTACAAGTGAAGCAATAGAATGCAATTCTAGAGATTTTGTCACTTGTACCCCCTCCAACCCCATCACCAAACAATTAAAAATCTATTCAGAAAATTCCTTAATTTCTTCAATGTTTTAATCAGCTTGCCCGACCTATAGTCTCATGTTCTTAGTCAGCTGTAGTACCTGTGGTTACTTTCACGGATCATTAATTCTGTAGTTCTATCGCATCTACCCTAACTTATCTATTTCAGCTAATATAGAGTTAAATATATTCGAATGGTTTGGGATACCTTTATATCTCTCCAAAACGGTGATTAAAAAATTGAGGCGTAAACGATATCCTGTCGACTTCTCTTTGGAACAACATGTAGTATTTGCCTAAACTCACTACCTAAAAAACAAATTTCCCTCTAAATATCTTTTCAGCATATGTTGGGTTCAAACATCTTATTATATCTTTAAGACTTCTATCAAGTGCCTCAAAATAGTAGCGACTCACAATTGGCGCATCGTCCCAAATAATGAGCTTAGTCTTTATGAGCAATTCAGCCAAATCGAACCCTGGTTTAATGCCTGGACACATAGACTTCTCGTCTACGTTAATAGGTATGTTAAACCTAGAATGGATTATACGTCTTCTAGGTAGTAGAATAACGGCTATTCCGCTGGAAGCTACAGGTAAAATAATATCTCCCTTATTTCTCAAGGTGGAACACAGTGCCTTCCAAATGAATGTCTTCCCTCTTCCACCATATTCGTAAAGGAATAAAACCTCTCCTGATTTGGCCTCGACGACATTCATAATTTCACTGTATACAGATCTTTGGTCATCAGTTATCTTTGACATATAGCCCTGCTGCTCCACACGCAAATTTTCCCGATTATAGGAGAGTTCATCTGAAATTAACTTGTTTGACTGTGCTAAGTTCAGGTTGTAATCTGGAAGTGGCATATCTAGAAATTTTGAAAGGGAACTACCATTGCTCTGGAGTTACAATTCGATTTCCGATAATGCATAGTTTTTTAGTTCTTTGTTCGTCATCTGCAGGTCTGATGTAAAGGGAAAAAACAGAAAATATTATAATTAAAAATGACACATATTTTAATGAACCAATAAAAATCGTGGAGAAAGATGGAAAAGGATCACCGAAATTTAACAATTGTCTTCTGCGGCGGCTTAAAATGTGATCACATAGATGGCGCCACGTGTTCTCCGACACATATTCTGGCCTAACCAAGCTACCAGAAGATATCAATGTAGCAAAACGATTCCTTAGGAAGACACCTGAACCCCAATAACTTGGTTTCATCAATTGCAGCGACATATTCCTTGTCATCCCCAAGTAATCGTAATGCGTAGCACGCATCTTTGAACGTATCTATAGACACTTGCACTTTGCCTGATCGTGTTTATAGCAGCTTCCAACAAAGTACCCGTTGATGATAAGAAGTCAACATGATTCAAAACGCTCGAATAAGGGCTCATAATCAATAGTATCTGACTCGGGCACATAGCAGAGTAAAAATCTCTCAAAACCGATCACAAATTCATACGTAGTGAGTCATTTCCAATCAAATGAAGCTACTTCGAGCCAAAATCGCCACCAGGGGCAAAACCGTCTTCTATCTACCGAGTCAAACCCGGTCAAAGCCAAAAAGCCGAAACAAACCAAAATATCAAGACCACATCCAAGTACATTCAAAATCAAAGTCAAATCAAGTCAAATCAACCCTCAAATAAACTGGAAATCATTCCCGTGTTTTGGGCAACTTTCTATCAACGCGAATTCATTCACGAGACGGTCGCACCTCAAAACTGAGGCGCCTGAGCTGCTACGCTTCCAAGCTCTTCCAGCCTATATTCTGAAATCAGAAACTAGGTTTCGGCACTCAAACACATTTTCAAATCTTACAAACTCTATAAATATAAGGCCCCACCTTTCATTTCAAAGGATCAGAAATCCGAAAAAATGCTCTCTTCAACATTTGGAGGATCGCAATTCCGTCATTTTGACCTCAATCACATATACACTCAAACCTCTAAAAACACCTTAACCCCGCTTACATATAGAAAGGCTCTCCGTGTCCGCGTCGATACTTTAAGAGGCCATACTTCGAAGCATTGAAAATGTAGGTTGAGGGTGCTCCAAACCCCATTCTAATCCCTTAACTCTTTTCATTTCCGTACCACTAACATTTACTTTCTCGGATACTAACATTTATTTTTTCGCAACTAACTACTAACCTTTACTTATCGTTCCTAACTACTAACTTTAATTATCAAGCTTACATTTCTAATTCTATAATACCGTTTATATTAACATTCAAACTTTTTTCAAAATGCTACTCGAGAGAACGTCCAATGATGACAAACCGATCATGGTAGGCCTTAATGGCCAAACTACGATGTTGAAATGCAAAGGACCTAACGTTTGCGAGATTAAGTCATTATCGATTTAAAGTGAGTATCTGATGACGCCGATTTGAACATCGTAGGGTCTTGTAGCCAAACGACGATGTCAATAGTGAAAAGGATCCAACAATTGCTAGTACGAATCGATCCAACAATTGTAGCCAAGTGAGGCATTACTGGTGCCTGGCCTGTTGCCTCTTACGTGTCTTATGTCTGCCAGCGGCGGGCTCGCCAACGTATCGTGGTAAGTATTTGGTTATCGTTTGTTTGCTTTTGCCTTTTTGTTTCGGATCTGTTTGTATTTTGAACGGTGTTCTTTTTTTCTAACTGGCCGACCAGGCTGATGTCGTTCAGCCCCCAGACTTCCCTTTGACACTACTCAAGTGGATGCGGCCGGGGTGGCTTTTATCGAGCCTCTTCCTCCTTGCTCTACAGAAGAGATGGAGGCTGGAATGGAGTGAAGCGACCGGGTGTACTGGATAAGTTTTGTGATTTTGATCGGAAGTTCCATTTATGGGTTTGGCTTTGTTAGCTAACTTGTTTGGTTTTGTTGCTCTGTTTTCGTCGGCTACCCATCAACGGCTATGGCAGGTGGCCAACTGCTTCCAAGCCTACGCATCGGGGAGACTGATGCCTTGGCTTGCGACACGTCGGGACCTCGATCGGTAAACATTGTTTTTTTGTGGGTGATTTTTTACGCTAGTTGCTCTGTCTTTTCCTAAGGGATAGCTATGTCTTTTGCAGGATGTTCCCGACATGGTAGCACAGCTGGGGGCGCGGGTGGCCAAGCTCGAGGTAGTTGAGCTCAGCATGATGCAATCTATGCAGACTCAGGATATTGAGATCGCTAGGTTGAAGGAGCACCTGGCTCAGTCTCAGGATGAGACTTTGGCGCAGGGCCATGCTAGGGTTGAGACTGAGGTTTTGTTTGAGGGAGAGGTTGTGACTGAGGACGAGGCCACTTGTGTTATTGAAGAGGTTGATCCTTCCGGAAGGGTTCCTAATACAGGGACAGCTACCATGGATATGCTGGCGGGTATGGGTCGCTCGGTAGATGACGGTACATGGTCTCCTACTTTTGATTTGGGGGATCTGGGCTTAGATGATGATATCAGTGAGCTTGTACTGGCTGTTGTTGTAGTCTCTAGGGGTCCTCCATAGTTTGTAAACTCGGTTTTGTATTGAATTTTTATGTTTGTATGTTTTATTGAACTTTCACGTGCTTGATCAGCTTGTTTTATTGTGCTCCCGAAATGTTAGCTTAGATAACACTTAAACACTCCAAGGTTGATTTGTTTATGGTTTAGCCGTGATTCAAAGTGTTTTAAATGCATTAGGATTGTACAGGAGCGCGGAAATATTTTTCGAGATGCTTAAAATTTGTTAGTTTGAGCCGGGAATTAGATCAGGTAGTACATCGATTAAAACATTTGACTTGAAATGTGAGAAATATGTGTAAAGCATTTTTGCGATTAAAATGACTTTACTGAGTGCGCGTGCAATGCTTGGAGATGTGTATGACCTTTGTGTCCGAGGCGGAATAAAATGAAAAAAAGTTGGACCACTTTTTATGCTTTGTTGATAATGTTGCGTAGGGCTACAAAAGTGTATTGACAGTTTTAATGCTTTATTGATAATGACGAGGGCTACAAACGTGTATTGACAGTTTTTATGGTTTATTAATAATGTCGTGTAGGGCTACAAACGTGTATTGATAGTGCCGCGAAGGGCTACAACACGCCTAGGTGGGGTAGCTTACCCCATAAAAGAAAAAAAGAAAAAAAAAACGTCTAAGTCTAGTGGATCGGGGGGATAAAAATGGATCGTCCGCTGCCTATGAGGGACCTTTCGTTCTTGCATGGTTCTTGTAATGTGCATTCGAGCTAAGAAAAAGGAGATGACTGACTTTAGAAGGTCGTTCCTAACGCTCAAGATTATGGAATATCAGCGTGATGAGGTAGAGTGCAGCTAATAGGCTGGAATTTAGGTGCCAGCCCGCCAGCGACCCAGGACTCAGGCACCTGGCCTTGGGCGACCCGGTTCTCATTCGCCAACCTGGTTCTCGGTTATGGAAATTTTCCGTAATTTCTAATTATGATGCAATTGTAGCTATATATGCGGGTTATGGGTGATCGTTTTGGACATAATTAATACCCAAAGTGTCTTGATAGCTCTTGTTTGGTTTTCCGAGTCATGTCGGGTTTTGGCCGCCTTTTGACCGGGTGGATAAGTCATTTCAAGAAAGGTGAACTTGAAGCTTTGCTAGATGATGGTTTTTTTTTTGGTAAAATGTGAATTGTATTACTATGAACAATGTACAGGGTACAAAAAGAGAGCATTCCAGCTCACCTCAACATCACGACTTTTGGCTACAAATAGGAAAACAAGCATAAGGAGTTACATAATATCCCATTTCCGAAGCCATTCCCTATTATTCCAATTCAACTTATTGTTCAATTTACCACATACTCTCTTCTTTACTTGCAAAATAATACCTTCAGCGACAACTCGAGGAGTCTTCAACTAGAGCTGCAACCTAGCGTTGTTACTTTGGTTCCAGATCTCGTAGTGGCAAGCGGTCCAAATCACAGCAGCCACAGAAGACGTGATACTGCTGGAATCTGTACTGCCTCCTGCAGTCCAACGTAGCTTAAGCCCGAACCAAGCCTCAATTTTCATGATAATTCTGCAGCTATAAGGGCACTCAAAGAACAAGTGACCCACAGTTTCAGCACTAGTTTCACACAAACAGCAATGGTCATTCGGGCTGCACCCATACTCTATAAGCTTACCACGCGTGTTCAATCCATTATGATGTGCAAGCCAGGTAACAAAGTCATTTCTTGGGACGTTCCAGTCATGCCAAACAAGCTCGTACCAGTTCACAGCGGGGTGTTTGCCTCTAAACCACTCGTAGCCCTTCTTAATTGTGTAGGCTGCATCATCACCCTGCCATTTATTATCGAGATAAACATGCTTCGTGTGTTCTTTTATCTTACAAACATTTTTCCAAGCCCATGGAGCGGACTTCGGTGGAGAATAGTCATTTCAATCAGCCCCCTTGAGATAAGTGTGATTAACCCATTTAACCCAAAGCCTATCAACCTTCATATAAATCCAGTTCACCAATTTTCCGACAGCAACAACATTCATGATTTCCGCCTTCTTTATCCCCATTCCGCCATCACGTTTGGGTAAGGTAACTTTGTCCCAGCTCACAAGTGGAACCCGGTGATATTCAGTTTCGCTGTCCCAGAGGTAGTTTCGACAAATGGCCTCTACTCTTCTTATGAGTCCTTTAGGCAGCAAAAAGATGCTTGCCCGATACGAGTGGATTGTGTTCAATACCGAGTTAATGACTACTACTCTCCCTACATATGAGAGTTTATTCGCACCAATGCTCATAATTCTATTTCTCATCTTCTCAATTAGGATGTTACAATTAGTCCTTGTTAGCCGGCCTGCCTGGATAGGGACACCTAAATAATTGAAGGGGATAATGCCCTCCTTAAATCCAATTGCATCTAACACATCCTTCTTAAGTCTTGTGGTAACCCCATTAAAGTAAACTTCCGACTTGACATTATTCATTTTCAAACCACTCGCTTTGGAGAACGAGGAAAAATCTCTCATCAAAAGCATGATGGACTGGGCATTTCCTTTACAAAACATCAGCAGGTCATCCGCAAACATGATGAGGTGATTAAGCTTAATCTCCTTACAAAGCGGATGATATTGAAAGGGCCATCGATCAGTTGCATATTTGATCATCTGAGTCAAGTAATCCATAACAAGGGTAAAGAGGAGAGGCAATATTGGGTCACCTTACCTAAGTCCCCGCTTCCCCTGGAAGTAGCCGAAACTAGTACCATTTAGACATAGCGAGTAGGAAGTAGTAGTAATGCATGCGAGTAGATGATGGTTTGTCTGCTATTATTTCACTAAAACAAATTAAAGTGCAAGACAACTTTTTATTTGCATGTTCGCGCTTTTGGAATGCTAAGTACCATGATTTTCTATTCCCGAGGGGTGATGTGCATCCTCTTCCCGAGGAGATAGACGCGATTGGAGGGTGGCATTCATTTCACCCCTGCATACCAGTTCAAGGTCACGTTCCCGTAGAGTGGTTTCATCATTTTTTGGTTATTCCTCTGCTGGAGGAGGTTGATGTTTTCTTTGAAGAAGGTGGTATTAACTTAGAGATCCACGTTAAAGAGTTCTTAGGGGAGGACGCTCGTTGTATCTCACCTCTAACTCGCAAGCGCGCTCTTAGCATTGTGCTAATATGTTATTATCTGTTTGAGGATGCAACGGTGCATGCTGGTTGGGGTAACCCTCGTGTTCTAGATGTCGTAATGGAGGTGGAGCATGGGTGATCGCCTTCTTCGCTTATTTTGGGTGAGCTTATAATGGGTCTCGACACACGTGCGCGGATTCACCATGCTCCCTTTCGCGGTTCTAAGACCATTTTGTAGGTATCTCACGGTGCTATTTTTTCACTGTATTCGAGTCTGCCTTAGTTCATAGTTGTGACACTTCGTCCTCGGCTCATCATTTTTTTTACGACGGCTCGCAACTCGATTCTTCATATTGCCCGGAGCAGCCTCTCGGGTTTTCACTCCGTCCTTGGCTCGTCGTTTAGTATGCTTCGACATTGTATTCACATATTAATCGGAGCGTGTGATGGGTTACCATTTGCGCATGGATCGAATGTATCCGATTTTGTTAGTTTGGTTGTACCCTCCGGAGGGGACGGGGGGCGGGGGGCTTCCTTTGTATCTGTGGTTAGACGAAATCAAACCATGTTCGTATTTTGTCATATTTGAGTGATTTTTTGCTTTAGACTCGTTGTGCCAATTATCGATGCGAGATGTTTAGAATGTTTTGCATGAGTTTTCACCTTAGTTTAAGAACTAAGGTGAAGTGATCGGGTGTGACCCCTTGAAAGTGACAATTACCGAGATACTGTGTTTAGGTCAGGGTGACTGGTTTGGATGGTTTCGGAATATGGAGCTAGGTAGTAAGTGGTTTCAATGGATCAAAATCTTGAGTTTATTTTTGTGGAGTTAAGACTATGAGGTTACGGTTTCATAATGTCGTAGGAAAGGGGAAGCTAAGTAAAAATGACTCAAACTTCAATCGGGTGGGATATAAATTATGCGGGATCTGGTTTCCATGTTTGGCCCTAATGGTTGAGATTATCCTATCGTGCTTGAATCCTCGAAATTTTGGACTGTCTCTTAACAAATGTCTCGGAAAGGCCTTAAGGGTTGTAATGTGGGAAGGTTAACATTTGGTGCTAGCTGACTAGTCTGTTCGTTTTTTACTTTTCTGTTCGGACTTGTATTTGAAATTGAGTTGAATGATTGAAATTTGATTTTGACCATTGAGCTTGGTCTCCATCGTCTCATATCATTTAATCGGGCTGGTTTGTTTGGCCTTGGTTTCATTCTTTTCTTTGGCTCCTTTTGGCTATTTCCGAATTTTGGTTCGACTAGCACCTACGGTGGATTGGTTGGTCTTTGTTTTAGGGATGTTTATTGTAGGAAATGGGCTTGTCTTCCGTCTTTGATCACAAGCTAAGAGACTATTTAGATTCGTCATCGGATTCAGTAACGCTTGTTCTAGTGGATAATTTTGTGGCCTTCTATACCAGACATGGAATAGGTAAAAGAGAACACGAGATCTCGGTTCTTGAAATTCCTCGTTGCTTAGAGGAGTCGATAGTTGCGTGGTATGTTACTTATACGTGACGAGTCGTAAGTAGATACATTTGTATTATTGTTCAAATCAAGCATTGTCGAGGCTCGTAAGAGGATAATATAGAAAGAGAAGCGTTTTTATTGATAGCTAGATACGCTGCGTCAATGGGACTTATGAGGTCGAGACAAGCCCCCAGTACCTCTGATTCAACATAACTAGAAGGGACATATAATACTATGACTTGACCCTACTATGTCTCTGACCTAGGCTCGGGGCCTTCTTCTTAGTTTTAGACCCTTATGTAATCTTCTGGGGATGTGACACTTGATTGGTGTTCCGGACTTGTTTCTGTTGATGACCTATCGAAAGGTTTGAAATAACTCGTGCCAACCACTAATGTTACTATTTCCCCCTCGGTGTTTTTGAAGGTGAAGTCTGCTTTTTGTCGTTTCGAGGGAGAAAATGTCCTTCCTCGATCATGTTTTGGATTACGTGATTTAGTGCAAAGTATGTTTCAGTATCGTGTCCATTGCCTTGGTGAAATAGGCAATAAGCATTAAGACTCCATTTTTTGCTTCGTTTGTCGGCTGGTGGGCCCAGAGTTGGACCCATGGATAAGAGTAGTCCTTCATCGACCAAATGTTTGAGAGTCTTAGTGTAGTATGAGTTAATTTTGATAAACTTCCTTCGTGATATCTCTACCTTGTTGGATATGGGTTTACAAGGTCTTGAAGTTTTCTTCGTATTGGTCTTAAAAAGGCTTGATCGTACGGAACATTCAGATGACCCACTTAAGATAAGTCCCCGGATGTGGTAATCGACTGAATTGGTATTTGCTTCTCTTTCTGTGTCTCCACTTTCTAGGAAATCAAGGCAATTACTAATCCTGCAGACGGAAGAGCTCAGATGGGTTACCAAGGCATGGACATTGCGAACTAACTCGGTTAGGGTATTAACATCGTTGCAGATGCTTTCGATGACGCTTGAATCCGAAGACATGTTATGGAGTAGTTCTGCAAGATAACAACCAAATTATTAATTTTTTTCGAAAAAAATTATTAAGCTTTCTCAAGAAAAATAAATTGTGCTTTAAGTGAAATATTAAGTTTTGTTTGTCGTTTCCTTATTAAATTTTTTTATTGATGATTTACCTTTTAACTCTATACATTTCCAAAATAATTATCATCCATAATGTGATACTTTGATTAACACTCAAAATAAAACTACTTCTCAATCATATTTTGTACATTACTTCAGCTTTGAATATAAATAAAAGTTCGCTCTTAAAAACACCTAAGAAATGGAAATTCTTATTTTAAAAAAAGTTGTTAATCTATTTACTATTTTTAATAGTTGTTTGTAATGAAAGGTGGGTGCAAAAGTTTAGAAAAATAACAATAATAATAAATTGAATTATTTATCATAACAAATTATTAAATATGGGTAAACGAAAAGTTTGTGATACTAAATAATATGATTAAATAAAAATTTAATAAAAATAAAAATTTAATAAAAATAAAAATGTACAACACATGTACGTAATAAAACAATTCAAAATTTAATAAGGATAAATTTTAACAAAATACAAAATTGTTAAAAAAACATTAATGCATGCCACGTGACAAAAAAAATTCTTAAGGTACTCTTTTACTATATATATAAATTACTTGGGTATCATTGGTTCGGTCTCGCAATTAATACTTCTTGAGACGATAATAGTAAAAATAGTCTTATGAGTCTGTTTATTTTATGAAATTTCTTAAAACATCAAAAATAGTTTCAAAATAGGTCCCTAGGCTAACACCATCACTACATCCGAAATGAATTTGGTCAGTTTTGAAAATAATATTTTTAACATATAAGACGATTATTAGTATAATTGTCGACAAACTACATTAAGTGGTACTTCGCAGTAACTATGCGACATATAGTTAATCAATCATGTTCAATCTAAGTACCACCAATTTAATATTTTATTTTTTATTTTCTATTTAATTATATAAATATATATTTAATTTTAAAGAATCTACACTCTTAATCAAATTTAGAGGTTAGTCAAAATCACCCCCAGGATTCCTAAAACTCTCGCTCACCTTAACTAAGTTAATGATAATAAAATAATAATAATAATAATAATAATGCTTGCCTTTGACTTTGCGTACTTGCCCACCGACTGTTTTTGAGTCGGCTAAGTTTGCCTTTGACGTGACACTTTGTTCTCATTTAGAACGTATTGTTATTACGTTTGGGCCCGGGTTTGGCGACTAGCAGTGGCAGCTTGCCACCCTTCCCTTTTCTTTTGGAGGGCTTGGGGTGCATGCCGCTGGAAATGTCCTACATTATGCTTTTGTGGCTTCTCGACTGCAATCTGCGGGTTTGCAGGCTACGCTGCTTCGTGCTACAGGTATCTTGGCCCCTGGCCCGACTTTCGATGCGGCCTTATGTAGCCTTAAGGACGTTCTGGGTTCTTTTGTGTATAATCCTAGTGAGATCGATGCCCCTAAACTTATGAAGTTTTTTACAGATATATATTTCACGAGGGTTGTGACTACTGCATAATCAGATTTCTCTTTGACTCTCCGTCAGGTAGCAATATGGAAGTCTGAGCAAGGGCGTCATGCTTCTAATTGGCTACGCGTTGTCCCTATTTCTGGGTTGGGTCGGACTATGAACGGTCGGACGTACCGATGTGTGCTTAGCTATCTGTTGGGCGTTCCTTTTTTTCGTGCCTGGGCCATGTTCTGCTTGCTCTCGGGTTTTTTGTGACGATATTTATGGGGACCATGCCGTGCCATGTGAAGGGGTTGTCGGTATAAAACATCGGCATAACCTTGTTCGCGACACTCTTTTGTATATATGTTTTTGTTCCGAGGTCTCGACAGGTAAGGAGGTCGATGTTGGCTTGATCGACGATCACGACAGATCCTTACATCCCGCAGATTTGCTTCTTTATTCATGGGACAAGGGGCATAACGTATGCGTCGATCTTACCGGTCTTCTCCTTTGACTCAGTCCGGGCTCTCTGAATTCATGCAAGGTCGTGTTGTGGGCGACGCTGCTCGGCGCAAATGCGCTAAGTACTGGCGCCTGTGCGCATGACTTGGCTGTAGGTTCTTGCCTTTTTCCTTTACTTCACTGGGGGAACTGGAGGCAGATGTTATCAGCTTGCTTAAAAGGATCCAAAAAAATTCGATAGCGCAGAATGCCGGAGCACGCGTTGCTCCTTTTATTTTTACTCGACTTGGTTCGCTATAGCTAAGGGGATGGGGGCCCAGATAGTATCTCGACTGCCCACCAATTTTTTGTAAACTGCGTTCTGATTCATCAAAAAAATTCTCATATTTATAAAAAAAAAATAAAGTTAATATTAATATTATTACTTTCCTTTCCCTTTTTTTTACCTTTTATTTAAACATGTTACTTCCTCCCATCCATTCAATTCTTCACACTTACTAAAAATGGACAGTTCAATCAATTCTTTACACTTCTCTTTTGGCAAAAGGCTTTACCTTATAATCTTCATATTCTTCCTCTGTTTACACAAAATGCCATTACTTTTTCCTTACTTTTTGAATTTGGTGGACCCATAACACCATTTGATTTACCAATAATACTCTTACTTTTACCAGTTTTCTTAAAAGTGGTGAAAAGGGGTATGTAAAAGGTTGAATGGATGTAAGGGAGTAATAACTTATGGGATAAAAATGACAAAATTAAGTTCATGTAAATACAATCAGTCACATTCATTGAAAGTAAATGAAAAATTCGTTGGTTAGAATGAATTTTTCATGAGTTAAGACGATTTACCCACCCTAAAATGGGTTTAATAATCCTGATCAAAGCTCGGGTCTTGAAACGATTCCATCAAGTCCAAAAAAGAAATCCCGCCGATCCCATATCCTTTCTTCTGTTTGGTAGGAATCAAGTCATCATCAAGAAAAATTAATTATCTTAATTACGGAGTGTATCATTATAATAATTTTAGATGGATTATTTTTAAAGCAAAGTTGATTTAGAACTCATATCTTACCAATATGTTGAAATGCAAAAATCATTTTTTTATATAAGAATACTTAAAAACTTGAAATCTCGTAGATTATGATGAAAATAACAATTAAGGACCATAAAATACCAATTTTGTTTGTGTAGACACCCGCATTTTGTATGCTAATGTCTATCAGTTTCCTACAAAATACCCGATGATGATCGGACGTAAACATGCTTTAATACACTCGAATACGGTCTCGGAATCAATAGTATCCGATGTGGGCACTTAGCGGAGTACAAATCTCTCAAAACCGACCTCAAATTCAGAATCAGTGGGTCGTTTCCAACAAAATAAAGCTATTTTGAGCTAAAACCGTCACCGGAAATAAATTCATCTTTTGTGACGGAGTCAAAACCCGGTCAAAGTCGAAACGCAAGACGAAACCAGCCTTGTATGCGTCCAAATACAAAGTCAAAACAAAAAGAATCAACCAAATCAAAGTCAAGCATAAAAATCTCAACTTTCCCCTTTTATCTCACCCGGTTGAGCCCACTCGATCGAGTGACATGGGTCCACTCGACCGAGTACACCCCTCCAAACCGTACAGGCACCTTTTTTTCGAGCCACTCGATCGAGTGAACCCTAGACGATGTAAGCTCTATAAATACTCCTCCATTTCACAAATATTCACAACTTTAAACACATACAACTTTGCCTCAAACTCACAATACAACCTTCTGTGGACGACCGTCCGCACCGCCCGACGCCCCGCACGCGCCCACGTGGAACCAAACCGTTTTCATCGCAGCGGCCACCCACACGGCCCCCTCCCGATCGGAGGCTGGTTCGATCTCGTGTTCGGGGTGATGTGTCGGACCACGATTTAGATGACGATTCAGAATAGTACTAGACGGGAGCTCGCACCCGTGTTTCCGTTGAAGTCAATCGAGTTGTGGTTGTAAATGTTTAAAGGCTGATATGTTTTGTAAGCCGACCTTTTTAGTGAACCGAATTCGTTGCCGATTTGGAGAGTCGCCACCGAGTCAATTATGGAGACTTGATCGGAAACCATTCAAGTCAACTTTGATCCTTAGCCGGCTCAAAGTTGAGTGGCATGGGACCTAAAGATAAAGGCTTTTACCCTTAAGCACTCCATGCCAGGAATGACTCTCACTGCCAATGGTTTCGGACATCCGGAAACTGTCGATTCTTAGCAAGGGATGAGGGTACGTATTGGGAAGCCAATGTCTGCAAGACATCGACACCCAATCCCACCCGAACATAGCGGCCTCTAATAATCAATTGGTGGGCTGATAACTTTGTTCCTTTGTTGTGGCGGAAGTATGGTAACATCCATTGTTTTAACCCTACGTCTTTGCTATGTCGGTTGTTTAAGGACAATTAAGCTTATTTTCGTCGAAGTTGTTGTGTTTACATTCTTTGCATGCGATTTCACATGACAAGCAGGCCATGAAAAGATGCACGTAGGAGAGTAGATGTTACTAAGTATTATACGTGTTAGCAAATCAGTTTTAACGTGATAATACGGATATTGGTCGTCCTCGTGGTATACCTTATCTGGTATTCTGCTTAAGATGCGTCGGCTCGGTATTAATAGGGATGCATAGACCACGGGTGGTGAGCACCGGGGACTAATACGGAACCCGACCATCGCTTTGTTCAGTTTTAGCTTGTTTATGTTTTGAATTCCGTGTTAGGTGATTTAACATGCGATTACAAGGTCATAAAAGCGGTAAATCATGCGAAAGCTATAAATGTGAAATGTAAGTAAATCAAATAGTGAGAAGTTGCACCCTCGGAGTGTACACTAAACGAGACGCGATACATAGATAGTTGAGAACGGATCTCGGAACTACTCAGGTTTCGTATGGGTGTTTTATTGCTTATGGTTGATGTTGGGGACGTTACGTATGTTTATAACGTGCCATGGACCTAGTGTCCACGTTTGACATTGTCGAAGTGCATAATAAAAATTACAAAAATGTAAAGTTTTGTTTTGATGACAACCTAGTGATGGTTCGACTTCGGGGCAAATCCTCCTAACTTGTCTTTTGGTGATTCCGGCAGAGCTTCGCTACTATACTTAGGGTTAGCTAGGCGAGCGCAGGTGCTCCCCGGTTCCGAGTGGAGTGCTCGAAGGTGAGGAGTAGCGTCGATTCGCTTATCTGGACAACGAATGAGTGGATCGTACTTAAGGTCGGAGTGCGAACCTAAGTTAGAGAAGAAGAGGGAGAGAGCGAGTTGTGGAAAAGTAGTCACGAACTCGTTGCAATGTTGTGTGTCGAATGAATGAAATGAAGAGGGTATTTATAGTTGCTCGCACAGTTCAAATTGCCTTACCGTTTTTTTTTTTAAAAACATGCTACTTCCTCCCGTCCATTCAATTCTTTACACTTACTATAAACGGACAATCCAATCAATTCTTTACACTTCTCTTTTGGCAAAAGGTTTTACCTTATAATCCTCATATTCTTCCTCTATTCGCACAAAATGTCACTACTTTTTCCTTACTTTAAATTTGGTGGACCCATAACACCATTTTATTTACCAATAATACTCTTACTTTTACCAGTTTTCTTAAAAGTGGTGAAAAGGGGTATGTAAAAGGTTGAATGGATGTGAGGGAGTAATGACTTATGCGATAAAAATGACACAATTAAGTTCATGTAAATACAATCAGTCACATTCATTGAAAGTAAATGAAAAATTCATTGGTTAGAATGATTTTTTCATGAGTTAAGACGATTTACCCACCCTAAAATGGGTTTAATAATCCTTATCAAAGCTCGGGTCTTGAAACGATTCAATCAAGTCCAAAAATGAAATCCCGCCGATCCCATCTCCTTTCTTTTGTTTGGTAGGAATCAAGTCATCATCAAGAAAAAATAGTTATCTTAATTACGGAGTGTATCATTATAATAATTTTAGATGGATTATTTTTAAAGCAAAGTTGATTTAGAACTCGGATCTTACCAATATATTTTTTTGTATCCTAACATGTTATTTGGGCTTGCTCGTGTATCAAGGCCCAATTGGTATAAAAACGAAATTAAAATTAAAAGAAAATAAAAAGTAGTAACTAACATCATCTAAAAGTTCTTATAGTAACGTTATTGTGAGACCGTCTCGTACAAGTTTTTGCATAGTTAGTGAGTCGGCCTAACCCACTTTTTTCATTTATGGTTTAAGAGTGTGACAAGTGAGTCTTTTGTGGTGACTACTGCACTTGGACACATCCGACCTGACCCTAATTGGTACTCGTATAAGAAGATTTATGGCTTGAGCCTAACCCTCATGCTCTTTTATGGTTCAAAAGTTACACCTAGGTCTTTTTTTTTTGTAGAATAGTACAGTTGGATTTATAGCCTGAGCCTAACCTTCCTTTTTAAGTTGGACTTCTTATTTGGACCCGTCTTATATTAGCGACTTCACAGGTTCACACCACTTGTTACTAAACCTAGCAAAGCTGACCCGGTTTGAATGACTCGACCCAGATAAGGCAACCCGAATCTAGCCCGACACCCGTAACCCGGATTGGCCCGTTAGAGGGTCTGAGTTTGACCCGTTACATCTATATGATCTATTGTTTAAAGTAAAAGAAACAATACATGATAAATAGTAGTCAGATTATGGAATATGGAAAGTTGGACATGAGCATTTATATCATCCATCACGATCAACGTTGCTGACCTCCAATCTTCCTATACACGAGAATATAACATTACTCTACCGTCTACATACATGATATATACCGAGAGTAAGTGGGAAGTAATCCCGAGAATAAATCAAGGATTGGAATATGATACGATTGATATTCGTTCACCCTTTAACTTAAGTTGGAGCATGAAGGTCCAAAGTGTCCGACTTGAAGGGTAAGCTTGAGAAAGTGGAGCGGCCCAACAAATAAGAAAATAAACATAATAAAAATAAAAATGTGTGGCTGGATCAGGTGGGCGTGGGTTAGCCGTTAGCCCCAAGTGCACTACTCACCAAAAAAAAGACCCATGTGTGAGTGTGACGCTGGCGCTCTTAAACCATAAATAGAAGTGGGCACGACATACAACGCATGCGTATTACCCGAATCCAAGCCGGGTCAGGCCAGACTGGAGCGGGTGCGCATGACTTATGACCAAGTGCGCTACTCTCCACAAAAGATCCATTTGTCGGATTGTAAACCAAAAAAAACAAAACGTGGGTTGGGCCTTCTTATATCAAATGGGCATGAAAACACCGGTTAGCTCGATAACAATTTGGGCCAAAAGAATAGAACTGGGGTACGACCTGCATCGCATGTGCATTACCCGTACCCGAGTTGGGTTGGGTGGGCGTGTGGGTTTGGCCCAATTGTACTACTTTCTAAAATAGGCCTGTGTGTAACTCTTGAACCGTAAAAGAACGTGTGGGTTAGGCTCGGGCCAAAAATCTTCTTATACCAATTATGTCATGTTCGGATCAAAGAGATTACAGGTCGAAAAAAATGGGTTCATAAACATCAAAAAGTGGACCAGGTCAAGTTTTGACGGTCTAATCAAAGGCATACTGTCACACTCTTGAACCATAAAAGTACCAATGGTCCAATGGATTAGCCCAGTCCCTATCTCTCCTTATGCCACAAAACACATGGCAGCCGAATTAACAATTAGGGCCCAAATAATAATAGTTGGGCATGGCCTATACCGCAGTTTCATTACCCGAGCCCGATCTGAGTCCGTGAAAACTGCGCGAGGTGTGGGTTTGGTCCAACTCTATTACTCTTAACAAAAGATCCATTTGTCACACTATTGAACCATAAAAGAAATAAGCTGGTTAGGCTGACTCCCTAATTATGCAAAAACTTATATGAGACGGTCTTAATAAGCTGGTTAGGCCGACAAATGTGCAAAAGAGAAATGTGTAGTTTGGATTTGAATGGAGGGAGTACATTGTTAATATCAAATTTGTATAACTTTTAAGAATCCCCTATTCACTAAAACAAAAATCAAGGGCAAGACGTCATTTCAACTTTCTCGCCTAAATCTACCGTTCATTACCTCAATTGGGCTTGACAAAATAAACTTTTAACCAAATACTCAAGTACGTTACAAGCCCAGTTTTGCAATATCCATATTCATTCATAAAATAACTAAAAAGTCTAACATCTACCAATTTTTAGCAATTATACAAATTTGAAAAATAAAATAAAATTACAAGCCCAGTTTTGCAATATCCATTAATAAAATAACTAAAGAGTCTAACATCTATCAATTTTAACCAATTATACAAATTTGAAAAAACAAATGTAACATAATAACAAAAATGTTATAATATGGGAGAGAATGGGGTGCTCAGTTACATTGATCATTAGCATGTATATATACATATAGATATCTAGGGTTTCTTCTAGGTCTAGAATATCCTGTAAAGATATGATGTCGACATAATGTCGTCATAGTGTGGACATCCACCAATACAATATATTACATTATAACACTCCCCCTTGGATGTCCATTATTAAAACTTTGCCTAGAAAAATCCAATGGAAAAACACTAGTAAAGAAAACCAGTACATAAATCTTCAAAACACGCATAACGTGCTGCCTCGTTAAAACCTTTCCATGGAAAACTCAGTGGGACAAAAATCATGGCTTAGAAAAAAGATTACAACGCGTGTTTACTCCCTCTGATGATTGCACAAGTTGATACAATATGTATTTAAATGATCCATGTCTTCATGTAAGTTCATGGCGTTGAAATGGGTTCGTCGTAATCGACAAATATGTCTAGAACAATTGTGTGGACATGACGTAGGTCCACCCCGATGCGGCCACGCGCGGGTTTGGGTAGGCGAATGAATCTCGTGGTGAGATTGTTCTCGGGTTCGAAATTTAAGTCAAAATGGAGTCGCCACCGAATTTTGTGGTTATTCGGAACCATACGAGCCCACTCTATGTCGTCATGGGCTTTACACAAAGTAAGCCCACTTCGATTTCAGAGTTTATTGGGCTCGTCCCTTTGCATTGCAATATCGATACCGTATAAACCGGCTTTCGTATATAGAATGACTCTCGTGCGCCAAGGGTTTCGGACATCCGGAAACCAAAGGTTCTGAGTAAGGGGTGAGGGTACGTGTTGGGAAGCCCACTAAGGACACCCAACCCCGCCCGCACATGGCGGCCTCTACTAAGACATCGTTCGTGTTCGTGTGTGCGCGCTAGTAAAACGATTAAATGATATGCAAACAGCGTTTTCGAGCTAGGCATATTAATAGTATGTGAACTACGTCATTTAATGCATCTTATTTTTGGTCAAAGTGATTTAGCATGCGAGGTTCGTTTATAAAGCGTAAAAGCAAGTAAATAAACAAAGCTCGAAAGTAAACAAAAAAGTAACGTACAAGTTACACGGGCGAAAATACAACCCGGAATTCACAATACAACGTTACGTAAAAGTAATAAAAACAACGTGGCACAATAGTAGGGACGGACCCGTATGTAAACTAGACCGCGAAATGTGTAGATGGACTAACCCCGATTAAATACACATTATATCGTGTACTAAACGAAGGACGGAAATACGAGACTACGGCATATTGCTAGCCCGATCTCATATCCCGTAGTCTTGTCCCGACTCATCATGTCAAAAGGTGATCAAAGTCGTTCTACGTGTCGTGTTGTGCATGGTTTCGAAAATAGGTTAGTCACGTGATAGTCTTTACACGTGATGACTAATGTCGATAAAAAGATGAGGCTTGAAAGGTGTGTCAAGGCTCTCGGTCACGGGGCTACAGGGCTCACTCGGTCGAGTCATGGTCTGACTCGGTCGAGTGCTTCCTAAAAGAAGTTTCTGCCCACGGTTTGGGGTGTTACTCGGTCGAGTGGTAGGTATACTCGACCGAGCAGCACCTGTACGAGCTATGACTCGTGTTTTATGTGTCTTAAATCGAGAGTTGGCCGAATTAAATTAAAATATTGACGAATTTAGATTTAATTCGGTTTGCCGGTAATATAATCATGTCTCATATGATTGTAGTACAGTTATCGGATTTTCGGAAAAGGAGTTGCCACGATAAACGTGGGTTTTGGAAAATGGATTCACGTGATTGACTTTACACGTGTCGACTAAGAGTCGTAAAAACAGGACGAGGCTTAAATGTTGCATTTAAGCTCTCGGTTTTCTGGGTTACAGGACCCACTCGGTCGAGTCATGGTCTGACTCGGTCGAGTGTGCCCTCAAAAAGTAATCGGCCCAGCTTTATGGACATTACTCAATCGAGTGGCCTATGCACTCGGTCGAGTAGTCCCTGTACGGGTGTTAGCTCGTTTCGTTTTTGGGGTTGAAAACGACGGTCGGTCGAGTTAAATATAAATATCGCATGATTTGAATTTAACTCAACCTCCGGTACTATAATCGTGTACATGTACGATTATAATACCGTTGTCGGGACTTTATGAAATGTTTGTGTTAGAAAATTTGAATTAGTAACGGAATGCTTCCCTCTACGTCACGACATCGAAACTAACCCCTTCGGGTTATGTGATGTCGGTTTTCGTGTCAACGGGTTCCGCACTAATTGAAATGGGATCGAATGCGTTCAACTACGATTAGTCACGATCACGTCACGCCTTTGAGCACATTGGGGCGGGGCTCCTCGAAAGGGCTCCACCTCCGTCGTTGCTCGTAAAAGGATTAGACGGACTTTAGGCGACAATTATAGTCAAACGTATCCGAAACCGAGATTTTGATACTAATTATATATATATACGCGGTATGATTATAATGTTAGTAACGAAATGTAAAAGTTAGTATGCAAAAAAAGTAAAATGTTAGAATGTTAGAGTTAGAATGTTAGGATTACGATATTAATATAAGTACAAAATGAATGATACAAAAACATAAGCGAAAACAACAAAGATAGAAACGGGTTTGGGACACCCTCAACATACATGCTTAGTAGGGACCTCGGAAACGGGCTCGCAAATAGTGACGGGACTATGGAGTATCGAGGATGTATGTAAGTTATGGTGTGTGTGTGTGGGTTGTCGGTTTATCGAGGGACAAGAGACTCGGTTTGTGTGTATGTTTGCTTAGGGTTGTAGAGTAGGGAGTATGGCTGAAATGTGGGGTAAATGTAGGTAGAAAATAAGGGTGAAGAGGTTGATCAAAGTTGTGAAATGAGTGAGGGTCATGGGGTATTTATAGAGTTTACCCCACGACCTAGGGTCACTCGATCGAGTGGCCCTAGTGCACTCGGTCGAGTGCCCTAGAAAATGGGCCTGATCCGGTTTTTGGCGCTCCACTCGACCGAGTGGGTCAATCCACTCGACCGAGTGGATCAGGTGATCCGAGATAAAAGAGGAAAGGTTGACTTGGTTTGATTGTGTGATCTTTTTTGAAAATGTGGTTGGGCGCCATCTTCTAGAAGATGTACCTGGGCTGATTTTGTGACGGGTTCGTCTTTGACCGGGTTTCGACCCGGTCGCCAAAAGACGGGATTTATTTTTGGTGTCGGTTTTGGCCCAAATTAGTCTTTTTTTGCTCGGAACGACCCACTGGGCCTGAATTTGATGTCTGTTTTGTGAGATTATTACTCCGCTAAAAGTCCATGTCAGATATTATTGATTTCGGGTCCAAATCCGAGTATACTAAGTCACGTTTGCGTCCGATCATCATCGGGTGTTTGTCGGGAACTGCTATAGACACTAGCAGGCAAAATGCGGGTGTCTACAGAGCCCCCACTCTGACTGAGGCTTGGACAAGGCGAAAGTCAGAGTAGCTACCAGGCCAATCGCAGATTACGACCTGGCAGCCTTCCGCTCGGGTCGTTTATAGTCCAGTAGACTAGCGCGAAGGGCTCGCCAGCCATAAGCAGAGGGTCATACCTGTCCTGCTGATGATGGCTCCGTGGGGAGTAAAACTTGCGCTTGGATATGTAGGAGTACCCGTATACTGATACATCATGGCTTTGAGTGTAGCATTCTGGGATAAATATGGGTTCACGTTGGGGAGTGAAGTAGTGGCGCGGGGACTTGCTTCTGAAGTCTTGAGGTGTACCTGTATGCTGACACATGATAAATTGCATGTAACACCTAGGCAAAACACCGACTTGTGCTGGGGAAAATGTACTGGATTTTGAAAAAAGTTGAAATTTTCGAAAAAAAAGATTTTTGAACTTAAGGAATTTTTAGAAAGAATTTAGGAAAGCTCAGGATAACTAGATTCCTATTCTGGGTTGAAGTCAGGCCTGCACATGTTGGGGCCCAGTTTACTGAGGCGGCAGGGTTAGTCAGGGTCACTGCCAGGCTTCCATATTATAAATACAGGTTTCCTGCTTCAGCTTTCTGCACCTCAAACCAAAACTCTCCTTTTCTTAAAGTAATCTCTCAGTCTTTCAAGAGATCAAGTTCCTGCCATGGGTATCGAGCATCTCACTTCAATGCTTTTTGCCTGGTCCCAACACTTTCGGGATGAAGACAGGATTCAGCTGACCCAAATGGGGATTACCAGCCTATTTCCTCTTAGGCGTCTGGTGCCTGATGTGCATTTTCTGGACGCTTGTTTGGCGCTTTGGGACACTACCCACCATGTCTTCGCGTTCCCGCGGGGAGAGATATGCCCTCTTCCCGAGGAGATCGCAGCCATTGGGGGTTGGAGCCCTGTTGCTCGCCCTGCCATTCCTCCGTTCTACCCGGACCCGAGGAGGAGACTGAGGGATTTCTTGGGTCTGTCTCATGCTGAGACAGATCGAATGGTGCGGGGAGATACTGTCTCCCTTTTCGACTTGGCTGACAAGTTCATGAATAGCCAGGATGTAAGGGCTACGCCTTCTCACCGGCGTAGGGCTTTCGCGTTTTGCATGCTGCACCGCTACGTCTTTGAGGGTCTGATGGATGCTGACTCATGCGTGGGTCAAATTAGGCTAATTGGAGTGGTTGACCAGATGGAGACTGGTCATAGCCCTGCTTGGCTAGCCACTGGGGAGCTTATCATGGGTCTGGATGCTAGGCGACTCGACCCAACCCGGCAATTGACGGGTAGCACCCTCATTCTGCAGGTATTCATCTTGCGATTTTTTAAATCTTCCTTTTCTTTCTTTTTTGTTTCGCGGTTTCTTGAGGTCCGTAAGTCACTCGATCGAGTGGACCTATCACTCGATCGAGTGATGTCTGCAAAGTGCTTCTGTTGGTCTGTGAAGAGCTTACTCGATCGAGTCAGATGGTGTACTCGATCGAGTGTCATACCTGACGAGCTTCTGGTTGTCTTTAGGGAGTCTTACTCGATCGAGTCAGAGGGTGTACTCGATCGAGTGGGCTGTAGCGAACCATTCCGTTACTCATAAATTCCGTGTATACGTTTGCAGGTCTGGCTGTCGGAGCGTTTATCGATCATAGAGCCTCCTCCGAGCGTTCCCAACTACCGTAGCAGCCAACTCAGTTCTAGGGGGCGCCGGATAAGCTCGAATCACCATATAAATCGAGCTTATTGGGACGAGGAATTGGTGTTCCACGGTGGCCCGTTGATTAGGTGGACGGTTGCTTGGTGGTTCCTTTCCAAGCTGACAGGGTTGGCCAAGAGGGACCAAGCTCGTTACGTCGTGATCTTGTCCCTTGACTGGACAGTTCACTTCTACCCGGACCGCATTCTGAGGCAGTTCGGTTCGTCTCAGCGCATTCCTGAGACCGAAGCCATTATTAGCGTCTCGCTCCAACTGACGGACGCTATGTGCGACACCTGGTTGCAGAGATGGTTTACTCGTCCTACATGGACTATTCCCAACCCTTGCCAATCTGCTTGGGTTTCTCGAGCCTATGAGAAGTGGACTTCTGAGGAGTCCGAGGAGGCTCGCAAAGCTCTGAAGGTCGATGAGGCCTTCGAACTGGTCCGTCGGGAGACGGTAAAGGACAATAGGGGATTCTACGATGAGGGAGAGACCCCTGCTACCTTAGTCCGATTAGAGTCGGGTCTTAAGTCACATACTAAGACTCGAGCAAAAGATGCCGGTGCTAGTGGCACGCGGGGGCGGCAAAGCCCCCAGACTGACTTGGAGCGGCGACTTGGGCCAAGGCTGGCGGCCCGGGACCGACTAGGTCCGCGCGACCGGCTTCCTGAGCCTGTAAGGGCCCGACTTGGGCCAGTCGAGGTGGATGAGGATTCGAGTTCCAAGAAGCGAGTCCGGGCCAAAGAGGTTCCTGTGGTGATTCGGGAACGCTCTCCTCCGCGTCGTCGTCAATGGACGGCCAAGGAGGCCAAGGACAAAGGGAAGGGCAAGATGCCCTAAATACCGAGTCCTTAGTTTTATTATTTAAATATTATTATTATTTTTGTCGTGTGCTTTTTTTTTTGTAGTTTTTTTTTTTTTTTTTTTTTTTTGAATTCCTGCACTTGTAACTTTCCCAAGCTTTTTTGGATTTTTTTTTTTTGTGATAATTAATAAAAGGAAGTTTTTTTTTATTAAAACCGTTCCTGTCTTTTCTCGATTGCATTGGTTGTGCCCTTTTGAGGGACTGCCTACGTATCCGCAGTTAGCAGAATCAAACCAAACGTAGTTCAGGCTTAGGAAATTGCAATCTCGGATTACACCAAGACTATTGGTTCAAGATGTTTTGCGACAGTAGAATAAATAATTCTAGCTCATTGACTTGCTTTTGTAAAATAAATGTTTTTGATAAAAATTGCTAATGACATTGAGAAATGGCTAAGGGTAGTAGCGCTTCAGCTGGTCCAGGTTGGTTGGGTTGACAAATTCATTCCCGTCCAGGTACGTCAGCATTACTGCTCCCCCTGATAGGATTTTCTTCACCAGATATGGCCCAGCCCAGTTGGGTTTGAATTTTCCCCTTGGGTCCACTGGTAGTAAAGCTCGAACAGACTTAAGGACCAGATCGCCTTCCTTAATGTTCCTGGGCCTTACTCGCTTGTTGAAGGCCCGTTGGATCCGTTTCTGGTATATTTGGATATTGTTGAGAGCGCGGGACCGTCGTTCGTCTAGTAGAACCAACGAATCGTACCGTGCTCGAACCCAGTCAGCTTCGGGTACTTGACTTTCTAGCAGAATTCTAAGGGACGGTACCTCTAGCTCCACTGGTTGGACTGCCTCCATCCCATAGGTTAGGTAGTATGGTGTCGCTCCGGTTGCGGTGCGAATTGACGTCCGGTACCCCCATAGGGCAAAAGGTATTTTGTCGGGCCAGTCCCGATAATTATCGGCCATCTTTTTGAGTATGGTGACAATCGTTTTATTGGCTGCCTCTACCGCTCCATTGGTTTGGGGACGGTAGGGCGAGGATGTGTGCCTTTGAATTTTATATTTGGCCAGCAGGGCCGCGGTCTCAGCTTGGAAATGGGTTCCATGATCACTGATTAATTCATGCGGGATTCCATACCGGCATATTATCTTGTTTTGGATAAATTTGACAACATGCTTAGCATTGAGGATGCGATATGATTCAGCTTCGACCCATTTGGTGAAATAGTCGATAGCTACCAAAATGAAGCAGTGTCCCCCAGTACCGGAGGGATTTACTTTCCCGATTATGTCGATACCCCAGGTTGAGAATGGCCAAGGTGACGTCATGGTATAGAGCAGAGATGGCGGCATATGTTGCACATTGCCAATGATTTGACAGTTATGGCAATGTTTGACATATAACTGGCAGTCGGCCTCCATGGTGTTCCAGTAATATCCGAGCCTCATGATTTTTCGGACCAGCATGTGAGCATTCATGTGTGGACCGTTTTCGCCATCATGTACTTCGGCCATTACCTTCTCGGCCTTATATTCGTCAACACAAAGGAGAAGAGCCCCTTGTGCCGTCTTTTTGTACAGTTGCCCGTCATCAGTACGGATGAACTGGGTGGCTAGCCTCCGTAAGGCTTTCTTGGCTCGGCTTTCCGTCCCGGGGGGATACTCTCCGTTGGTCAGGTATGTTAACACGGCTTGGTACCATGGTTCGGGATCGGTTATCTCGATGTCTTCGATGTCATGGACGTATGCCGGTTCGGACCGTCTTTCGACGCAAATTGGCAAACTGGTCACATGGTCGGGAATGTTCAGTAAAGACGCTAATTTTGAGAGTGCATCTGCAAACTGATTTTCTTCCCGAGGCAGGTATATGTACTCTACCCTTTGAAATTGTTTCTCGAGATCCCATACTCGTGCCTGGTAGGCCACGAGATTAGCATTCCGAGTCTTCCATTTTTGAAGTGCTTGGTTAATGACCAAGGATGAGTCGCCATGTACCCGGATATTTGTGATCCCTAGGTTGGCGGCGGCTCGTAGCCCATGAATACATGCTTCGTATTCTGCTGCATTGTTAGTGACGTCAAAGTCCAGTTTGATGGAGACGGGAGTATGCTCCCCTCTTGGTGAAATTAGGAGGATCCCGACTCCGAACCCCCGAAAATTAGATGCTCCGTCGAAGTATAAATCCCATGTTTCGGCATCGGTATGGAAAATATCTTCGTCGGGGAAGGACCAGGTATCGGTGTGCCCTTCCTCAGTTACCGGGCTGTCGGCGAGGAATTCTGCTACTATTCGCCCCTTAATAGCTTTTAAAGGTACAAATTTTAGGTCGAACTCTGCCAACATTAGAGTCCATCTTGAAATCCGGCCGTTGAGGATAGGTTTTTCGAAGAGGTACCTGATCGGGTCCATCTTGGATAGCACATGGACCTCATAGCTGAGCATATAATGTCGGAGCTTCTTAGTAGCCCAGACTAGAGCCAAGCACATCTTTTCGAGCATGGTATATTTGCACTCATACTCTAAAAACTTCTTACTGATGTAATAGATGGCTCGCTCTTCGGAGTCAACTGTCTGAGCCAGCATAGCCCCCATGGCTGTCTCGGTCGTTGTTAGGTATAACGACAGAGGCAAGCCGGGTTGAGGTGGCATTAAAACTGGCGGAGTAGACAGAATCTCCTTGATTTTGTCGAAAGCAGCTTGGCATTTGTCATCCCATAGTACCCGCTCCCCTACTTTCAGTTTCTTGAAAATTGGTTCACATACCATGGTTAGCTTGGAAATGAATCGACTAATGTACTGGACTTTCCCGAGAAATCCCCTTATTTCTTTTTCGGTTTTAGGAGCTTGCATCTCGGTAATGGCTTTGATTTTAGCTGGGTCGACTTCGATACCTCGTTGGCTAACGATATGACCCAGTAATTTGCCTGACGTTACCCCGAAACTGCATTTCTGAGGGTTTAGCCTCATGTTGTATTTGCGCAGTCGGGTGAAGAATTTTCTTAGGGCGGTGATGTGACCGTCCCGTTCTTTGGATTTGACGATCATGTCGTCTACATAGACCTCTACCTCTTTATGCATCATGTCATGTAGTAAGGTGGTAGCGGTCCTTTGGTATGTGGCCCCGGCATTAATAAGACCAAACGGCATGACGGTGTAACAGTAAGTACCCCAAGGTGTAGTGAAGGTAGTCTTACTCATGTCTTCTTCCGCCATCTTGATTTGATTATATCTGGCATACCCGTCCATGAATGATAGAAGGGCATGATCGGCCGTGTTATCCACCAGTATATCGATGTGTGGTAACGGAAAATCATCCTTCGGGCTTGCTCTGTTAAGATCCCGAAAATCCACGCATACCCGCACCTTACCGTCCTTTTTAGGAACCGGCACGATGTTTGCGACCCAGTCCGGATACTCGGAGACTTGTATGAAGCCGGCTTTGAATTGTTTGTCGACTTCTTCTTTTACTTTGAGAGACCACTCGGGCCTCATTCGACGAAGCTTTTGTTTGACCGGTTTGCACCCGTCTTTGATAGGTATGCGGTGCTCGGCTATTTCCCGGTCTATCCCCGGCATGTCCTTGTAGGACCACGCGAAGACATCTTTGAACTCTTGGAGAAGGTTTATAAACTCTTGTTTCTCCTCGGGATCTAAGGATAACCCTATCTTAAGTATCTGAGGCTCTAAGGTTGTTCCCACGTTTATGGACTCAGTCTCTTCAATTACCGGATTCCGGGATTCCCTTTGCTCTAGTTGCTCGATCAGATGTGGAGGTAAGGGTACCTGTTCGTCGGATTTCTCAATGTCATAGCATAAATCATTTTTGAAAGCAGGATTTAAAAGAGACAAGTCGTAAGCAGAACGGTTGTTATTATTGATTGAAAATTTAGAAAACAGCTCAAAGAGAGCAGTCATCTGATCGTTGGTCAGTGGCGGGATTGGTAAAGCACTCGGGACAGACCCCGAAGTGCTAGCAGCAGGAATGATAGAAGGGAGGGGGGTTACAGGAGTGACTCTAGCACCGACTTCTCTAGACTCGACCTCAGACTCAGACTCAGACTCCGACTCAGACTCGGACTCAGACTCAGGCATGTCTCCCTCTCCGGCGACCAGCTTGTAGATCCTTCCTTGACTGTCAGTCCACTTGACAGTTTTCCTCCAGGCCCTTTTTCCCGTCTCGGAGCCAACGTCCGAGATCAGCTTGGTCGGGTCAAACCTGTTGCTGCGGAGAATCAGGTTGACCAGGTCTTCCTTTGGAGTCGGGGCTACGGTGTCTTCCCCGAAGAGTAGCCCTAGCACGGGCTCGGCATCGTCCGCTCCGTCGGACTGGGTGAGGGTGAACACCTCATCCGGGATGTAGTTGCAATCTCGGGCCAAGTGGGTCCCGAGGTGCGTAGCGTTGGGTTGGTATAGCCCAACTTGGACAGCCCCGAATACGGGTGTGACAAAGTAGTCAGACAACCGTGGGCTGTAAGGGCTCAAGTAGATACCCTTCATGATGTTGCAGGCCTTTTCAATTCCTGCTCGGACAACGTTGTCCGGAGTAAGGGCGTAGCCAAGGCCGAAGTGAGAGTCCTCGTCCTTGAGAACCTCGATGATCTTCCCAGCTGGAAGGTCGGGTCGAGAGGTAGCCCCCGGAAGGTACCCTAGGTTCTGGAGCATCGTGTCAATGCTTGTGGTGAAGTAAGGCCTGAAAAGGTACTCTTCCTCGATCATCCCCACAAAGTCGAACCCCCAGAGGTCCGTGCGGCCCGTGGCGTTACAGCTAGCCACGGTCATTGGGGTTGCCTCTAGAGTAATAATACCGTCGAGTAGAGGCATCTTGATCTTGCGGTGGAGGGTGGAGGACACAGCTTTCACCGCGTGAATCCACGGCCTTCCTAGGAGCAGGTTGAATGAGGAGGTGACGTCAATCACCTGGAATTCAAGCTCCTTTTCTACTGGGCCCGTGATGATGGTCAGTTTTATGGCCCCAGCTACCGACTTCGGGCTCCCATCAAAGGCTTGGATGGTTTGAGCAGTCGGGATATAGTCAGCCTCGGTAATGCCGAGGGCTTTGGCGGTCCTTAGAGGAAGGACATTCACGGCTGACCCGTCATCAACTAGGGTCATCGGGAGGTATTTTCCCTGGCAAATCACCGTGATGTAAAGGGCCAGGTTGTGGGAGGTCCCGAATGGCGGTAGATCGGCTTCGGAAAATGTGATCATTGGGCCTCCTACTTTGGCCTTACCCTTTAGGTGGGGTAGGACCGTGGCTACCATTTCAGCGGGGGTAGCCAGAGAGTCGATCTTGACTTGATCGAGAGCCTTTGTAAGTGCCTCTCGATGTTCTTGCGAGCTAACAAGGAGTTGCCATATAGTGAGGTCAACTCGGGTTCTCTTCAATTGCTTCACGACGGCTGTTTCAGCGGTCGGCTCTTCAGGGGCGACTTCCATCCTGAGTGGATCGGTGATGGTTGTCGGGATAGAGGTGTCCCTAGTGCTTGTGGCTAAATAGGGACGACCAAGGTTGTTGCTGGCTAAGACTCGAGTTTTGACTTCTCGAATCTGTTCAGGGGTGATGGGAACGGCTTCCCCTTTAGCGAGGTAGATATCATCCTCGTCGTCAAACCAGATCCCGTTCACTTGCGGGATGTAGGGGGAGATAAGGTGAGAGCAGTCGATCACCTCCCCGGCAAAGATGGCATGGGAGCTGAAAGGGTTCTCCTTGTTGCTGGGCTTATCTCCGGGTAGCGGGATTTTTCCGCTTTCAATTAAGTCCTGGATCAAGTGTTTCAGCTTCCAGCACTTCTCGGTATCGTGCCCATTGCCCCGGTGGTATTGGCAATAGGCCTGAGCATTGTAGTTCTTGGAGCGTCGCTCGACCGGAACTTCAGGAGTTGGGCCTATCGGTTGGATTAGGCCTTTTGAGGATAGCCTTTGTAAGGCATAAGTATAGGTAGTACCTATATCAGTGAAGACCCGAGGTGGGGTGTTCTTCTTGGACGGGGCATCTAGTAGATTGACCGCGTCAAAAATGCTGCGGGTTGCAGCCTGGGGCTTTGTGGCGGAGGAAGAGGCCCCTTGGTATCCTTTGCTAGTGGCCTTAGTGAGGCTTTCTAGTCTCAGGTCATCTTCGATCCTCATACCCATTTCAGTAAGGGTGGTGAAATTGGGTATGACTGCGTACCGGAGGTGAACCCGGTAGGAAGGGAGGAGGTTCTTGACAAAAGCCTCCACCAGAGTCTTCTCGTTGGGCTTATCGACCAACTTCACGCTCTCGGCCCTCCAGCGTTGAAGGTATTTAGTGAAACCTTCTTTTGGCTCTTGGGCCATGACCTCCAGAGATCGCATTGTGGTTTGGATCTCGGTGTTGTCAGCATAGTTCCGAGCGAACTCGGTAGCCACATCATCCCATGTAGGGTATTTTTTCGGGTCTAGCCTATAGTACCAGGCCCGTGGGTGCTTCTCAAGGGATGCAGCGAAGAGATTCTTGAACATGGATGAATCCACTCCCTTGATGGCCATGAATTCCTTGAAGGCCCGTACATGTAGTAACGGGTCTTCAGTCCCCTCGAACATGGGCAAACCTGTGAGGTTCAGGTTTGCGGGCAGTTTGTCACTCACCGTGGAGTACTCTCGGCTATTCTCCCGGTGGATATTGTTACTCCCAGTCAAATGGACTTGTTCTTCTAACCGGCGCACTGCGCTGACCAGTTCAGTTATGGGCCCCGTAGTCTCGACATTAGGAGTCCCTTGCTCCACCATAGCTAGGCGAGCAACAATGGCCACTTGGCCAGCCCTCATTTCGGTCAGTTGGGCTTCGATATCGGTCTGCTTCGCGACCATGGCGTCCAAAGCGGTTTGTAGGCTGTTCAAAGTAGCCATCCTTCGAGCGTGTCTGGTTGCCGGTGGCCTGTCTGTAAGAACACCGCGTAATCAAAAACTGAACCCAGGTCTGTGAAAAAGGAAAGGAAAAGTATATCCCGTGCGACACTAGGAAAGAAGACTGAAGACTCGAGAAGGACATCTAGACGGATGACTCGATGGGTGGTATAACTTCCTTAAGATTTTGGCTTTGTGGGCCTAATCCCGTTCGAAGGAAGGTCCACGTGAGACTTTTCCCCAGACTTTTGACTCGAGTGTATGGACGGACTTTCCTTTGTAGGGGTATGCCCTACGCTGGTCGATCGTGCCTTGACTGATAAGGCGGACTCGGGAAAGGGGGGAAACTCGCGATATAGGATCAGCGGAGTTTCGACGCTATAGACCTTCGACATACTATGCAAAGACCCGACACACGGCTAGACGGTGGGTCCTATAATAAGGAAGGTTTACTAGGATAGTTGGATGTTTGAAATTTGAATGTTGAATGAGCGGAAGAATTTCCGGAAGTTTTGAAAAAAACGGAATTCCGAAAACCAAGATTAGAATTTTGAAAAAAAATTCAGAAAATCGAGATGGTGTTGGAAATTCACGAATTAAAATGGGCAGCATGCCGACTAGAGAAAAAGGATATTTTGAGTCAAATCAGTTGATCCTAAATTTCGGCGGCATTCCGAGTTTTGAAAATTGGATATTTTGAAAAGACGGGTCCTGAAACGGACAGCATTTCGGGTGTTTCAAAATTTGGGTGTTTTTGGAAAGATGCATTTTTTGAAATGACGGTTTTTGGAAAAACGACACGGAAACCAAGTAGCATGTAGTCAAACAAGCATTATAACGACGCTTATGTATGCTTTACACTAAGTCTCGGTCGGTCACAATAGGGTCTATACCAACAACGATCGCATTCTCACGAAACGGGACGGACTTCCTAGCCGATTTGGAACTAGGACCTGCCGTAAAACCCCGGTGAGTTCCGCCATCGAAGTCTTTAGCGCACCCATGTAGGAATGCACCGTGGTATAGTGGGACGTCGGTCACAAGTAACCGGCCCGGGCAAAATTTGGGTTATGCATGAACCATTAAACTAATGCGCACACACTAATATTCGAACGATTTCTCTTCGAGTCTCACCCTAGGAACCCCGATGCCATGTAGTACATCAGGTATCCCCAGCGGAGTCGCCAAATTGTGGACATGACGTAGGTCCACCCCGACGCGGCCACGCGCGGGTTTGGGTAGGCGAATGAATCTCGTGGTGAGATTGTTCTCGGGTTCGAAATTTAAGTCAAAATGGAGTCGCCACCGAATTTTGTGGTTATTCGGAACCATACGAGCCCACTCTATGTCGTCATGGGCTTTACACGAAGTAAGCCCACTTCGATTTCAGAGTTTATTGGGCTCGTCCCTTTGCATTGCAATATCGATACCGTATAAACCGGCTTTCGTATATAGAATGACTCTCGTGCGCCAAGGGTTTCGGACATCCGGAAACCAAAGGTTCTGAGTAAGGGGTGAGGGTACGTGTTGGGAAGCCCACTAAGGACACCCAACCCCGCCCGCACATGGCGGCCTCTACTAAGACATCGTTCGTGTTCGTGTGTGCGCGCTAGTAAAACGATTAAATGATATGCAAACAGCATTTTCGAGCTAGGCATATTAATAGTATGTGAACTACGTCATTTAATGCATCTTATTTTTGGTCAAAGTGATTTAGCATGCGAGGTTCGTTTATAAAGCGTAAAAGCAAGTAAATAAACAAAGCTCGAAAGTAAACAAAAAAGTAACGTACAAGTTACACGGGCGGAAATACAACCCGGAATTCACAATACAACGTTACGTAAAAGTAATAAAAACAACGTGGCACAATAGTAGGGACGGACCCGTATGTAAACTAGACCGCGAAATGTGTAGATGGACTAACCCCGATTAAATACACATTATATCGTGTACTAAACGAAGGACGGAAATACGAGACTACGGCATATTGCTAGCCCGATCTCATATCCCGTAGTCTTGTCCCGACTCATCATGTCAAAAGGTGATCAAAGTCGTTCTACGTGTCGTGTTGTGCATGGTTTCGAAAATAGGTTAGTCACGTGATAGTCTTTACACGTGATGACTAATGTCGATAAAAAGATGAGGCTTGAAAGGTGTGTCAAGGCTCTCGGTCACGGGGCTACAGGGCTCACTCGGTCGAGTCATGGTCTGACTCGGTCGAGTGCTTCCTAAAAGAAGTTTCTGCCCACGGTTTGGGGTGTTACTCGGTCGAGTGGTAGGTATACTCGACCGAGCAGCACCTGTACGAGCTATGACTCGTGTTTTATGTGTCTTAAATCGAGAGTTGGCCGAATTAAATTAAAATATTGACGAATTTAGATTTAATTCGGTTTGCCGGTAATATAATCATGTCTCATATGATTGTAGTACAGTTATCGGATTTTCGGAAAAGGAGTTGCCACGATAAACGTGGGTTTTGGAAAATGGATTCACGTGATTGACTTTACACGTGTCGACTAAGAGTCGTAAAAACAGGACGAGGCTTAAATGTTGCATTTAAGCTCTCGGTTTTCTGGGTTACAGGACCCACTCGGTCGAGTCATGGTCTGACTCGGTCGAGTGTGCCCTCAAAAAGTAATCGGCCCAGCTTTATGGACATTACTCAATCGAGTGGCCTATGCACTCGGTCGAGTAGTCCCTGTACGGGTGTTAGCTCGTTTCGTTTTTGGGGTTGAAAACGACGGTCGGTCGAGTTAAATATAAATATCGCATGATTTGAATTTAACTCAACCTCCGGTACTATAATCGTGTACATGTACGATTATAATACCGTTGTCGGGACTTTATGAAATGTTTGTGTTAGAAAATTTGAATTAGTAACGGAATGCTTCCCTCTACGTCACGACATCGAAACTAACCCCTTCGGGTTATGTGATGTCGGTTTTCGTGTCAACGGGTTCCGCACTAATTGAAATGGGATCGAATGCGTTCAACTACGATTAGTCACGATCACGTCACGCCTTTGAGCACATTGGGGCGGGGCTCCTCGAAAGGGCTCCACCTCCGTCGTTGCTCGTAAAAGGATTAGACGGACTTTAGGCGACAATTATAGTCAAACGTATCCGAAACCGAGATTTTGATACTAATTATATATATATACGCGGTATGATTATAATGTTAGTAACGAAATGTAAAAGTTAGTATGCAAAAAAAGTAAAATGTTAGAATGTTAGAGTTAGAATGTTAGGATTACGATATTAATATAAGTACAAAATGAATGATACAAAAACATAAGCGAAAACAACAAAGATAGAAACGGGGTTTGGGACACCCTCAACATACATGCTTAGTAGGGACCTCGGAAACGGGCTCGCAAATAGTGACGGGACTATGGAGTATCGAGGATGTATGTAAGTTATGGTGTGTGTGTGTGGGTTGTCGGTTTATCGAGGGACAAGAGACTCGGTTTGTGTGTATGTTTGCTTAGGGTTGTAGAGTAGGGAGTATGGCTGAAATGTGGGGTAAATGTAGGTAGAAAATGAGGGTGAAGAGGTTGATCAAAGTTGTGAAATGAGTGAGGTCATGGGGTATTTATAGAGTTTACCCCACGACCTAGGGTCACTCGATCGAGTGGCCCTAGTGCACTCGGTCGAGTGCCCTAGAAAATGGGCCTGATCCGGTTTTTGGCGCTCCACTCGACCGAGTGGGTCAATCCACTCGACCGAGTGGATCAGGTGATCCGAGATAAAAGAGGAAAGGTTGACTTGGTTTGATTGTGTGATCTTTTTTGAAAATGTGGTTGGGCGCCATCTTCTAGAAGATGTACCTGGGCTGATTTTGTGACGGGTTCGTCTTTGACCGGGTTTCGACCCGGTCGCCAAAAGACGGGATTTATTTTTGGTGTCGGTTTTGGCCCAAATTAGTCTTATTTTGCTCGGAACGACCCACTGGGCCTGAATTTGATGTCTGTTTTGTGAGATTATTACTCCGCTAAAAGTCCATGTCAGATATTATTGATTTCGGGTCCAAATCCGAGTATACTAAGTCACGTTTGCGTCCGATCATCATCGGGTGTTTGTCGGGAACTGCTATAGACACTAGCAGGCAAAATGCGGGTGTCTACAAATTGTCATCTCAACAATGATGGTTATAACTATAGCGTTTTTAACACGTCTATAGCGCTATCTCGTTAAAAACCTTGCTAGGAAAAACCCCTTGGGACAAAAAAAACCTAGTCGAAAGGAAAAAGAGTATAGCTAATATTTCACAACTGATCATTTATCCTTCAGGACTTTATCAAACATAGATGCTTATATCATTTACAGATTTATTATCTTGCAATTTAACAAAACAATAATTATGTGCATGCATGTTCTATGAATGATGCACTATGACGGTAGGAGTTTGTCGTGGATCCCACCGATCAAAGTAAACCAACTAACCTAGGCTTGGTAGCAAGGGTAAGTCAGGTCGAGATCCTCCGGGACGGAAAATGGGTTTAGACAAAGGTGAGCTACGATTCTAGACTGGGCTCAAGACAAACTAAACTAGGGTGACGGATAAGGTGAACTAATGACTAAGCTAAGGTCTAAAACACGAAATAAGAAGGCTAAACAAGCAACTAGTGACAAATGGAAGCAAATGAAATCAATAAGAAGGAAACTAGGGCTAGGTCGGGTTCATGGATGTTAAGGAGATCAAAAGAAGGAAATGGGGGTGCTAGCATGCTTTCGTACCCTAGGTTACATTCGGGCTCTCGCTACTTAAACGGCCTAGGGGTCATCCTCACCACGCTCTCGCTACCAATGGGGGAACCAAACCTGTAACACCCGCTATTTTTCCTAAGCATTTTATTCTTTCTGTTAGGACTTCGTCTTAACTCTGTCACTTTTGGCCTCATATTTTATCATTTTACTAAGCTTTATTTTAATTTTTGAGTTTAATAATTTCTATTTTTAATTTTAAAGATTTAAAATTCTTTTAAATCCATTTATTTGGTTTCTTCGTAAACTAAGTAATTTTTCCGCGAGGAATTCTATTTCTCTCCGAATTGACATTTCTAAGCTTGGATTTAAGTTATTTCTTTTTCCTAAAAATGTTTGAATACGTTTATGGAATATTTTCTACTAAAATATATTTTAGTTACTAAAAACAAGCCATTTATGATTTTATTACGAAGCTTCGCGAATAATTATTTTCTTACGCGAGGTTTACTCGAATTACTTTGAAATGCCTTTAACTATTTTACGATTATACTTTTTATCAACTTATAAATTATTTGAGACTGTTTTCTCACATTTTGGACCGACTAAGCTCTTAGTCACAAGTTTTATTACATTTGATTTAAACGTTTCATTTTATCACATTAAAACGTAATCATAAGATAAATCATTTTCATTCATTGTAGCATTTATGTCAAAACTTTTCTTACTCCCTCTCTTATCCCTTTTGGCCGGCCAACTTATGGTCTAGGTACACTCTTGTATTCTTTTTTTTGAAAGCCTTAATTCATGCTTACTCTTTTAAGTATTGTATCACCCATCTCCACCTTTACTCTCTACATTCATTTCTTTTACATTCACCAAAAATATTCATCACTCTCTTCTCCTCTCTTTTGGCCGTGTGACCCTTAGCCATTCTAGGCAAATTTTTGCTCCATTTCTAGTCTCAATCGCATCATTCTTATCGTCATAATCATCCTCTTTCCGATTCCTTCGTTAAGGTATTAATCGACATCATTTTCGATCAATTTTTACCTTGTTTTTTTAGTTTTCTCATGGTATTTTCTGCCATGATATTCGTGTTGGTAGGATTTTTGGACGATCCCGAAGCCGACGAATACATCGTTGATTCAGACTTGGAGTAGAGGTAACGTCGATGTTACTCGGTATTTCAAGATTTTAATTGAGTATTTGCATGTATATATTTTTATATTTTATTTTGGCAATATATGTATGTCACGAATTCTGGAAAAATTTTTAAAGTTGAAATTTTGCATGTTTCGATATTTTTATCGCTTTTACGAGATTAACGATTAAATTGTTATATTAATTTGTAAAATCGTAATAATCGGCCTAAACATGTAATATATGTTTATATTCTGGAAAAATGTTGTTTTTGATGATTTTTAGTAATTTAGTATTTTTCTGATATTTTTGATATCGATTATTGAATTATTATCGTTTTCGGACAAAAATGATTGAAAACCGATTTTTAGTTCTAGTACTTAAACATTTTATTTTAATCTGATTTTTGACGTGGTGAAACTTTCTGGTGAAATAGAATTTTCTGATTTTTTTCATAATTTTTCGGAATTGTTAAGTGGATGAATTAATTAATCACTTTAAATCATCGTTTATCGTTAAAACCGTGTTTGTTGTTTAAATTCTCGATTTCTGGTCTTTAGTTTAAATCTGGAAAAATTATGATTCTGATAATTTCATATTAAAATGTATTATTATGATTTTTAGTGCCTTAATAAAATGTTAGGAACGATAGGTTTATTAATAAAATCGTTAATTGCGAAAACGGGTTTAAATGACGGTTTTATTGAAATTTGTTGAATCTGGGTTTTGGAAAAATCTGGAAAAATTTATATTCTGTAAAATTAGGATTTTAAAGTGTAATAATAATTTTTGGATATTAATACTTAAATCGTTTTGTAATTACTATTTTTATTAATCGTTATTGTCGAGATTGGACGATTAACGAGAAAACGCTTTAAAAACCGAGTTTTTAGAATTCTGGAAATTTTCTTTTCTGGACAGAATGTCCATAGATATAATTTAACTATTTTACGTAATTTTTTTACTATTTATTAAAGTCTTTAATTAATAAATATTGATTTTTCGGACAAATTGTGATTTATCGTTAAATGCTTCGTATTAACTAAAAGAATTATTTTTCCAGCAATTTTGAAAGTATTTAAATCTGAAACTTTAGGAGTTAAATCATCCCTTAACATACTCTAAATATATTTGTTGGTTTAATTAAATAAAAGACGTTAAAAGATTTAATTTGACATTTGTCGTAAAATCTTATTTATAATTTTATCGTCGAAACTAATAATAATTAGGGAATTTTAGCTTTATAACTTTCGAAAAACACCCTAATTAGTATTATTAAATATTTTTAGATGCCTCTAATCATTTTATAACACTTGTACGATATTTTAATAGTTTCATAAAATCAAATGTTCTTACTTTAATAATTAATATTGTTAAGGCCGAAAGTATTAGTTTTATAAATCTATATCGTTTACTAAAATGTGGTATTAGTATGAACTAATATTTTCACTACTTTGATATGATGCTATTTTTAATAAAGTTTCTAAAAATAGAAGTTTCCTAAAATAGAAGTTTCCTAAAATGGAAAGTTTCCTCTTTTAGAATATAAATGTTTACTTCTTTTATCCTCATATTGTTTATGATGAATACATCTTTTAAATATCGATAATGGTTTGTTTTGGAGTTATGGAATAAGGACAAGTGTGGGTTTAGAGTAATATAGTCTGGGGTGTACGTTTTGCCATCAACTATAAAGCTGGTGTGTCTATGTTGAGACACATTGGTCGTTGAACTGAGCATGGTTTGTGCTCAGGAGTGTGTATATTTTGACCTTAAACTTAGATATCGCATCGTGTAAGTCGCCGTCGGGTTGAACTGGATTACGGTTGGTGTCCAGGAGGGGTGTACATTACTTAAGCCAGGACCTCGCTGCACGCAGTCCTGTTATAGTTGAGTTGCCTAGTTAGAGACCAAAGTCTAATTTGTTTTGACTAAGTTCTCGAAACTAGTTTTTAGTATTATCCTAGTGAAAGTCTAGATTCTACATTAATCCTATCCATAACGCCATTTTGATTATTTTATTATTATCGATATAAATTGGTTTGCAGGTTGGCAAATATGTTTATGTTTCTTCGGCAACCCTTTTTAATTAATTTGTTTTACGCTAAAGCTTATTTTATTACGCTGTTTTAATGTTTTCCATTTTTATTATTTTCCTATATTAGTAATTACTGTTTTAAAATCCTGTTATACGGCTGGGAGAACGTTGACGTTGCTCCCCACTGATTGTGGCTGTTATGTTTTAACATGGCAGGTATACGTGTTTATTTTTCCGGTGGGTGTGGGCTAGCGAGCAGTCTTGAATCCTGCTGATTTTTTTTATAATCATGTCTTAAGGATTGTTTAACCTCTTTATGGATTGTTTTAAATTTTAGCCATTTTTATGTATGGCGCATGTTTGACTTTACCAATTTAATTTATTAAGACATAGTTCTATGTGTTTTAATCCCGACTCTACAGTGTTTCCGCCACTGTATCGCGCTAGAAATTTTAGGGGATTACAAAACCTACCAACCAAACAAGAACATGCAAGAGAAGAGGCAAGAAAAACAAGAAATGATCATCTCAAGTCTCACAAGCATTTCACCAAACATGTAGAGTGCAAGGCAAATAGAAAACAACAAAAACAACAAATAGTACCACCCATCTCACCCTAATCATCTCTAATCACACCCAATCCCCCTACTAACCCTAGGGAAAACTACTCACACATATCTAAACTAAAACTAACACAAACAAGAGAAACCAACACAAGAATCAAAACATTCATAATGGAATCTAAACTAGGAACAACAATAAACAAGATATAAAGATGAAAACTTGAATAACAATAAAGATTAAGAGAAAAGAGAAGAGAAGGATTATACCAAACTAAAGGATGAATGGAAAAGATGAGAACTTGCATATATAGAGAAAACCCAAAATAAATCCACCAAGGTTGTCAATCTTGATAGAAATCTTCAAGAATTCCAATAATACAAGAGTAACTAACTAGATTAAGGAGTAATTAAGGACTAATCTAAGCTAATATAACCTAAAGTAGTCTAGGGTTTAGTGGGTAATGTAAAAGTAATCCAAAATTCTTAAAACAATACAAGAGGGGGGTATATATAGGGTTTCACGAGCAAAGGAGTTGAAAGAAATGAAGAAGGGTGCAGCTGGGTCCTTCCCGGCCAGAAAGGGAGTGATCCTGCTCGGGAGGAGGGTGGTCCCGGTCGGGATGAAGGTGGTCCCGGCCGGGATGGCCAATCAAGGGGTCGTCTTTACTTTGCAATTCATCCCGGTCGTGATGGATGTGTTCCCGACCGGGATGGGTTTTGTAGGCTTCAAATATGATTTCATAGGTCCCTACTTGCTCTTCCTAGGCTTCTTATCAATTCTCGGTGCTCGGGAATGGGCCCCAAGGGCTCGAGAATGGGTCCCAAGAGCTCGGATCGAGTCTAAGCAACCGAGTCATCGTCGCTTCTCTTCGTTGGCTCCATATGCGTCGGAAACGAGCCGGAATCATTCCATTTCTCCATGATAGGCCTTTGAAACCTAAAATAAGCTAGAAGAAGCGTAAGTAGCCTCGAAACCGCTCCAAAGAGCGATTTCACAAGAGAAACCGGGACCAAACACAAGAAATAAGCACTACAAAACACACTTATCAACTCCCCCACACTTAACCCTTACTCGCCCTCAAGTAAGCACAAACTAAGTACTAAACTAATAAAAACTAAACTACTAACCGAGTGGGTATTAGCGCACCCTACGCCCTTTCAACTCACGCGAGAACACTTAGAGGAAAAGTGCTCTCCACAAGGCGAGTGAGGTCTTGCGACAAAACTGTGGATACAACCGAACACGAAAACACATAAACACACAAACAAACAAACAAACGGTTGCATTCAAGAGGAAAAAAATACCGCTTCCCTCAACAAAGCGGTGAAAGAAACTTCGGTTAGGGACTCAAGGCAAGTAACAACGTTCCCAAGCTAATAACACAAATCGATATGGACAAAACCCTAATAGTATGACAACAAAGCAATAAAAACGTTGGTAACTTACCTAGTTCCTCCTAACCTTCTAAGAACGTACCACGGGACGATAGGCGGGATGGAAAAAGGATGAACCACGGAGTTAGTCGACACTGTAGGTAAAGTGAAAACCCGCCCCCTTTAGTGATAAGCCAAGAGGGTCGTCCCATGCTCAAAAACCGCCCAACTAGTCCAAGTAAAAAGGTGGATATGGTTACAAAGTGAGGGAAGACCGACCATTACCGCTACACTAGTAGAATTTAAGCGAATGACATTGGTACAATGATATCGATTCTTGTTAGTACCGATGCCAAAGTTAAACCAAAGTGTTATTGGCATCGGTTGTGACTTCATGCTATTTTTTCTAGCATCGGGTGTTTATATAGAGCCGATACCATTTTTTCTCATTGGCATCGGTTGTTACATCAGAACCGATGCCAATATTTTTTTACTATATACAAAAAATCTCTAGCATCAGTTGTTCTTTGGAACCGATGCCATTTTAATTTTTTTTGGCATCAATTGTTCAATAGAGCCGATACTAATTTTGTGTAATATATTGGTGTCAGTTCTTAAATTGAAACCGATGTTAATATAATTTTTTTCGCATCGATTGTAAATAAAAACGATGCCAATTTTGTGTAATGGTGGCAGTAGTTATTGTTAATTTAAACCGATGCTAACTTTTCTTCATTTAATTGGTTGTTAAATTAGAACTGAAGCCAAATTATAAATTATCTAATAATATTTGAAGATTTAGGTTATCTTTTAATTTGTTAACAAAATTTATAACTGATCTGAATACTTGAGGGAATTTATTTTGATTCATGTCTGTTGGTTTTGTAATTATAAAACAAACTTTTAATTGAATAGCTAGGTAAAAATTATAAAAAACTAAGGAGTATTATTAGCTTTGTAAAAAAATATGTTCATTAGAATGTTACATGAATGAGGTTACTCGATTATCTTGATTATCGTTGGAATTTTAAATTAATTACTCAAATCAAAATGTAAAACTTAAAATGTGAAAAGGTAATAAATTGCCAATAGATATTATGGAGTAGAATACTTAACGAACACTTTCAATTTTACCGTGTACCACTTCAGGTATCTCTCCTAGCTAGTACCTTATTCTAACTAAAACAATATGTGACACATAATGGGACAGAAGACCCGTACTAGGTGCAGTGATGTTAGTTGGAATCAGTACAAATATTTTGTCCCATTATGTGACACTGAATGGGATAGATGATCTGTACCGGGTGTGGCGATAATGTTAGTTGGAATCAGTACAAATTTTCTATTCCATTATGTGTCACATCTACCGTATAGAGCTGTCACTTGGATCACCTAGCTCCGTTATATATGGGTCTTGTTAAGACGGGTTAGGTTATCTCATCTTCAGGTTTTAACGGGTCATCATACTTAGACTGCTCGAGTGGGGTTCGAGCTGAGTCACTTACAAGTGGTTTACTCAGGTTAATAACAATCGTAACATGTCAGTTCAGGTTCAGATCGATTATCTAATAGGTCGCAGTTATATCAGGTCCATTAGCCTTATCGGGTTTATCCGGTGAAGTTTTAGGTCTTGTATGGGTCAGTTGACTGTATTTTAGGGTCGAGTTTTGAAAATAATCAAGTCAACTGACTACTACCATTTTGATTATACAAGACGCCCCAAATAAGAAGCTTATATAAGGAATCGTCCTTTATATCATGATAAATTTTGATAATCCATGACCTTGCACTACTACAAAATTAGTCATAGACATGACCTAATAGACATAGGTTAAAAGTTAACCCACATCTATTTTTAATAGACATAGGTTATTTAATAAACCTATGTATATAAAAGAGAATATACATAGGTCAAAATTAAAACCCATGTCTATAAATTATAGACATAGGTCAAAGTAAAACCTATGTCAACAATATATGAATAGATGTAGGGCACACAAGAAATCCATGTATATTGATATAATACTAATAAAATAGTGACCCATGTCTATGGCTCCTAAACTAGTAATTAAACCCTAGAGCCTTCATTTTCATCACAGTAAACGATTCAATCATTCTTACAGAAAACAATTCACGCAACATCCTTCAATCCTTCCTCCTTCCTCCATCATCCTTCAATCCGTCAATCGTTCCTCCATTATCCTTCAAGCCTCCATCAATCCTTCAAGACCGTCATCAATCCGTCATTTTTTGCACCACCAGTCAACGGTCGACACCTCCGGCAGTCGCTTCTTCAAGACCGTCATCAATCCTCCGGCAGTATCGCTTCTCCTTCAGTAATCGCCTCCTTTGTATGTCGCCCTCTCATGTATGTCGCCTTCTCATGTATGTCGCCTTCTCCCTCTTCCCTAATAGAGTTCATCAATGCTTCTGTTCGTTGAATTTGATGATTGTTCGTACTGATTTCTGTTATGGCGATTGAAGGAATCTGTTTAGTCTTTTCGTTCGTGCAATGCGATTTGTCTGTGTAGTTCATTTTCTTGTTATCGAGTTGTTGAATATGATTGTTCGTTTCTTGTTTCGTTTCGTTTTGTTTCGCTGTGTGTAAATTGAAGGAATCAATTTAGTATTTTTGTTCGTGTTTTGCGATTCGTCACCTCTTTGAATTTTAAGTTTATTTCAGTTGTTTTCATTTCAATGTTATCAGTGATTGTTTGTACTGATTTCTGTTATCAGTGATTATCTTGAAGGAAATTAGTCAATCTAGTCTCCTTGTTAGTGTATTTATCGCGATTTGTGTAGTTGTTATTGATTTTCACTTCTAGTTTGAAGTCCTCTTCTTTTGTTTTGATTTGATTTCAGTGTGTTTGATTTTGATTGTTTGTACTTATTTTGATTGTTTATCGAATCGTTATTGATTTTATTTTCAAGGTTTTATCCTAAGTTAGTACCGATTTTGTGGCATAGGTATTGAGATTGAAGGAATCAATTTATTCTTTGTTTTGATTTAATGTATTAAGTTGCGAGTTTTGATAATCGTGTGAAATATCTATTGTAGTAGTTTCATTAGCTGTTTATTGGAGATGCATAAAATTATATACCTCGATTAGTTCCTTTCTTCTAATATAATCCTACAACATCATCAAGCAGCGCTATTGTAGAGGCTGAAGTTTTGTAGTCGCTAAAACGGTGATCAAATATTAACGCTAAAACGGTAATATTTGATAAGTAGTATCTATTTATTTTTCTTTTAAGCTAATTGCAGGTTCTCATTCTTTAGCATTTAAAATGTTCCCTGTTGCTGGTATTACTGCTGACTGAAGTTCAGTTCCGGGGCAGGCGATACATGATCTTGCAATGAGAGATCGTATTTGCTCTACCATACGGAGTATTTCACTATTTGGTGTTTTCTCGATTTATGTTGCCTGTCAGACTGTTATTGTAAGTCCATATTATTAACTCGATTTTTTGGTTCATTTGTTGTTACTTCAGGGGAGATGGAATTATATTTGTCGGCTTGTTTGTTTGGTTAGTATCTTGTTCTCATCTTCGATCTACCTTCTCCAATGTCGGTTCCCCTTGCACTTGTGTTTTACTGTTTTTTTTGGAACATAGTGTGCTCTTACTGGCACTCACAAAAAAAATGCAAGATCGGACATCCACAGGCTAATAGTTAATGTGAGTTAGGGCCTTAGGGGGAGATAGAGATTGTAGCTGTTAGGTAATGTTGGAAATTTGCAATTTCAGTTGGTCTCACTTGCAAACATATCTATCTTAACGTTAAAACGGGTCAAATATATCCAACTAGAAAGGAAATGCCAAAAATATTTTCCTACAACCTAGGCACACCGGTTTGTCTTATCCTAAACATTTGACCCGTCATAAGCTGAAGGCGGATATATCCGTCTCAAACAAAAATTTGCCAATTTGTATTGTCGGATGAAAAGATCATTTATTTATTTGTTACTGTATTACTCCGTATTTTTTAAAACTATACTTATGTAGTGTATATTGCCGGTGTTCCTGTGCCTGACAAGATATTCAAATATTTGGTCATGATTTAATATCACTTCTGAAGTCAACAATATAAACATTTTGAAGAATATACTCATAAGTCATATCTCATACCTCAGACTTTGTCACAATATCATGTCCGACACTTACAGAGTTGCAGCAGAGTCGGAGTAACACGGCTTGACTGATTGTTTGCATCACTTCTTACTAGCTTTTATGTAATCAACTAATCTTTAATTATGGAAAATGCGTCCGAAGCTTTGTAAGTTCAGTTTATTGAGATTGTAGTTGGTTATAATCATTTTTATTCCAATTAAAGTTTTCTTAAAGGCTTATTATTGTTGGCGATTCTAGGAAGTGAAAAAACTACGTGTGTAATTTGAGTTGGCACAAATAATGAAGAATTTCACTGATTGTTAACACTACTCAGAGTTTATAATGAGGAATGGCTTTGTGTTTGTCTTCTTCAAGTGAACATGGTGACAAACTCTGTTGTACAAATTTTAGAAAAACATGGCGAGTTGTCACTTGAGCATTTCCATGCAAATGTTGGACATCACCTTCAACAATTGGGAGCTTCCATTTCATAACCAGTAGGAAGCTTGCTGACATTCAAAGACAAACTGTTTCCAACTGGTTGATGTTCTAGTTGTACTTGTACCTGTTTTAATTTGTGTTTTGCAACATGTATGTAATATGAGCTGACTAGATTGGTTACAAAAAATAGGATTAGCTGACACATGGATTAACAGAGGATATTCTTTTTTATTGGTTACAACGTGATGCATCACCGTCATAAACACGTAATCCACCCCAATAAGATGGGATGTGCACCTTTGGCCCATGTTTTCTTTGTTTGATGAAAAAATAGACAGAAATTTAAGGATGTTACAGATTGTACCCGCCTTAATTCTACTTTGTCTGTATCTAGCCTCTTGCAGACCTATGCAGAGACGCCAAGTTTGGAGAACGCTCTAGTTACTTGTCTAGAAAGAATATTTAGGACAAGGTATGGTTCATCTCTCAACCCACAATACATGGTAGGGTTCCTTTTAGAAATTCACCTTTTTTTAAATGACAAGATGCATAGCATATTATTTGTTTAAATAATTGAGGCCTCGTAATCATTATGTTAATTAGACACATTAACATTGCAAATGACAAGACTTGTTGAATCGAATTCTGTGTGTTTGCGCAGTCATATTGCTGTAATTAATTGCTCAGTTTACGATTCTACTAATTTTCTTAGGAACCATTTCGATTCTGCTGATTTTTGCCTTATTGAATCGTATTCTCTATTTGTGAACTTGTTGTGCTGTAATTAGTTTCTTAGTGTCTTAAGTGATGATGCCGTTAATGGTATACTGCAACACTAATCACTATTACCGTCTTTTCTTTGCAATTCCCCCACCTTCTTGTACATATATTGTTTCTTTGTATCATATGTTACTTTGGATCATCCTTATCCTACTCCTTAAGTTTGCAAAGGCCCTGACTAGGCAGTAGGCTGTCATGTAACAATTGTTGTTGGCGGGGATATCATTGAACGAGTCTTGGCAGCTGGCGTTGAGAATGCTATCGACTATGAGAGTGGTACTGAAGCAATCATTTCAGATTTGTTTATCCTTCATCGTTATGTTTATATCCTTCATAGATGTGTAAATATGGCATCTGATTTGCAGGATGCTAAAGTAGCAATTAAGGCAAAGTGACAAGAGACTGAAAGATTAGGCAACAATTTGTTGAGACAAGGTGGACATTACTTGACTCTTCGGGTAAAGTGACAAAGGTTGCCACTCCCAAATTCGTATGGAATAGAGGCGCCATTGTTAGGATTTACAATAATAAATCAGATTAGCAAATCTGCTTCCACTATCATTCTGACTGACTTTTTGCTGTTGTATACTTGTACTATAGCTAGTGGAACTGAAAGAAGCTGAACAAAAATCATTGAAAAAGTCTGAATGATTAGAAAAGGAAATAGAAGATGTCCAGGAGCTAAAGGTAAACGACGATAATTTTATAACTTGATTTCGCAACACAATAAAACTAATTGCATTTGCCTTCTTTTTTTTGTTTGAATTGATGACTAATTTATGCAGTTAAGTAAGGGATATATTAGAATATTGTATTTTCTCTTCGTTTAATTGGCCTTATGATCAATTCAGGTACAAAATGATGATGATGAAAGATCTTTCATCATCATACCCACCATGAACCATGTCATCCTCATCCAAGATAGTACCAAACTGAACAAACTAATGCAATCATAATTTCTACACGAATAACCAAGTTGTGGTGTGTAGATGAAAGTAATAGAAGTCTCCTCTTTACGTTTATGGCATGAGATGATTATTACTTCATTTTAACATGTCGAAATGAGAATTAATCCACAATATATAATGTGATCACATTTTGAATTAAAATAATCACCTTTTGAATTAATTAATCATTAAAAGTGTAACGACAAGTTTTTGAATACTTTCAATCGTCATTAAAAAGGATATTAACTAGTGAACTTAAGTAATGCAGATGTATGAGTCGCAAAGAGTGTAATGGAAGGCGGAATATATACGTAGCAAAATTAAGGAAGAGGGTAAAAAGAGAAAAGTGGACGACCACGAGCAATGTTTATGGTTCAATCAATAGTGTTTTCTCTCCCCCGTTTTGGCAGTTAATCACTCACGCAACACATTGTGAATTTGTGGTTCCCCAATCCTTATAACTTTGTCAACAACCACCAAAACCATTTACTGTTGGCTTTCTTGTTTATTGCTCATTTCTACGACTAGTTTTCTATTCTTCTACACCTATTATGGAGTTCGTAACTTTTATTGTATGACCGTAACCTTGGATAGCGTTATCAATTGATACCGATCGAGTCAATCCAATGTCTGACACCAATGAATGTAGTAGCCTAGTCAAGTCCCCCCATAGGCACCGCTCGACTGCTCGTTCGTTTTGACCCAAGATAACGATTTTCCCCCTTTACCTTTTGGAATTCTGCTGATGGTATTCGTTTACTTTGTGCACAAATCTCACCATTGATGGTTCATATTTAATTTTTTGTGACAGGCAAAAGAAAAGGAATTGAAGAAGCAAAAGGCCGCACTCAAAGCAGAAGCTGCAAAACTACAGGTACTTGTAGTTTCAACAAATATCATTTTCTTCGGGATATGTTACCTGGTTATAATTATCTTCACATAGTGAGGCTCTGCTCAAAGAGAGATCCACCGTCCGTGATTATAATTTGTCAGCAAGGTATTGGTGAAAGCCGAATAAAGCATGACAATTTTTTCTAACTTTTATAGGTAGAAATAACCATCTACCTCCAAAAAGGTTGAGAGGAAGAACGTAAAGAAAGTTGAGGAAGAGGACCCTGCCAACTTTTTAGACCCTGAAACCCCCGCTGGTGAGAAAAAGCTACTTTCTCCAGATGCCGTGGAAAAATCGTAAGTAGCTGTTTCATTTCTTTATTAGGTCAATATGTATCTGTTCCTTCCTTCTCCTTTGCTGGCTGCTACCATTTTAACATGTTGGTTCTTGTTTGTGATTGAATTGCTGATGTCGGTATATATGTTGCTATAGTGTGCTTGTCAGCCGGGTAACACAGAATGTGGCTACTACATAATGAAGTACATGACCGACTTAATCACTTCTTCTAATTTGAAGGGAACTATTGATAAGGTAATAAGACCTCGTGCACATACACATTTTCAGTACTTTATAACCAAAGTATTTATGTTCTTGAAGTATTCACTTTGAATTATATTGAAATTGTGGCAACACTTCAAAGTACTTGCCATTTATTCACAAGAAGACATCGATGAGGTTCGCAATTTGTGGGCTAACTATTATTTTCAAAATTAGAAGTATGAGACATGCATGTAGTATTCAATGTATTAGCTAAGAAGATTGGTTGTAGTAGGAAGAGATTTTACTGTTGATACATCGCGTACTTGTATAATTTTTTTTATCTTTTAGCTACTTATTTGTTTGAGATGATGACTACTTTTATGAAATATGGAACGTTTGATCGTTCAATTGGATGTTGTGAGATTTATTTTGGTTTCGGTTGAATTGTAGTTTCGTATGAAAAATACAGAAAGCATTAATAGTATGATATCATTTTTAGGTTGATGTCTATACTATGACAATAAACATAGGGCATACAAATAACCCATGTCTGTACTATGACAATAAACATAAGGCAAACAAATAACCCATGTCTGTACTCTGAAAATAAACATAGGGCGAACAAAAAACCCATGTCTATATTTATAAATAGACATAGGGCGAACAAAAACCCATGTCTATAATTTTTATAGACATGGGTTAATTCTTTAAAGACATGGGTTAACAGAAAAACCTATGTCTATGTTTTAGATAGACATAGGGCATACGACCCATGTCTAAGTATTGGATAATAGATGTCACTCAACTTAAATAGGTTGTAAAACCCATGTCTATTAGTTAAAACGACCCATGTCTATGTCATGTTTTATCGTAGTGTTGGTTAAATAACACGGTTCAGTCATCCTTTTATTTTTATTATTAGCGCGGTTGGTGAACATAACCGTCCTCATAAATAAAAAAGCACGCTTGTAGGTTAAACACGTGCTATTAAAATATTTTAAAATCACGATTATACAAAAAAAAAAACTCATCCTATTAAAATTTAAAATTCTATTAAAATGTAACACCCGTCCTATTTAATTATCGCATTAATACACGATTACACGTTATTTCTTTCTCCAAACTTATCAAACCTTTACAAACCGTCCCCCCTTCACAGAGAGAAACAAGGGCGGACGAAGTTGTTACCATCTGTACCCGCGAGTTCATGACCAATCCTCTTCTTTCTCGAAAACAATTCGTCAATATTTCTCGCCTTTTCTATACAAATCTTCATTTTTTGCTTTGTATAATCAATCATCTAATTTGAGGTTTTTGATGTGTTTTTAGGTCATTGATGTGCTTCATCCTGGTCGCGCCAATGTATCCAAGGTTTGTTCATTTTATGAGATTTTGTTCGATTTGCTGTAATTGGTTTGGAGTGATTTGATTTTCAATTATTTATGTTTTTGATACGATGCGATGATGTGGAATGTTTTCATTTTTTGTGATGAACTGTTGTCAGATTATGCATTTATTCTTGTCTATAATTTGTTCTATTTGCTGGAAATGAGTTGGAATACTTAGATTTTAGGTTATTGATTCATTTTATAGTCAATTTTGCATCTATCATGGTTCATCTTGTCCATCATTTCATCAATTTTGGTTTATAAGTGTTGAACTCGATTGCATTGGTCGGTTTTACTCCAATGTAGATTTTACTTATGCATAGAGTTATTAATCCTTGGACACAAATGTTGAACTCGATTGCATTCGTTGTACTAAATGTCGGTTTCACTCCTTTTTCAAACCTATACTGATCTTTTTCAATATACTTCGGCTTTGTAAATAAAATTGTTTATTTTTTTCAGGTAAGTGTGTCAAGGCGTAAACCCCGTCTAGTTCGTCCTGGAATGTTTCTCGAGACCGTTACCAAGTTACGACCTGCAAATTCTTAAACAAATGTTAGTAATTTCAATACAAAAGACTAATCCATCTAAATTCTGAATGTGTTGATATCAGGTTTTGGGAGGAATTTATTCCGAAAATGTATCAAGCATCACTGCGCAACATTTAGAATGGGTACCGCTCTTTAGTGATTCTTTCATATTGAATATAGGTCCGGTACTGCGACTGTGCAACAATTGTCGTACGCTGCTATATTATGATTGTCTCCATTTGTTTAAATCAGGTTCATCAAAGGACATTTCATATCCTTCAAGAAATTGCATTTTGATCAGAGATCCGCATTCAATCTAAAGTCAAAACTGTTGAGGCTAGGAGACAGGCCATGCGCCATGAAGCATATTCACTCTACCGTCAAAAACCAGGAACGAACGACAGTCAGATCAAAGAGTAACGTCTTGGTCCATCATCATTGTCTGATACTCGTGAACAGAAGATACTATAATGCTGTCACCTGCAGCTGTACCCGAATCTTACTTAGCTTGTTTCATCGGAGGAACGTACACGTCAGGTAATTTTTCCATTGAGTAGTTGTCTTATCATGTAACTTTTCCATTAGGAAGTAACAAACGCTCGTCTTATCTACGAACATGGGTGCGATATTTGAAACCGTCACAAGTTTGTAACAGATATACTGAACACAAACAAGAATTTGCGATATGTTGGGTCGACGGTTGAGGAAATCTTAAGAAGGCCCATGTTTTTGTTGATCCACTTTATCGAAGGCCCACCAAAAGAAGTCCTACATTCCCAAGTTTCCCATCCTACTCCTTGCTGTATGTGACCCAATTATGTGCCTTTGCTTGGTGTTAAATGTCTTTACAGATTGGCTCCTGGCTTCACCTATTTGTGTTAGTTCAAGTTTTTTTTTCAATCATGAAAAAACAACACTAAATGTGCTGTATTGAACATGTTAAGTAAGCTATAAATGATGTGTAAAATTGAACTGATTTAGACAAAATTTAATGTGAATAATGCTACAATCTAAAATTCTGAAATCTGAAAAAGCATGATGCCAAACCTCATTTCTTATGATCTTGTGGTCCTTCACTACCACATGACTTTAGTTTGTACAAGTAACGTACTTCCTAGACATCGTATGTATGTAATCGTATTCACGTGTTAACGACATAAAGAAATTGAGTCGAGTAATTTGTGAGTAACGGAATTCCTAGACATCGTATGATTCGTGCTTTCCATGCTAACGGGGTTTGGATTCGTGTATGATTAATGAGCACCACCATCTTTCATGCTTTTACTAGAGTTGACAAATTCGTGCTTTTACCTGGCCTGACCCGACACGAAGGAAAAGTGGAGATAGCGCCAGTGGAGGTGAAAGAGGAGGAAGTGTGGGTGCAAATTCGTGCTTTTACCGATCTCTTAAAATTACATATAGCACACTGCTTAAATTATATAACCAGTTTCTTAGCCTAAGAAACCAATTATTGAGCCACCGGTCTCTAAAAAATTGACTGAGTAAAGAAGTACGTGTCAAATAAAATTAGTGCACAATTCCTTAGCTAGTGAACCTTACCTCACGCCTCATATTCAGTTGAAGGTTCTCGATTCCTTAATTCGATCGCCATTTTCTTCAATCCCTCCTTCACTTCAACCATAAATTCTGTCCACCAGCGTTCAAGTGTATGTTACCGACCTTGCCTCTACCAGGTCAGGCCATTTAATAACGACCCTTGTTCCATCAATGCGTTTTTGCGGCAAAATTACCAGGTATGCCTTTCCAACATTCATTGCAGTTATATTTTGTGTTCTTTTTTCAAGACTATATGAAAACATAGTATGGATTATGCTTTTTTTCATCTCTATTCCACGAATTCTTTACTCATTCTTCCTCTTTATAAATTACTTTCATCTCTTGATCCACTTTGTCTTGGAATTTCAATTCAATTTTATTCAATTAATTTAATGATTTAGTAGGTGTTGATATGAGATTTGATTGATGTTGATATATGTGTATAACCTTAATTTTGGTGTTTTAGGCAAGTGTATGTAATTGCCTTTGGCTTAATTCCATTTCCCCCTTAGTTTATAAGCTGTGATGGTTGATAATTGTAAGGTAAGGAAAAGAAATAAGAGAGACTTGAACTTGAGACAATTTGGTACAAGGAAACTGGCAGAGTTCTCAACTTATTCAGTGGACCCATATTATTCATTTTGTCTAAAGAATTTCTATAACTGTAACACCCCGGCCCAATCCTAGGACCAGAAATGTTAACTGCGGTAGCCCGCCAGGCTTTGTACTGGTCCCACAGACCAACACGAGTCCTTTCCAGCACATTTTGTCCTCACTCATGCGCATCCCGGAAACCTTCCCAGGAGGTCACCCATCCTAAGATTGCTCCCAGTCAAGCACGCTTAACTGCAGAGTTCTTATCATGGGCAAACCAGAAAAGAAAGTGCACTTTGTTGATATGAGTAGTACTTCAAATCCCTTTAAGCAAAGCTCATAAATAGGACATCTTCAATCAATGTGGGGTGTTTCAATAACCTAACCTAACCCAATCAATCCCACACATTGATACTTGATTCATGTCGTCGAGCTATTCATTATTATGCCTCGTAAAGTATCAAATTCCCGTTTGATTCCTTAATTTGTGAGACAGAAATTTGTTGAAAACGAATGTTGATGCTTTGGAGTCGGAAGTGAACCATCTTGTCCAAAAAGGAACGTGACAATTCTCGGCTGTTGTTTGGTTAGTATTGTATGTCACAAACTTTCTTCTTGGCTCTCCTCATCCTTTTCCTAACAATTTGAACAATTGTGATCACTGTAATATTTTTATTCGTGAGCTTGATCGATGTCTTATCCTTGTCATTAGTTGGGTTTAAATCTTTGTTACCATTGTCGGAGAGTAGTTTTCCGATCACGACATGTTTAAAGTTTGAATCTTTATGATGGATACATTACATTAGATTATTGTTTTGAAGCATGTTTATCAGAGTAAATAAGGGTTGCAGGTCGAGTTCAGTTTTCCATCTCGAGGCCGAGTCGGGTCAATTTATCAGGTATGTGTTGGCCCTGGTTAGCCTTGGTCAAGGGTCGAGTTGGTTAGGGGGCCTGGACCCGAGTACACTTATAGGCGGGGTCATCACAGGCTAGATCTATACGTAGTAATTTTCAACTGTTTTGATTTCGATTATTTTGGCTCAATTGCATGGTTGAATGATATGATGATACAACAACATCATAGCCTACATCATAGCCTTAGTTCCTAAATGTTGAATCATGATAGCGAGACAAAATTTGATAAGTACTAGTCACGGTGTCTAAGAGATACGGAGTATTTGAGTTAATTTTTTTGTACTCTACTACTGGAAATTTCTTGAAGGTATTTGATTTATATTTTGCTATTCTGCTAGTGTTTCCGCAAGTATTTCATTTTTTTGATTTGATTTTGATTTGTTATGTTGCCTTAGTTGTTTACCCTTCATCAGCAATGTTATACCTAATTTTAAATGCCCAATGATAATCATATGAAGTTTTTTGACCCTAGCTTGTAATGTTTTTTTACTTGTAATCCTCTAACTTTTTTTCAACTTTTTATGACTATTGTTGTGTGTTATTCGAGGAGAACCTTTGTTTCTGGTTACACTGGAAATATTAGAAATGGGATCATAACAAAGGATAAATCGACTTTGTGGGTAGGTCGATAGTTTTCACAGGTAATATCATACTAGTCTCCGTTGTTGTATGTCTCATTTTCTTCAAAAGATTGATAGGAAATAAAAATAAGAAAAGGATATGTTACGACATTTCTAAAATTAAATAGTTTGTTATCTTGATTTTGTTAACCCGACCACCTATATGCTGACCTGTCTATACATCTGATTTCTAAAACATCTTTTTGGTGATTCTTGTGGTGTTTTAGAGGTTAGAGATGCTCATGGTTCAACTATCTTTCATTCTGTTGGTGAAGTGGCCAGGCCAGGTCGAGGTGAGTTTGTGTTGGTTTAGCCTTATACTAAAAAATGTCACTTCGATTTGTCTTAAGCTTAAGACAACAATATTTCATGTTACTTGGTGACATTTTGTCGGGTCTGCTTGGCTATGTTATTTCATGTGAGTACAACAATCATAACCCCAGACAACAATTTTCAAAAACGCAATCTTAAACTAGCATACAAGTAGGAGACTTCAATTTAATACTCCGTATTATTTTCAGTAGGTTGTACTATACTTTTTTGATGAACAATAGGTTAGATACTTATATACTCCGTATGTACTAACTTGATTTTTTTATTTTACAGGAATCGACTTTGTTTGCTTATTCGGGTCTTGAAGCATCTTATGAATGTGAGAAGATAGTGAAAGGTCTTGGAATTTGATGATTAGTGAAGAAATTTTACATAGTGAATAATATAGTGAAAGATTTTGATGTACGTAGTTGTAAATCGAGAGATGTTATTTTGGTGGATACTTGTATTGGATATGCTTATATCTCGTTTTCTTAATAAATGGATTTTGTTGCTTGTCCTTTTCAAATGGTAGATGTGGTGTTACCGTATTTGTTGTAGATTTTATGTCGAACCACCTATTAGCATCTAAAATGTGCATGCATGAAAGAGAAAAAAATAACAACAAATGTATGGGTTACGAAAGTATAATCATTGTCAAAATGACATAAAAAATGGTATCAGTTGTAAAATCGATTCCGATCTTGAGACATTTGCATCGGTTACTATTATACAATCGATACCAATTTAGTAAGTGGGCATCGGTTGCAATTGATGCCGTTTTTCCAAATTGGCACCGGTTGTAATCGATGCCAATCCAGCAACATTGGCATCTGTTAATAATCGATGCCATTTTTTTTGTCATTAGCATCACCGTGATTAGTGTCGCTTGAAAATCGATGCCAATGACCATTTACAACCGATGCCATTCACTTAAATTCTACTAGTGCTATCATCCTTCCTAGGGACTCGGTCCTTTGGTAGACTCTTCACGATAACAGTCGGTAAAAGGCTTATTTTTGAGGGGGTGAGAATTTTTTTGTGAAATGATTTTCTTTGGCATTTTCCTTTGTATTTTCCTTTTGAGTTGCTATGCCATTTTTTTTCTTCTTTTGTATTTTGTTTTTGAGTTGTTGTGTCTTTTCTTTTTCTTCTTTCTTTTCTTTCTTTCCCTTTTTTTTGACTTGGTTTGCCTTTTGGATAAATCTTGTATTGTAGCCAATTCTTGCAACCAAGTAAGAAACTTTCAACCGATTGCAACTTATTTGTGGAAATGTGTAGAAGGTAGGGAAATGGGTATGTCGGGAGCGTGCTTTCCCTTCAAACCCACAAAAAGGTGGAAACTTGGACTAATCAAACAATTTCGAACATGGTCACCTAAGAGACGGGACTCGGGAACCAAGGCCTTTTCACTCTGTGGGTGGTCAAATTGGTCAAAATGTAAATCCCTAGTAGACTAGGTGGACTCAAGGTAAGAAAGCAACGAAAATATTGATTTAAAGTCATTCTACTAGACTAAAGTCCAAGAATCGATTCATTTCACTAGAAAGGGAAAGTAAACACTTGCGCACTAGCCTCAAAACCGGGTTTTCGAAACCCTTTTACTACACAAGACACCACTAAACAAGACAAAATAAAGACGCAACAAAAACGAAAGAAAAAGAGACAAACAAAACAAAATAAAACAAAACAAACAAACAAAGTAAACAAACACCACCCCGAAACATCCAAACAAGCCACCAATCAACCACAAATTTTAAAGAGCTCCACCCGAGCATACACCATCACAAAACATCCTCCAAACTCCACAAAAAAGGGAAAAGGAGAAAGAAGTGAAAGGATATTACCGGATGTCTTGAGCTTCCCGAAACTTATCGACGATCACGCAACCTACAAGGAAAATCGGGGGAGAAAAACACACACAACACAACAAATATACGACACAAAGACTCGAAAGAAAAAGACACAAAAGAAAATCTTTTTAGCTTTTTATGAAATGTTTTTCAAATTTTTAGGAATTTTGAAGATTTTTCGAAAAAAACTATGAAAATAAAGCTAAACTAGACTAAGATATTGCTCCCCCACACTTAAACCGAGCAATGTCCTAATGCTCGATCGGTAGTGTGTGGAAGACACTAAAAAGAAGAGAAAAAGGGAAAATAAAGATAAAAAACAAAAATGAAAGTGGAGAAAGGGTGCAGTGTGTCGGGCCGGGGTGTAATCAAGTCACCAAGGGCCTAGACAAGAAAAGATATGGATGGTGGAAGAAATAAAAAGAAGAAAATAAAAGGAAATGAGAGGGGAGGGCTAGGTGTAATCAAGTCACCTAGCCCTGATTCCGTCCAATTCCGATCAAATTCACCAAAATAAAGAAAAAGTGAAAAGAACTTGTTAATTTGGATTTTTCAAATGATTCTCAATGTAGTCACGTCATCGAGAATCAAGAGTAATTACTATCAAGGCCCCAAGGGCCACCATGACACCAAATGCATAAAAGGAGGGGGGCAAACGAAGAAACACTAAGCAAACTAAAGACGGAAAATAAAGGAGAATCGCCTTACCAAACGGTTAGCAACTCAATAATCTTCATCGTCTCAATGATCTTTCTTGGTACCTTGCTTGTCCTCATCGATATTCCTCTTCTTTCTCAATGTAGTCTCAAGTATCGGGCTTGCATTGGTGTTATGGGATTGGGATTTAGGGGGAAACTCGGTGTATAGAGATGAGATGAAGGTGTGAAAATTGAAGTGTAAGGGCGAAATGAGAAAGGCTAAGGTGAGTAGGGAGGTTGGGTGGGGGTATAAAGTGGTGGGGTGGGGCTTAAATGAAGATAGGAAGGCAAACGAGGCTTGCAGAAGCCCATCCCGGTCGGGAAGACATTATTCCCGGTCGGGAAGGCATGTCAGAGAGCCGTCTGTTGAAGCACAACTCGTCCCAGTCGGGATGATGCCCATCCCGGTTGGGATGCTCTTTCTAGTCCTTCATCTTCACTTGAAAGCTTCACCCAAATGACAAGTACTACTCTCGGGATCCAAGATCCCGTCCCCAAAAGCTTATGAGAAGCTTAAAAACCGACTTCCTCCACCAAGCATCAAAGCTTCTAACATCCATAACCCTTTCTAAACTCTTCATCTTCACTTCAAACCTATCAAGAAAGCTCAATAACCACAATCAAGAATCCCTCCCTCACATCACTCAAGAAGAATTCCAAATTACAAGAACTCCACACAAACCCAAAACTCCTAAAAACCAAACTATCCAATCATACAAATACAAAAACAAAAACTTAAAAGAAAAGGAATAAGGTATTTACAACTTGGTACTCTCACCATCTACGCCTCCATAGCCATCAAGAGCTCGGAGGAGTAAGTCGAATGCTCTAGTAACATCTTCATGAAGGCTCATGTGGCCGAGCCTAGCTATCATCACAAGCTTCCAAGTCCGAGGTAAGAAGCGATCATCTTCATTATGCTCGGGGTTCTCGTGATCTTCCGGGTCTTTCAAACCAACATAGCGACAACTCTTATGACCATCCGGTGGGTATAGTGGTCTAAAGTCATGCTCGGCGTTATGATTCGGGAGATCGCACCCTAAGGGTTTTGCTTCTTCTACGGGGTCAAGAGTGAAATTCTTTCCCGCCGCCCGACAAGGATCTACTCCATCAATCATTTCACAAGACAAGGGACTTGAAATCAAATGCGGTAAAGGAGGTGAAGGCATCAAGTTTTCTTCTTCGGAGGCTTTAGGGGAGACCTCATCGTTGTCCTTACTAGAATTCTCACCATGAAGAAACTCAAGGCCTTTGATGGCGGCCTCAATTTCTTCGACGGTTTGGTCTAGCATAGCATCTTCAAATCCCCTAATCGGCTCCTTCAATTTCCCATTCAAGGCAAGTTCTAAGGCATCTATCTCTTTCTCCCATGTATTACCTTCCTTTTCACTTACCTTGTCAAGTTGGCCTAGAGAAGTCTTGTCTTCAATTGACTTTGGATTCTCAAGATCCGGTTCATCACGAAGAAAGTCATACAAATCAAATTTAATAGCCAATACATCGGCTCCCCAAGAGTTACCTTGAGAATCATGTTCAATTTCCTCATCATTGTCAACCCTTAAATCTTCAACTTCCTCCATTATTCCCATAGCTCCACCACCCAAACAACTCTCAACAATGATCTCTTGATTGACCCTCTCTTCTTCATTCGTGGCTTCATAGTCGGGTCGGTTTCCTTGTGGAGACAACCAATCTTCTTGCCCAAATGAACCTTCCTCAACAAGTTGTGGAGCTCGAGTGGCCAACATCGTGTAACGAGCCATGAGTGCATTGATTCGAGCATCTTGCACGTCTTTTTGGGCCATGAACTCCTCTTTGTGCCTTTGCATTTGAATCAACATCTCTTGTTGACTCTTTTGCATTTGAATCATCATCTCTTGTTGACTCTTTTGCATTTGAATCAACATTTGACAAAGCTCAAAGTTGGGGATTTTTGGTTGTGGGTTATGTGAAGGTATTTGGTAGTTGTTAGGATTTTGGAATGATCCTTGACAACTTTCATGGTAGCCATATGAAGGGGGTTCATAAGATTGTTGATGAGATTGATATGGTTGGTAAAATTGTGGGTCTTGGTAATTTGCCCCATGATTGTCCCATGACGATTGATGGTAGCTTGGATGCCCCATTGTCGTAACGTTGCCTTGATACATTGGATGAACTAGAAGCACTTGAGCAAACGTTAGTAGCCTAGTGCTTTTGAGGCACTAGGAGGAGAGAAATAAGCACCCAAGAAGAAAGAACGGAGATACACAAGGAGAAGAAAACACAAAACTCAAGAACAAAGTCTAAAACTAATCACACAAAAGTCTAAACAACGCCGTCCCCGGCAACGACGCCAATTTGACGGTAGGAGAGTGTCGTGGATCCCGCCGATCAAATTAAACCAACTAACCTGGGCTTGGTAGCAAGGGTAAGTCAGGTCAAGATCCTCAGGGACGGAAAATGGGTTTAGACTAAGGTGAGCTACGATTCTAGACTAGGTTCAAGACAAACTAAACTAGGGTGACGGCTAAGGTGAACTAATGACTAAGCTAAGGTCTAAAACACGAAATAAGAAGGCTAAACAAGAAAATAGTGACAAATGGAAGTAAATGAAATCAATAAGAAGGAAACTAGGGCTAGGTCGGGTTCATGGATGTCAAGGAGATCAAAAGAAGGAAACGGGGGTGCTAGCATGCTTTCATAGCCTAGGTTATGTTCGGGCTCTCGCTACTTAAACGGCCTAGGGGTCATCCTCACCACGCTCTTGGTACCAATGGGGGAACCAAACCTACCAACCAAACAAGAACATGCAAGAGAAGAGGCAAGAAAAACAAGAAATGATCATCTCAAGTCTCACAAGCATTTCACCAAACATGTAGAGTGCAAGGCAAATAGAAAACAACAAAAACAACAAATAGTACCACCCATCTCACCCTAATCATCTCTAATCACACCCAATCCCCCTACTAACCCTAGGGAAAACTACTCACACATATCTAAACTAAAACTAACACAAACAAGAGAAACCAACACAAGAATCAAAACATTCATAATGGAATCTAAACTAGGAACAACAATAAACAAGATATAAAGATGAAAACTTGAATAACAATAAAGATTAAGAGAAAAGAGAAGAGAAGGATTATACCAAACTAAAGGATGAATGGAAAAGATGAGAACTTGCATATATAGAGAAAACCCAAAATAAATCCACCAAGGTTGTCAATCTTGATAGAAATCTTCAAGAATTCCAATAATACAAGAGTAACTAACTAGATTAAGGAGTAATTAAGAACTAATCTACACTAATCTAAGCTAATCTAACCTAAAGTAGTCTAGGGTTTAGTGGGTAATGTAAAAGTAATCCAAAATTCTTAAAACAATACAAGAGGGGGGTATATATAGGGTTTCACGAGCAAAGGAGTTGAAAGAAATGAAAAAGGGTGCAGCTGGGTCCTTCCCGGCCGGGAAGGGAGTGATCCTGGTCGGGAGGAGGGTGGTCTCGTTCGGTATGAAGGTGGTTCTGGCCGGGATGGCTAATCAGGGGGTCGTCTTTCCTTTGCACTTCATCCCGGTCGTGATGGATGTGTTCCCGACCGGGATGGGTCTTGTAGGCTTCAAATATGATCTCATAGGTCCCTACTTGCTCTTCCTAGGCTTCTTATCAATTCTCGGTGCTCGGGAATGGGTCCCAAGGGCTCGGGATCGAGTCTAAGCTACCGAGTCATCGTTGCTTCTCTTTGTTGGCTCCATATGCGTCGGAAACGAGCCGGAATCGTTCCATTTCTCCATGATAGGCCTTTGGAACCTAAAACAAGCTAGAAGAAGCGTAAGTAGCCTCGAAACCGCTCCAAAGAGCGATTCCACAAGAGAAACCGGGACCAAACACAAGAAATAAGCACTACAAAACACACTTATCACACTATAATATATATTCTATACTAATGCAGTGACATAATATGACACTACTATGCAATGATAAAATAACTATATTACATGCACATGATATTCAAATGCAAATTGTACAATATCTTCACTAATAATATTCATGATTGGATTGACTTCGAGTCAATACGTGGACTTCAAGTCCATGAGCTCATTCTTAACCATAGATTGTACGTCAGCAATCAAGATGGACGCTTATATAAGATCCCCATTAAAGTGTCCATTACATATCGCGCGCAAATATTATTCGGTTTCGTGAATTAATATATCGATATAATTACTTATACTGCCGGCATTGCTTAAAGATATCTGAATATATTTTGTACCAATCTTTTCACATATCTAGGTCATCTATTATCGTTCAGATATCTATGTCACTTCAACGACATTCAAGTTTCATTACTCTTCATGAGTACCAACTGTACATGCTTGCAATTTTCTTTCACATACTCCCTCCGTTCCAACCATTTGTATACGTTTGCTTTATGCACGTACGTCGATACTCGTTTTCTTTTGTCTATATCTTTAGTTACGTGTTACTAAAAATTTTAAAAATTTGATATTCATAATGTATTTTATTAGGCGATTTAAACAAGATCTCACATGACTATCTTTTATATTATATATTAGAAGTTATATTGAAGATTCTCGTCACTTATAAATAGTGTTAAAAAACCAAATGTATACAAATGGTTGGAACGGAGGGAGTATAACATATGAACCGAATATGACCGTCACACTCCATCGTGTGTGATTATTGAAAATATGGCAAGAATCTCAATGTTCATACATTTTACTATCCATGACGGAGCTATAGCTCGCTCTACCTCAAGGAGGGTAAATCTGTCTATAGTCAAATCATAAATTTCAATGTATAACATATCTTGATATGATAAAGTGATCTAGCTGGTATACCATTATACATCATTATCAAAACCAAATTATGTAAATCAACATTCATATTTCTTGAATTTCTAGTTGATGTATATCATATTCAAAACAAGTGTCTGAATCTCGGGTTTAGTTGGGGATCAATATTACTTGTTTGTTTTTACCAGCTTATCCTTATCAATCTCCCCCTTAAGGTGGTAAAATTATCATTATTTGATAGATTTAAAAGGGCAATATCCACCTTAAAGTTTATCTTATATTTCATAAATTTTAAGCGACTAATTCTCTTCAGTAGAATAATATATTAGGGAGCTCGACTTGACGCAGTTGGTTTTCGACGTGCTGAATTAAAATTGCTCATTCAGGAGATCATCATGTTCATAGAATACTTATATATTATGATAGTACTTACTCGTATAATTTTGCGTGACTACATGTCGCATAATTCAATCATACAAAACATTCATATTCATTATCCAACTACGAGTATTATCTCCAACATAATATTTCATCTCGATGTATTGTCTCGCCTTAAATATATATTGATTTTAATGATACACGAGAGAGTTTCAGCACTTTATTAAATTTCTTCTAAGAGAAACTTCATATTTATCAAAACGGGTGTAATAAGAACCCGGATGGCCATGATTGTCACATATTTAATCCTTTTGTACTAACTTTACTTTGCCTATAATTCATGGCAATTTTTGTATATATTTCGCATTATCTTGATAAATTCACTAATCGCACGCCACATTTTAGCTGACTGAATTTCATTATGCTAAACTTCTAGTTTAGCTATATTTCATCGTAATGCATAATAATCTTCTTCATGTGGCCAAAGACAAATTATTTATGTGACATGACACAAATGATGTCTCATATAAATAGGCGAGATCCGTCAAAATTACTTAATAATTGATCCTGATGGTTATTAATTTTCTTCATATAAATAAAAATAAGTGTTTATAAATAAAGCAAATAACTAGTATATGAATAAAATACCAACTTAAATAACAATAATAATAAGGGTTTTTCTGTGGGGTGCCCCTCAACTATTGGCTTTTCCAAGTGGTACCCCGCCTTTTTCGAATTACAAGGTGTACCCCTAAACTTTACTTATCACTCTTAGACACCCGCATTTTGCCTGCTAGTGTCTATAGCGGTTCCCGACAAAACACCCGATGATGATCGGACGCAAACGTGACTTAGTACACTCGAATATGGGCTCAGAATCAATAATATCCGACGTGGACATTTAGCAGAGTACAAATCTCTCAAAACCAACCTCAAATTCTGGCCCAGTGAGTCGTTCCGAGTAAAATGAGACTAATTTGGGCCAAAACCGACACCAAAAATAAAACCGTCTTTTGGCGACCGGGTCAAAACCCGGTCAAAGACGAATCCGTCCTCAAAATCAGCCAGGAGAGCTTCTAGAAACTTGCGCCCAAACACAATTTTCAAAAAATCAAAAAAAAGTCAATCATTTCCTAAAATGGCTCGCCAGCCCTATCCACTCGATCGAGTGGATTGACCTTACTCGATCGAGTGGAGCCACTTTGAACCCAACATACCTCTTTTTCAGGGCACTCGATCGAGTGCACTAGGGCCACTCGATCGAGTGACCCTAGGTCGAGGGGTAACTCTATAAATACTCCTCCTTGTGCTCTTCATTTTCCAGTTTTTCAACACTCTTTGCAACCTATATTTCTACCCTAATCCATACACCAACTCTACACTACAACCCTAAGCCAACCTAAGCAAAAAACCGAGTCATTGTCCCTCAAAAAACAGACAAAACCATCCACACACACACACACCATAACTTTACATACATCCTCGCTACTCTCGCGTTCCCATCGCTATTACGAGTCCATTGCCGAGGCCATTCTAAGCATGTATGTTGAGGGTGTCATAAATCCCATCTCAATCTTTACTATCTCGATTTTTGTATATACATTTTTGTACTTAATATCATAATTATATTAGTATACTCACACTAACACTAACACCTTTACAATTTTCGCATTTTAATTCTCGTTTCTTTTTTATTGTCAATTATATACCGCGTATACGTGCATAGTATTAAAACTCGGTTTCGAACACATTTGACTACGATGACCATTTCCAGTCCAGTTAATCCCTTTACGAGCCACGACAGAGGTGGCACCCTTTCGAGGAGCGCCGCTCCAATGTACTCAAGGGCGTAATGTGATCGTGGTCACTCGTAGTTGAATGTGTATGACTCCATTTCTAAGATTAGCGCGAAACCCATTGACGCAAAAATCGACATCACATAATCCGTTAGGATTATTATCGATGTTGTGAAGCGGAGGGATACAATTTCGTCACTAATCAAAATTTCCGATCCAATAACATTTTCTATAAAATTCCGATAACGGTATTATAATCGTATAGTACACAATTATAGTACCGGAAGCCGTGTTAAATTTAAATCACGCGATATTTCTATTTAACTCGGCTAACCATCGATTTTAAACAAGTAAAAAATGAAATTGCCACCTTTTTCAAAGCGAGCCGTGACTCGTACAGAGGGCACTCGATCGAGTGCCATGGGCTACTCGATCGAGTAGCACCTTAAAAACCGGGCAGTAGCTACTTCGAAGACACACTCGATCGAGTCCAGGCCATGACTCGATCGAGTGGGTCCTGTAGCCCGAGTAAACCGAGCACTTCAAATCATCATTTGAGTCTCGTCTTTTTTACGACTTAGTCGTCCCGTGCAAAGTCAATCACGTGATCTACCTTTTCAAACTCATGCATATCATTTCACTTAAAACGACTTTGATTGATTGTTCTTCACTATTAGTCTTGTGTCGACGACTCTCGAGTCGTATCCGAATCATGATTAATTTGAACGCCAATTTTTCGATGTGATAAGTCGGGGCAAGGCATCGAGATTCGGGATCGGGCTAGCACCATGCCTAGGTCCCATATCTCCGTCCTTCGATTAATACACAAAATAATGTGTATTTAATCAAAGTTCGTCTATCTACACAACTCGCGGTCTAGCTTGTATTTATTATATACGGGTCCGTTTCTAGTCATTATTTACCGTTTGTCTATATGTATTTCATTTATTCCTTTTTTCTTATTTGTTCGTTATTTTGTATTGGCCGGGTTGTATTTCCGCCCGTGTATTTTGTACGTTTTGTACGAGCTTTGTTTATTTCGATGCGTATCGCTTTATAAATGAACCTCGCATGCTAAACAATTCGACTATGATTTCGATGCATTAAAATGACGTAGTTAACCAATAATTCACATGCTTAGCTAAAAACGTTGTGTGCATATCATTTAGTCGTTTTACTAGCGCGTGTACACGAACACGAACGGTGTCTTAGTAGAGGCCGCTAAGTGCGGGCGAGGTTGGGTGTCCTTAGTGGGCTTCCCAACACGTACCCTCACCCCTTACTCAGAACCTCGGTTTTCGAATGCCCAAAACCGTTCGCGCACGAGAGTCATTCTTTACACGATAACCGGTGTAGATGGTATCGGTATCACAATGCAAAGAGACGAGCCCCATAAACTCTGAAATCGAAGTGGGCCTTACTTTGTGTACGACCCACGACGACATAGAGTGGACTCGAATGGTTCCAAATTCCCATAAAATTTGGTGGCGACTCCAACTTTGACTTAAATTTCGAACCCGAGAACAATCTTACCACGAGATTCATTCGCCTACCCAAACCCGCGCGTGGCCGCGTCGGGGTGGACCTACGTCATGTCCACACACTCCATATCATAACCAAAGTGATAAGTGTATTACAATTATTTTATTAAAAATAAATAATTAACATATTAATCAATCTAATTTGATGCTTCAAACCACCTCTTTTTCTTTACCATTCACCAAGCCACCAAATTCTCATCACAACGCACCTCTGTTGTCGGCCGACGTCGACCTATCTCCCTTACTCTTTTAAATCCTTCAACCTCAATCTCTTCATCACCCCTATGTCGTAGTGTAGTGGAATGAAGTTTTTCGAGTAAAGGATGCAAATTGAAAAAATATATCATGGTTGATGAAAGTAAAATAGGGAATAATCACTATTTATATCATCAATTGAGAAATTTTTGTTGGAAAATTTTAACTTTGGTTACAATATAGAGTAATTTACAAAGTTTAGGGGTACACCTTATAATTTGAAAAAGGCAGGGATACCACTTGGAAAAGCCGATAGTTGAGGGGTAGCCCATAGAAAAACCCTAATAATAATCATCCATGCATTCAAGAATATCAAAGCAAAGTACTGCGATAAAACCAACATATAACTTACGCTTTATTCTATAAGTAATTATAAATATAAACTGATCTTAGTGGACCAATTATGCTTGGATAGTGAAGAAATCTTCTACCTCCAAATGGGTTGACTTATTAGTATCGAAATCAGCTTCACCATCTCCATGCACCATATTTGTCTCTACATTCTTTCCTTTCTGAGACATTTGGTAGAGGTCAACAATGTATTTTGGAGTTCGGCACACACGGGTCCAGTGACCATATTGTCCGCAACGATAGCAATGATTGGGGCCCACCTCATTTGTGTTTTTACCTCTGGTTTATGAACATTTTCCCACTTCTGGTGATGATATGATCTTTTGAAGATACCACCCCGGCCTCATCCGTATCCCGGCGCACAACCACGACCACGACCGCGTCCACGGCCGCGACCGCGTCCTTGACCATAACTATTTGCATAATCATTTCCTTTTTCATATGTCCCCTGATGGGAGGCCACATTCGCTTCTGGGAATGGTTGAGTACCAGTGGGAAGATATGAGTGGTTTTTCATCAATAATTCATTATTTTGCTCAGCCACAAGTAAACAAGAGATTAGTTCAGAGTATTTCTTAAATCCTTTTGCACGGTATTGTGTCTGCAGGACAATGTTACTTGCGTGAAAAGTGGAAAATGTCTTTTCTAACATGTTAGCATCGCTAATTTTCTCTCCACATAATTTCAGTAGTGAAGTGATTCTGAACACAGCTGAGTTATATTCTGTTACAGACTTAAAATCTTGTAACCTCAAAGTCGCCCATTTGACACAAGCATCGGGTAACATCACACTTTTCAGGTGTTTATACCTTTCATCTAATTCTGTCCAAAGATTGTAAGGGTCTTTCACAATCAAATATTCAATCTTAAGTCCCTCATGGAGATGGTGACGAAGGAAAATCATGGCCTTAGCCATATCTTGATCAGATGACTTATTTCCTTCCTTAATAGTTTCACCAAGACCATTTGCAGCTAGGTGAATTTCACAGTCCAATACCCAAGCCAAGTAGTTCTTTCCACTTATATCTAGGGCCTCGAAATCAAGTTTTGCAATGTTCGACATGATGAACTATATACAATTATATATATATATATTCGACATGATGAACTATATACAATTATATATATATATATATATATATATCACATGTTAGTTTAACAAAACTATATGACAAAACATTCTTAATATACCGATTTTATTTTATACTGCAAATTGTAAGAGTAATAAGACATAAAATGAATTCATAAATAATATGACTATATGAGACATGTTATTTAGGAGTGATCTTGGCAATGATTTAGAACTGAGTATTGAATAGCATACAAAAATCTACGGGACAAGTACATCAAATATTTACAATTTTAGTCGTTGAATATGTAATGAGCATATGAGTTCAATTTAAATCATCCAAGATCAAGTGAAAGAAAGCATCACCAATAAATAATTGCGACTTTTTGGTTTGTTCAATAGGTATCTAAGGCATCAAATGGTAGTGATGAAACTTTTAATCTTGATTTTATAAATTATGGTTTTATATAGAATTTTCATTATACTATGTCAAGACCTAATACCATGTTATTGCAGTTATTTAGTCAATCAATCACATATATAACAAAATTATGATACTCTTAAAATCCATAATAATAATAATAATAAGATTTAAATAAAAACTAATAATAATAATATTGTTATAAACATAATAATGGCAAACTTATGAGATATATGTCATGTAATAAAAGTGAAATCTTGTAACTATATACGAATTAGTCTCAATTGGGTAACCAAATATTTGTGAAATAGAAGTATAATCTTGTAATTATGTATAAGTTAGGTCACAAAATATATGAGATACACATATAAACTAAATTAGCCATGAATATGAGAAAGAGATCAATATAAGTGATATGGAGTATAAAACTTTGTATGATACAAGTTGGACATATTGACGACAAACAAGTATCTTATATATGGATTAATCTTTACTAATCCTAATCATGCTTTTAATATTACCAAATTCTTGTTATTGTAACATCACACCTAATAATTACCTCATGAGAGGACGAAGTATAACACTACCGTCGATTATAGCTAGTCTTTACGTTGATAAATACAAAGCAATAACATATATTCTTATAATTATATCAGTTACATTGATCATTAGCATGTATATATACATATAGATATCTAGGGTTTCTTCTAGGTCTAGAATATCCTTTTTCTATAGGGTACCTCTCAATTATCGACTTTTCCAAGTGGTACCCTCGTCTTTTTCGAATTACAAGATGTACCCCTAAACTTTATAAATTAGTCCACATTGTAACCAAAGTAATAATTTTCCAATGAAAATTTCTCAATTGATGATATAAATAGTGATTATTCCCTATTTTACTTTCAGCAACCATGATATATTTATTCAATTTGCATTCTTTACTCAAAAAAAGTTCATTCCACCACACTACGACATGGGGGTGACGGAGGGATTGAGGTTGAAGGATTTAAAAGAGTGAGGGAGATAGGTCGATGTCGGCCGACAACAGAGTGCATTTTGATGGGTATTTGGTGGCTTGGTGAATGGTAAAGAAAAAGAGGTGGTTTGTAGCATCAAATTGAATTGATTAATATGTCAATTATTCATTTTAAAAAAATAATCGTAATACACTTATCACTTTGGTTATGATATGAAGTGATAAGTAAAGTTTAGGAGTACGCCATGTAATTCGAAAAAGGCGGGGGGTACTACTTGGAAAAGCCAATAGTTGAGGGGTATCCCATAGAAAAACCCAAAATTTAATTTAGAATATTGAATTGGAGCGTATTATACGACTGCTATATATGATATTAATATGTACATAAGTATTTATTACGGAATATTGGAAAAAAAATAATACTTCGTATTTTTTTTATTAATTTACAAGATAACAATCACACATATCTTTTTAATGTTACACTTTGAGTTCTTCAAGTTGGTCCCAATTAGAGGTCTATTTTTTTTGTTCGCAATTTATTTAAATGTTTTGTGTTATGATTTTTGTATCAAGTTAGTTTTGCACTAGTATGTAACTAAAGAAATACCCAAGAAAAACGTGCATCAGCAAGTCAAGTGGGAAAAGGCAAACATATAGAATTGATTAGAATAGATGGAGTAAATTATAAAAAATGTATCGGTGTAACAAAAGGTACATACAATATGTTTTTATTACTGTACATATTTTAAATAAATACCCGTATCTCCTTTAAATAGTCAAAACTACTGACCTAGAAACACATAAAATAGACTCGATAAGCAGCCGTTCCGATGTAGGGGTTGCTGAACAAATCCTGTACTGATAGGGCGAAGGCATTGCTTCCAGCTTTTACTACCAGCTTCAGTCTGAGGGATATTGAGATGAGGGTGCTCCGCTGTGGTAACCACCCACTTGAATATGTCGCTATAGTCCCCTCGTTTGACACTGACGGGAACTGGGTCATCAATATCCATATCTTGGCTAAACTATGAACAAACAAAGAATTGTGCGAGAAATGCATTATTACATGCAAAAGGTAGGAAGCAATCAGACAGGAAGTATTTACAGAATCGAAGAATGAAATTTACCCATGCAGAATCTTTGATTGATTTAGAATAGGAGTTTAGGTCATCTTTAGCCGACACGATCATGGAAGGCACTTCATAACTAGTATCTTCCCCATGCCTGGCAACCTCAGCGAGCAATTTTGTAGTCTTTTTTAACGATGATTCATCGGTGCCGAAACAGAAGTAGACATTGCAACTTATAATACACTTCATGTCCGGAAAAAAAACTTAATTCTAAGGTACACGAGTACACGACAAATAAATTTGACAAGACAGTGAGAAAATTTGCAATTAAGTTTACTCACCTGTCGTATACAAATATCGCCACATCACACGCAGCTAAAGATTCCTTATCAGAAAGAAGATTCTGGACCTTAGCTTCAGGAATCTCTCGCAAAACAAGGAATTTTTGGCTTCCCTGGGAAGGTAAAACCCTTTTTATTATATAAGTAATTGATTTTGAAGTGTAGACACCCGCATTTTGCCTACTAGTGTCTATAGCAGTTCCCGACAAAACACCCGATGATGATCGGACGCTAACGTGACTTAATACGCTCGAATACGAACTCGGAATCAATAGTATCCGACGTGGGCATTTAGCGGAGTAATAATCTCACAAAACAGACCTCAAATACAGGCCCAGTGGGTCGTTCCGAGCAAAATAAGACTAATTTGGGCCAAAACCGACACCAAAAATAAATCCCATCTTTTAGCGACCGGGTCAAAACCCGGTCAAGGACGAACCCGTCACACAAACCAGCCAAGTTCAGCTTCTAGAAGATTGCGCCCAAATCAGAATTCAAAATGCATAATCAAATCAAAGGGTCAACCATTCCTAAATTAGCTCAACTCACCCAACTCCCCCCACTCTATAAATATCCCACTAATCCTCACCATTTTCAAGACCTTTTTTCAGCATAATTAAGCCTTAAAAAAGCTGAAACAAAAAGCCTTAAAAAGCCTAAACATCCTACTCTACAAACCCTAAGCAAAACACCACCAAAAACCGAGCCATTTTGCTCTCAAACAAACCGGCGGTATACATACACACAAACACATACATATTCAAAATCCCGAGATCAAAACTCGTCAAAGACACACACCATAACTCACCCTACATATCTCGACACTCCCGCGCTCCCGTCGCTATTACGAGTTCGTTTCCGAGGCCATTAAGCATGTATGTTGAGGGTGTAATTCAAATCCCGACATCTCTTTCTCCTTTCTCTTTTCCTTTTGACTATGTATATTATTATTATTATTATTATTATTATTATTATTATTATTATTATTATTATTATTATTATTATTATTATTATTATTATTATTACTAGCACTAACATTTTAATTCCGTTACTAACATTATTTTAATTTTGCTACTAACATTTTATTTATGTACTCTAACACCTAACATTTTATTTATGTACTCTAACCACTAACATTATTTATTTATTTATTTATTTACATTTCGTCATTAACCATTAATACCGCGTACATATATATATTAATACAAGTTTTCGGTTTCAAATACGTTTGACTACGACGATCGCCTAAAGTCCGTCTAATCCCTTTACGAGTAACGACGGAGGTGGAGCCCTTTCGAGGAGCCCCGCCCCAATGTTCTCAAGGGCGTGACGTGATTGCAATCGGTCGTAGTTGAACGCATTCGATCCCATTTCAATTAGTACGAAACCCGTTGACACGAAAATCGACATCACATAATCCGGAAGGGTTAGTTTCGATGTCGTGACGTAGAGGGATACAATTTCGTCGCTAATTCAAAATTCTTAATCTATAAAAAACTTAAATCGAGTAAATAAACCCGCGTTAGCACGCGATTATAAAAATTGACGATTTTTCGACAAATAGAAAATGCCCGACCAGGCCCACACGCGAGTCGCGCGACCGGCCATGCGACTCGCGGGCAGGCCTGTCCGGCCGAGACCATTTTTCCCGTTTTCCCGACTTTCTACCCTTCTCGGTCCTTACATTAATATGCGATCTTCGCGACATTTGACCATATTTCAAGACTCGTCTTTTCTTTGCGACTTTTAGTCAACGCGTGTAAAGGCCATCACGTGAACCCATTTTTCTAAAACTCATGCACATCACGACACTTAAAACGACTTTGATCGACGGTCTCACACTATTAATTTTTGTGTCGACGACTCTTTAGTCGTATCCGACACATAATTAATTTAGACATCATTTCTCGAGGTGATAAGTCGGGACAAGACATCGAGGTTCGAGATCGGGTTAGAATCACGCCTAGGTCTCGAACCTCCGTCCTTTGATTAACATGCAATATAATGCGTAATTAATTAAGGTTGGTCCGTCTAGCTAATTCACGATCTAGTGAGTATTTATTATATACGGGTCTTTGTCGAGTCGTGTATTTATTTATCGCTCTTCTTATTTAATTCAATTATTCTATTTTATTGCTCGTTGTATTGTGAATTTCGGGTTGTATTCCGCCCGTGTAATTTGTAATTTAGTTACGAGTTTTCTATTCTTGATGTTTGCCATTTATCGCCTTAAATGAACATCACATGCTAAATCACTTTGACGTGAATCAAGATGCATTAAATGACGTAGTTAACCAATAACTCACATGCTTAGCCCGAAAACGCTGTTTGCATATCATTTTATCATTTTACTAACGCGCGTACACGAACACGAACGGTGTCTTAGTAGAGGCCGCCATGTGCGGGCGGGGTTGGGTGTCCTTAGTGGGCTTCCCAACACGTACCCTCACCCCTTACTCAGAACCTTTGGTTTCCGGATGCCCGAAACCATTGGCGCACGAGAGTCATTTTATATACGAAAGCCGGTGTAAATGGTATCGGTATAATAATGCAAAGGGACGAGCCCCATGAACTCTCAAATCGAAGTGGGCTTACTTTGTGTATAGCCCATGACGACATAGAGTGGGCTCGTATGGTTCCGAATAACCACAAAATTCGGTGGCGACTCCATTTTGACTTATTCGAACCCGAGAACAATCTCACCACGAGATTCATTCGCCTACCCAAACCCGCGCGTGGCCGCGTCGGGGTGGACCTACGTCATGTCCACAATTTGGCGACTCCGCTGGGGATACCCGATGTACCACATGTCATCGGGGTTCCTAGGGTGAGACTCGAAGAGAAATCGTTCGAATATTAATGTACGCGCATTAGTTTAATGATTCATGCATAACCCAAATTTTGCCCGGGCCGGTTACTTGTGACCGACGTCCCACTATACCACGTTGCATTTCTACATGGGTGCGCTAAAGACATCGATGGTGGAACTCGTCTCGGTTTCGCGGCATGTCCTAAGACCAACTCGGCTTAGGGAGTCCGTCCTTCACACGAGAAAGCCATCGTTGTCGGTATAGACCCTATTTTGACCGGCCGAGACTTAGTGTAAAGCATACATAAGCGTCGTTATAATGCTTGTTTGACTACGTGCTACTTGGTTTCCGTGTCATTTTTCAAAAACCGTCATTTCAAAAAATGCATCTTTCCAAAAATACCAAATTTTGAAAAACCCGAAATACTGTCCGTTTCAGGACCCGTCTTTTCAAAATATCCAATTTCAAAAACTCGGAATGCTGTCAAAATTTAGACTTACGATTTGACTCAAAATATCCTATTTTTAGCCGGCATGCTTCCCATTTCAAATTTCGAATTTTCGATTCCCTTTCGACTTTCGAATTTTCAAAATTCAACTTCAATTTTCAAATCTTCAAAATTCCACCTCGATTTTCAAGTCTTCGAGATTCCATTCTCGATTTTCAAATCTCCGAGATGCCATTTTCGATTTTCAAATCTTCGGGACCTTATTTTCGATTTTCAAATTTTCGGAAATTTATTTTTCGATATTCAAACTTTCAAAATTCCAAATATTCAACTTATCAAAAAAACTCGGCCCTGTCGGCATGCTGCCAATTTCAAAAGACGGGATCGCCTCCTTAATTTTCAAAACGCGAAATTACTCGCAACCATTCTAACATTTCAAAATGCCCGGTCCTATTGGTCCACTGCCAATTTCTGGACCGTCCTCTCAATTTTCAAAATTCAATCATTTTTCAAAAACCTTCCTTATTATAGGACCTACCGTAATTCGTGTGTCGGGTCTTTTCGTAATACGTCGAAGGTCTTTAGCGTCGAAACTCCGTCGATCCTACATCACGGGTTTCTTCCCCATCCTAGTCTGCCTTTTCCTAAAGGCATAACCCACCAACACGAGTCATACACTCGTAAATGGAAGGTTCGTCTGAACACTCGAATCCTAACTAGAAAGTCACACGCGATCTTTCCCTCCGACAGGACGGTCCCCACGACCTTTCCTAGGGGAATTTTGCCCGTCTTTCAATCCGTTAGTCGAGTCGTCCCAATTCAAGTCCTTTAACTTTAGGGTCTACCCTAATCACAGGGTCTATCCTTATTCAAGTCAAGTCAAGGGTCTTTAGCGTCGAAACTCTGCCGATCTTACATCGCGAGTTTCTTCCCTTACCCCGTCTGCCTTCCCTCGAGGCCGAGTCAACCTTTTACAAGGCATAGCCCTGTAGCTAAAGTTTTGTGGTCCTTACATCTAAAGGGTCACTCGTCCGACACTCGAGTCTTAGCAAAATCTTCAATCCCACTCGGGGGCTACCCTTCAGCAGAGCGATTAATCACGGTTGCTCTAAGGGTCATGTCTTACACGTGTTGTCTCACGTACCCCACTTTTTGAGTCATTTAGATGTCACACCATCTGAGTCCTACAAGAGTCCTTGGTCTCACTTGGGGGCCATTCTCCGACGGGGCGATTAATCACAATCACTCCGAGAATCACACCCTACTTATTTGTCTTAGGAGAGTCTAACCCGAGTCAAACCAGAGTTGTCTCTCCTTCCGCGCTATTTCCTATGCCTTGGTGTATTCTAGTTCCGAAGCAACATTTCTGATTACGTGGGTATTCTCGCAGAGGATGGCATCCACAACCGGGAATAGGGATATGGAAAACACCATTAATAAACTGGAGGCTTTGCTAGAAACCATGGCTAGTAAGCAGGCCATGTTTGAGACCCAACTAGGGTTCATAAGAGCCGACCAAGAGGCCTTGGATGCTCGTCTAACTGTCGTTGAAGAACAAGACTTCAATTACGGGTCGGTAAATACTGGGCCATTTGCCAAACTGATCAGCACGGTGCGTGAGCTCGAACAACAGTTCCATGCCTCCCAAGAGAACAACATCCGAGTTGAAAACTCCCAAGACTATACACCCATTAGTGAGAAACTACCAACAGATCTCAATCTAGAAGGGTTACCCATATTCGAAGGGACGGAGGATCCATTACTACACCTCCGAGCTTTCAAGGCGTTTATGGCGATCAAGGGGGTCAAAGCCGACATGTTCATCAATCTGTTCGGCACATCCCTCGGGAAATATCCAAAAGCCTGGTTCTATAGGCTTAATACAAAAAGATTCCCCACTTGGGAATATGTGGCTACCGAGTTCGCTAAAAACTATTCTGATAATACTGAACTTCAGACTACCATGCGGACTTTAGAAGTCATGGCCCAAGATCCAACAGAGGGTTTCACCAAATACCTTCAACGTTGGCGGGCTGAGAGTGTTAAGCTGGTAGACAAGCCCAGCGAGAAGACACTAGTAGATGCATTCATCAACAACCTTCTACCCTCCTACCGCGTCCATCTTAGGTATGCCGGCATTTCAAACTTTGCAGTGCTTACCGAAATGGGCACTAGGATTGAAGACGATCTTCGACATAATGAAGATCTGGGTAAAGCTTCTACCGAAGGCTATACTGGACATCCATTTGAGTCCTTAGAAGCCGAAGATTATTGACAACCTCATCCCAGAGTCCGGATTCGATTCGAGTCTAAGTCTGAGTCCGAGTCTAGGATATCCTACATCCTCATTTCAAAGTGAGAGTCAGAGTCAACTGTATTCTGTCCTCTTTTCAAATTCAATAAAATCAGCTTTTCTATCTCTCATATATGCTTTCCTTATGTGTTTCCGAGAACATGATGAACACCATCATACACTGTGAGCACATGCACGTGACTATTATAGGCACATCTATAATGACTGCAGGAACTGAGACCCATGTTTTCCCTTACCTGTTCCATGTCCGGCATAGACAGCCACATAACTACCCCTAGTAGGAGCAGTATCGAATCCTATGACAAATCTAGGTAGTCTCCTAGTTTGGGTTAAAGACGGAAGGCAAGCCCATTTTCCACAATAAACACCCCTCCAATAAGACTGATCAATCCCTACCTTAGGCGTTAGTCTGACCAGAAGCAAAAAAGAAGCATCGTGACTCTATAGGTTCGATGCCAAAAATACCCAACTCGGGACGATGCTCCCACTAAGCCTGCTCGGAATTATGATGACAATACCGAGATCCAAATCACCATGCTTACCGTAGAGTACTCCACCGCGAGTTGCACTCACCAACTAGGCTTACACCTTACAAAGGTTTAGCTCCACAAGCCTAATCCAACCGATGGGCCCACCCCCATATCCACCCACAACACCATAGGGGGGGATTACCGTGAAAAAAAAAAGAAAAAAAGAAAAAGAGTTGGACAAAAAAAAATCAAAAGTCCAAGGAAAAAAGCAAAAGGCCGAAACAAAAGAACTGACCATGACCAAAAAAAGAACTATCAACATCCCTCGACCAGATACGATCAATCCCTTGACTGGGACACAGTCAACTCGAGTGAAGGATCCCACGACCGGGGCTAAGAGGTCAACCCAAAAAAAAAAAAAAAAATCAAATACCCATGACCGTGGTCAACGTTCAACTCAAGTGAAAATCCCTTGACCGGGGTACGATCAATTTAAAAATTATCAATGCCTATACCGTCCAATAGGGAAGAGACAATCAAGCTGGTCAGCTAACACCACACTTAGCCTTCCCACATTACAACCTTCAAGACCTTCCCGAGACCTAGGCTAAGAGACAGCCCGGAATTTTGAGGATTCAAGCTCCATAAGATACCCCTAACCATTAGGGCCAGACATGGAAATCAGATCCCGCATTATCAACCTACCGCGATTGAAGTTCGAGTCATTTTTACTCGACTTCCCCCTTTCCTACCACATTGCAATACCTTACCCTCGAAGCTTTAGCTTCACAAAATCGAGCTCCAGATTTCGAATCATCAAAGCCACTTTCTACCTGGCACCACATTTCCAAAAACATCCAAACCTGTTACCAACCCCAAACACGGGAACTCAACCTGCGGTCGGCATAGAACATGCCCAAATAGTTCACACCACCTCTGGGGGCTACCCCGGAGAACGCTCACAGTCACAGGATCAATATCCTAACTGTTCTAGCCCTTTGATCAAGACATCATTGGGAATTCACCTAGCCTACACCGTCGCTATGGCTAGTCACACACAAAGCCCTAATAAACTAGGCACCATAATCCACTGAACTACGGCCTGGTTTGATTTCACTACACGTGAATACGTAGGCAGCCTTTCAACAAAGGCACAACCACCCACATTGACACAAGTTCAAAAAAGCACCATCATTCTGGTCACGACACTGTCATGTTCTCAACAGCTAGCTTTGTCGTCCTGGAGGCTTCTCTTAGACAGAAGTTCTCCATCCACTCACAAAATCCAAAAACTAGCCTCCTTTCTATAGAGTGTCCTAGTACTCGGCTCAGTCGAAGACGAGAATTTGTCAGGGACTCGAAGCAACACCCACTTTGGGAACGTACCCCAAACCAAGCATTCAAAGAGCACTAGACTGCAACATTGCTACTGCTAAGCCTTGTCATGCAAAAACAGTCTCGTTACAGACTACTGCAATCCCCCTATTACACATTCTTCCCATTTTGATGTTCGACCGTGTTGCCACTCGCCTAGGCTACGGAATAGCGTCGCTTAAGAGTCTTGTCATCTTAGGTGGCCCACCCTCCTACCGAGTCGCGGTCCAACCCCTCGAGAGTCCAGTCGTGTCTGTCAACTTGTCGTCCTGTCACGTCCAGAGTCGAGTCTGTCGGTACCTCCCTCCTCAAATTTTCACTTCAAAGTTTGCAAAACTTAGCCATTTGATAAAATCCTTTTCGACAAGGTCAAATTTCAGTCTATTTAAGCTGCAAATTTCTTTTCTACCCCTTTCAATTTTGAAAACCTATCTCCTAGCACGTGAGTTGCTTTCAGGACTTCGATTTCAAAACTAAGCAAAAATCATTTCCCCCAGCGCAAACTAGTCTATAGATGCTAATTGCATTTCCTATGTGCTATCTTGCTATCTGTTATGCCTACTATTTCTGCCTATGTATCTAACATTTCAGGTACCAGCTAGTGCTTCCCAAACGGAACATCAAAAGCGGTGTTTCTCCTGGAATGCTACATCCAAGACGTGATGTGTCGGCATACGGGTACACCCAAGACTTCAGAAGCAAGTCCCGTGCAACTACTTCACTCCCCAGCGTGAGTCGGTGTTTCTCCTGGAATGCCACATCCAAAATGTGATGTGTCGGCATACGGGTATACCTATGACTTCAAAGGCAAGTTCGACTCCCCACGGAGCTATCATCATCAGGACAGGTATGACCCTCTGCTTATGGCTGGCGAGCCCTTCACGCGAGTCTAATGGACTATAAACGACCCGACCGGAAGGCTGCCAGGTCGTAATCCTCGATTGGCCTGGTAGCTACTCTGACTTTCGCCTTGTCCAAGCCTCAGTCAGAGTGGGGGCTCTGTAGACACCCGCATTTTGCCTACTAGTGTCTATAGCAGTTCCCGACAAAACACCCGATGATGATCGGACGCTAACGTGACTTAATACGCTCGAATACGAACTCGGAATCAATAGTATCCGACGTGGGCATTTAGCGGAGTAATAATCTCACAAAACAGACCTCAAATACAGGCCCAGTGGGTCGTTCCGAGCAAAATAAGACTAATTTGGGCCAAAACCGACACCAAAAATAAATCCCGTCTTTTAGCGACCGGGTCAAAACCCGGTCAAGGACGAACCCGTCACACAAACCAGCCAAGTTCAGCTTCTAGAAGATTGCGCCCAAATCAGAATTCAAAATGCATAATCAAATCAAAGGGTCAACCATTCCTAAATTAGCTCAACTCACCCAACTCCCCCCACTCTATAAATACCCCACTAATCCTCACCATTTTCAAGACCTTTTTTCAGCATAATTAAGCCTTAAAAAAGCTGAAACAAAAAGCCTTAAAAAGCCTAAACATCCTACTCTACAAACCCTAAGCAAAACACCACCAAAAACCGAGCCATTTTGCTCTCAAACAAACCGGCGGTATACATACACACACACATACATATTCAAAATCCCGAGATCAAAACTCGTCAAAGACACACACCATAACTCACCCTACATATCTCGACACTCCCGCGCTCCCGTCGCTATTACGAGTTCGTTTCCGAGGCCATTAAGCATGTAGGTTGAGGGTGTAATTCAAATCCCGACATCTCTTTCTCCTTTCTCTTTTCCTTTTGACTATGTATATTATTATTATTATTATTATTATTATTATTATTATTATTATTATTATTATTATTATTATTATTATTATTATTATTATTATTATTATTATTATTATTATTATTATTATTATTATTATTATTATTATTATTATTATTATTATTATTATTATTATTATTATTATTATTATTATTATTATTATTATTATTATTATTATTATTACTAGCACTAACATTTTAATTCCGTTACTAACATTATTTTAATTTTGCTACTAACATTTTATTTATGTACTCTAACACCTAACATTTTATTTATGTACTCTAACCACTAACATTATTTATTTGTTTATTTATTTATTTACATTTCGTCATTAACCATTAATACCGCGTACATATATATATTAATACAAGTTTTCGGTTTCAAATACGTTTGACTACGACGATCGCCTAAAGTCCGTCTAATCCCTTTACGAGTAACGACGGAGGTGGAGCCCTTTCAAGGAGCCCCGCCCCAATGTTCTCAAGGGCGTGACGTGATTGCAATCGGTCGTAGTTGAACGCATTCGATCCCATTTCAATTAGTACGAAACCCGTTGACACGAAAATCGACATCACATAATCCGGAAGGGTTAGTTTCGATGTCGTGACGTAGAGGGATACAATTTCGTCGCTAATTCAAAATTCTTAATCTATAAAAAACTTAAATCGAGTAAATAAACCCGCGTTAGCACGCGATTATAAAAATTGACGATTTTTCGACAAATAGAAAATGCCCGACCAGGCCCACACGCGAGTCGCGCGACCGGCCATGCGACTCGCGGGCAGGCCTGTCCGGCCGAGACCATTTTTCCCGTTTTCCCGACTTTCTACCCTTCTCGGTCCTTACATTAATATGCGATCTTCGCGACATTTGACCATATTTCAAGACTCGTCTTTTCTTTGCGACTTTTAGTCAACGCGTGTAAAGGCCATCACGTGAACCCATTTTTCTAAAACTCATGCACATCACGACACTTAAAACGACTTTGATCGACGGTCTCACACTATTAATTTTTGTGTCGACGACTCTTTAGTCGTATCCGACACATAATTAATTTAGACATCATTTCTCGAGGTGATAAGTCGGGACAAGACATCGAGGTTCGAGATCGGGTTAGAATCACGCCTAGGTCTCGAACCTCCGTCCTTTGATTAACATGCAATATAATGCGTAATTAATTAAGGTTGGTCCGTCTAGCTAATTCACGATCTAGTGAGTATTTATTATATACGGGTCTTTGTCGAGTCGTGTATTTATTTATCGCTCTTCTTATTTAATTCAATTATTCTATTTTATTGCTCGTTGTATTGTGAATTCCGGGTTGTATTCCGCCCGTGTAATTTGTAATTTAGTTACGAGTTTTCTATTCTTGATGTTTGCCATTTATCGCCTTAAATGAACATCACATGCTAAATCACTTTGACGTGAATCAAGATGCATTAAATGACGTAGTTAACCAATAACTCACATGCTTAGCCCGAAAACGCTGTTTGCATATCATTTTATCATTTTACTAACGCGCGTACACGAACACGAACGGTGTCTTAGTAGAGGCCGCCATGTGCGGGCGGGGTTGGGTGTCCTTAGTGGGCTTCCCAACACGTACCCTCACCCCTTACTCAGAACCTTTGGTTTCCGGATGCCCGAAACCATTGGCGCACGAGAGTCATTTTATATACGAAAGCCGGTGTAAATGGTATCGGTATAATAATGCAAAGGGACGAGCCCCATGAACTCTCAAATCGAAGTGGGCTTACTTTGTGTATAGCCCATGACGACATAGAGTGGGCTCGTATGGTTCCGAATAACCACAAAATTCGGTGGCGACTCCATTTTGACTTATTCGAACCCGAGAACAATCTCACCACGAGATTCATTCGCCTACCCAAACCCGCGCGTGGCCGCGTCGGGTTGGACCTACGTCATGTCCACATGAAGGAATCTACAATTGCATGATTTTGTGACAAAATCTACAAAACGAGTTAGTGACGTTAATTTCCAAATCCCAACATACGATAGCACTTACCGCAGTACCATCTACAACATTCACAGCATATCTCTCTTCGGTATTTGGAATGTAAGTATCAGAGAAAGGCCTGCATATAAGAATATGAAAAATATAATTACATACCATAACTAAAATTTGACATAAGATATAACGAAAACTCATTAAAAGATCGGCAATAAGACAAACCTTCCCAGAAACCCATCCAATAACGCTGTTTTACCAGCCTTTTTTGGCCCAAAGACAAAACACTGGTAAACACCTCTCTCGGAATGTTTTACTTTACGATCTCTAAGTCTCTTCCCAGTTATGCGAATGGCAGAAGTAGCATCTCCATCGTACATAATATATTTTAGATATTCAACACTTTTAGCTGGTTCCAGAAGTGTCATAAGGACCCACTGCACAAGACATGCAACAAAGGATATCAAGTGCTAGAGCATTCATCATGCATAACCACGACATGAAATATTTGATTTTTTTTGAAGAAATAAAACAGTTTTGCATAGTTCTGTACTTCCATTATTTGTAATTAAAATAGACAGGTAAGAGTTCAACTAAGAGTCACAGTAGGTTCCTTAACGTGAAAACTAGTCCAACATGCAGGGCAACAAGACCTGTTGGTTAGTGGTGGAAATAAAAATAGGCTTTAGAAGTTGACAGATATAGATGAGAGGAATCCATCATGTGTTAAACCACCCAATACAGTTGTTGAGGCAGCCCCCATGTATGGACTTTCTCTCCAAGGACTAGATCATCAAAATGAAAAAAAATCAGGTGGGTGCCCTACAGAAAATTTTCGAAGCATAAAGAAACCAAGAAAAAATAACAGGTTTCTACTAGTCTGGTGCTGTAGAAAAAAAATGTTCCAGATCTCCAGCGCGGATAACACCACCCTGTCATATGTAAAATACTATGAGAACAAAATTACAATGACAACAAAGTAAAGGGACAGACAAAAACCATAAAGTCAGCAGACTTACATTACTTTTGCAATACATACTGAAAGTTTCTCTCAAGAAGTCAAGAGCATCATTAGTCAGCTCCAGAGTCTGCACACATTGAATAGCACAAGAAAAGATTAAAAAAAATCACTTCTAAACGTGAAATGTAAGACAAAATGCTTTAAAAACACTCTTCGTCTATGGTACGAGTCTCACTAATTTGGCTCTTATAGGAGAAGCGTGGGACTAACAAGCATTTTTAATGTTTTGCCTACCTGGTCGGGACCTCGCTTGAAAGAGAATGAGAGAAAACCATCAAGTCTAACATCATCATTATATCCGAATTTTCACAGGGTTACCCATACTAGATCTCTGTGTTTTTCTTTTACGAGAGATTGATGATGGAATATAAATCCTTTCATAGTAAGACCATTCTCATTCACTCCTTCAAGCAACTTGTCTTGCACAACTCTCTTCAAAGAAACAATTTCAGATGGCTTAAGAGGAGCTTTATAGGACGGGAACTGTTCACAATCACCCGGGTCTAATAAGTGCGAATAATAAGACGGAATGGATACAAAAGTACATAGCTAAAACAACATATTAAAAAAAAATTACAAACCAAAGCCTCATTCAGTTCAGAATCATTTAATGCACTATCCCTATCACAAGCCCACCAATGTTGTCGTCCAAATCTAGATCCTCTAAATCCAGGAGAGGAGACCCACTACCGACCATTTCTGACAGCATATCTAGGGTAACTGTCTCGGGAACTTCTCCAACCTCCTCAGTAGCACCCGTAGCACGACCCGCAGCCTCAGCCTCTCTCACCCTCTCAACCCGATGCCTAGACTCACCCTGCGCGGAGGTCTCGCCCTAAGACCGAGCCAGTCGCTCCTTAAGTTGAGCAATCTCGTCGGCCCGAGATTGCAGGAGCTGCCGCGCCTCAGCCGCTTCCGCCTAAAGCTCGATCACCCGAGTCTCCAGTTGTCCCACCATATCAGGAATGTCTTGCAAACATAACTCGAACTTAAGGTAAACACACAAACAATATAAGAGTCAACCCTAGGTACACGCACTTACCAATCGAGGTCCCGAAGTATCACGAGAGGCCCTCGAGGCATAGACCCTGAAGTAGTTGGCAACCTGCCACAACCGCTGATGACAAGCCGACGAAACTTGAAAGGTGAAACCACGCAAGTTAGCCAAACAAAACCTAACCCTTAGAATCCAAAACAGAAACCGAAACTTACCCGGTATGCCCGGTCACGCCACTCCATCCCAGCCTCCATCTCCTCAGCGGAACACGGGGAAAGAGGCTATGTAAATGATACCCCAGCCACATGGACCCTGAGCAGTGTCAAGGGTAAGTCTGGGGGCTGAACAGCATCAGCCGAATCGGCCAGCTAAGAGAAAAGCGAACCGTTCAAAATGAAGGCAAACACCAGACCATAGAACAAATCAAGCCATAAAACCAAGACCGACACTTCAATAATCCTAAACCTTGGGGGCTACTAAAACAAACGGTAAGAAAGAGACTTACATCTGCAAGGCGCAGCTAGTTCACCAGCGCATTCTCCGTCGGGTAATGGCTGATTGTGCTCTTAGGCTGAGCAAGCCTCCACTCGATCCCCGCCGGAAATCTCTTCGGGTGCACCTGCACCGTCTTAGGTGCCAAAAACGGGAAGTAGGAGTAGATCCAAGCCTGCAACAAACTCACAATACACTTAGCAACACTAAGCCAAAACCAAATAGGAATTCAAAATACAAAGGAGAGAATAGTAGCTAACCTCCAGTATAAGGCCCGGACCCACGATGCGCACAGCGCATGCCGACTCTATCACCAGCGGCCTCACCATGACTTGCAGGCAGCGAGTCATCTCCGCGAAAGCCGCGGTCACCCAATCGTAGCGCCTTAGCTGAGTCAGCTCAGCCAGGAAGGGCAGAATCCTAGTACTTAACCTCTCGCCCTTGTCCGAGAAATGGGTCGACCCTAGGAAGTACCACAACCATAATTAGGCATCCTGCTCCGACGTGTTGGGTTCCCGACCCTCTAACACCGCCACTCGCTCGAAGTGGTCGGTGATGTAAGAACTCACTAAAGCATGAGGCGTACTATATGCCTCACGCGGCAAACAATCCCCGATGAGGCCCCACACCTCATCGCTATCTAAACTAGGGCCTTCGGAGTCCCACCTAATCCTATCCGGACCCCAGGGCAAACCGCTAATCATCCAAAAATCCTCTAGGGTCAGCCCGACCTCCCCAAAAGCCTTGTGGAAGGTCGAAGTAGTATCGTGGAAGCGATCTATCATCGCCCTAATCACCATAAGGTTGCATTTAGTCTTGCAACCCACCAACATAACCCATTGCCCGACCACGGGACCTAGAGCGGTCCTCTCGATAATCCCCTTTACCGTGGGGGTCAACTTCTGGAAATAAATGTCGAGACACGTAGTAAAGCCCGAGAAAGTCCTCATCGGACCTGGGGACTGCAAACCAAAACAATGCGAGGATAAACAAAAACGAGCCTAGCCTAATCGAGCGAAAAAAAGATCTACGACACAAACCAATAAGCACAAATAGAACACTCACCAGGCCCCGCACGATGCGGTTAGAAATGTGAAGGTCAAGATGAAACATCAACTGATGACCATCCCAGTCCCGAGCCCACTCGGGATCCTCGTAAACAATCTCCTCATTCTCCGGCACAGGAACCGAAGTATAAGCCCTCCTAGCCACTGTCTCCGGGAGCCTACGCCTCTTCACTCTATCGAAATAAGCTTCATTAATGGTCTCGGGATCGCGACGCTGGGACGAGATACTTCTATGTCTCCTACGAATCCCTCGGGGAGTCTGTGAACTTGCCCCGACAACCTCCTCACTAGCACCAATCAAGGAGGTTCACTCGGGACGCTTGGTGTCACCTCTAGCTGTAAAACAAACCCAAAACAAAAACACAACAAAACATAGCTCTAATCAGGCTAAATCAGCTTAAACATGTCAAAATAGGGTCAAAATTTCGGATGGGTATATCAAAATTTAGAAAAGGCCGTTAGCACGCATTTTCGATCCCAATCACAGTGAAAGTGGTTTCGGGAAAATCCTGCAACGTTACAACACCTTTTGGTTCGTCTTAAGACACACAAAACCTTACAGAGAACCCTAAAGGTCATCTTAGCCCATGAAAACCGACGAGAGAGTTACACACATCCTCACAAACACTATTTGAACAAGATTACGCGAAATGAATGCGGGAATAATCGAGAAACGGTCCTTAACCCTAGCGTTTCAAACATATCCCCATAAAGAGCCATTATCACACCTCGAGAACCTCTATCAAGCTTATAACTAACCTAGCAAGCTCTAATCGACCCCAATTCAACAATGGAACCAAGCAGAAGCATTGAAAATTAACGAATCAAAAACCACCAAATCAATTTTCTAGGGTTTAAAAAAAACAAATAATCAAGCAAAATCGACGTTAAACAATCAAAGAACACTAAACCGGATTCGACATTGTCGTAAATAGCGGAAATCAAAACAAAACTTGGCAAGAAAAGTCGAGAAGTCGAGATTGGGGCGAAAGGGGCGAAGCGTTTGATTTTTGTGAAATAAAACAAGCGCCCCCAATTTTCGTTTACTTAAACAGACCCGGACCGCAAAAACCCGACCGCCTCAAGCGACGCGCCTGAGTTCAGGCACGCTGGGGGCTAGGTGCTTGAAGACTAGGGCGCAGACAGATGCGCGCCTAATTGGCCCTGTACAGGCTACAACAAAGCAAACAAACTCAAAATTCAATACACATATAACATACAACCTTTAAAATGAACAAAATCACAATAAGCGAAATAATAACTAATCAATGTCAATAATACACTCTCGACAATGAAACAAACATAAGAAACGCACTTAATCTAAACGCTACACCCGGACGCGTAACAAGACAATCCAGACTAATCTAAATGAACTCTAAACAAATCTCAACTACATAAACAAACCAAAACAACAGCAAAAGCAAGCCCAAATAGAATAAGACAAACTCACAAAACAAAAACTTTTAACTAAAAGGAATAAACAAACAACAATTTTGCCCAAGGGTCAGAGTTATCCCGGAGGCACAACAATTTTGCCCGAGGGTCAGAGTTATCCCGGAGGCACAGCAATCTTGCCCGAGGGTCAGAGTTATCTCGGAGGCACAGCATTTTGCCCGAGGGATCTAAGACTCCTGAGGCACAGCAACAACAATTTTGCCCGAGGGTCAGAGTTATCCCGAAGGCACAGGATTTTGCCCGAGGGATCTAAGATCCCGGAGGCTTTGCCCGAGGGTCAGAATTATCCCGGAGGCACAGCATTTTGCCCGAGGGATCTAAGATCCCGGAGGCACAGCAATAGCAATTTTGCCCGAGGGTCAGAGTTATCCCGGAGGCACAACATTTTGCCCGAGGGATCTAAGATCCCGGAGGCATTGCAACAACAATCTTGCCCAAGGGTTAGAGTTATCCTGAAGGCACAACAATTTTGCCCGAGGGATCTAAGATCCCGGAGGCACGACAATACTAGTCCTAAGGGTCAAAAGCATCCCGAAAGACGGCTATTCGAGTGGAGACCGACGCCCACGAATGGTTTATATCACTTTGTTCTTGTCCTAGGGGTCATAAGTATCCCAAAGACAACCGCTCGAGTGGAAACTGACGCCCTCGAACGTTTTGTTTCATCAAGGGTTCACAAGCATCCTAAAATATACTTGTACAAATAAAAGCCAACACAAATGAGCATACTTGGTGCTTACACTTAATGCGTCACCAGCACGCAAAAACACTTAAAATTAAACAAAACCTTTAAAGTAAACCGAAGAAGACAAAGCGCGCGCGCATGAAGAATCAAGCAACGGCCCGGGACCAAGCAAGCAACCGCAAGCGAAGACGTCAGGTATGATTTCTAAGCTATGGCTGGCGAGCCTCAACACATAGTCCACGAGACTTAAAGCGACCCGACCAGACAGCCACCAAGTCGTAATCTCGATTGACCTGGGCAACTATACTTTGACTTTCGCCCTGTCCAAGCCTCAGTCAAAGTGGGGGCTTCTGTAGACACCCAGATTTGGACCTGGTGGCTGTAGAAGTGCCCAGCAAACACCCGATGACGTTAGGACTACAACGCGACGCGGGTTCGCAATGTTTTAGATAGTTTTTCTATAGAACGGATCAAATAATTACTCGGAAAAATTAAAACTAACATGATGGCAGCCTTAGTCGTGTCGGTACGGTCGCATAGACACTAATTAGAGTCAGTTCTGACACTGGGACCCCGGGACGGTCTAGAAACCCTAATCGAGTCAGCACCGCGCCAAGCAAACCTCGGGATGCACACCCGAGGCCCACTAGTGATCACGGTGCTCGGTCAAGCCGCGAGAACCTTAATCCCCAAGTAACAAATTATACACCTGTCTGACGGTTTTGGAAAATTCAAAACCGTATCCTCAAAATTCCAGCCGCACCACCTGACGCGCCTGGGTCTCCCCACGCTTTAGCCAAGGCGCCTGAGTCCTGGTGAACCTCAGCTCAGGCGTCCATATGGGCGACGAGGGCCGAAAACACCTATAAATACCCCTCCTCACGCCCTCATTTCGCACACAATTATCATTCTTTCTTCCCCCTCTAAAACTCTCGCTAAGGGCTCGCACTCCGACACTCGAGGCAAACGATCCACTCGATCGTAGTTCCGATAAAAAAGTGACATCGACGCTACTCCTCACCTTCGAGCACCCCACTCGATACCGAGGTGCCTATGATCAACTAGCTCAAAACTAGTAGCAAAGTTCTGCCGGATTAGTCGCAGAACTAGTCCATAGCAACGAGGCTCTACCGGAGTAGTCCGCGGGAAGGTTAAACGGTAACGGAGTTCTGCCGGAGTCACTGGTCAAGCTAGGAGGATCCGCCTGTTGATCGAGTCGTCATTAGGTTGCCATCTAAACAAAACTTTCCATATTTGTACTTTATATTATTAGGCACTACGACAACACTAGGTGTGGGCACTAGGCCCACAAACATCTACTAAAATACGTAACGTCCCAACTTCAACCACAAACACTAAAACACACTAAATAGACCCGAGTAATTCCGAGATCCGTCCTCAAACAATCTATGCATCGAGTCCCGCTTAATGTATACTCCGAGAGTGTAACTCCTCATTATGTGATTTACTTACATTCACATTTACAGTTTTTTGTATGATTTATTACTTTTATGACCTTATAATCGCATGCTAAATCACCTAATACGGAATTCAAAACGTAAAATAACTAAAACTGAACAAAGTGATGGTCGGGTTCTGTATTAGTCCCGGTGCTCGCCATACATGGCTCGACGCATCTTAAGCAGAATACCAGGTAAGGTATACCACGAGAACGACTAATATTTGTATTATCGCGTTAAAAGTGATTTGCTAATACGAATAATACTAGTACTCTCTACTCTCCTACGTGCATCTTTTCATGGCCAGGTTGTCACGTGAAATCGCATGCAAACAATGTAAACACAACTACTTTGACGATAAAACTTACCTGTCCTTAAAACAACCGACGTAGCAAAAAGCATAGGATTAAAACAATGGATGTTACAGTACTTCCGCCACAACAAAAGAGCTAGGATATCAGCCCACCGATTGATTAGTAGAGGCCGCTATAGTACGTGTGGGCGGGATTGGGTGTTGACATTTATCGGATGTTGGCTTCCCAATACGTACCCTCACCCCTTACTCAAAATCGACGGTTTCTGGATGTCCGGAACCATTGGCAATGAGAGTCATTCCAGGCATGGAGTGCTTAAGGATACAAGTCTATATCTTTAGGTCCCGTGCCACTCAACTTTGAGCCGGCAAGGGATCAAAGTTGACTTGAACGGTTTCCGAGTCCCCATAATTGACTCGGTGGCGACTTCACAAATCGGCAACGACTTCAGTTCACTAAAAGGTCGCTTTACCAAACAAAACGGTCTTTAAACATTTACAACCACGACTCGATCGATTCCCAAACAGAAACACGGGTGCCCCTACCCGTCTAGTACAAGTCAGGATCGTCATCCAAATCGAGGTCCGACACTTCATCCCGTATGCGAGATCGGACCGGCCCCCGACAGGGAGGGGGCCGCGTGGGTGGCCGCCGCCACACGTTGAAAATCGGGTCAGTCCCGCGCGAGAGCACGCAGGGCGCCGGGCGGTGCGGACGGACGTCCACAGCTACCACTTAGGTTGTGTGTCTAGGTCTCCTCGTGGAATATGCTATGTTAATACGCATAAGTATGGTGTTTTCCCCTTTATTTTGACTAACTTGCCTAATGATCATGTTTGGGACATTGTCATTTTCATCTGTTCATATCCGTTTTCTCCTTTCTCCTTGACCATAATTTAAATAATTCACAAAATGAACTACAACATCAAATTTGTCTACCTAGCCAAGCTTGATGGAGTAGGTCACCTAGTGCATTATATGCTCGTTATTGTGTAATTATGGAGATTTTTTATGGATGTTTGGATGTGGTTGACTCTGTTTCAAGAGAGTTTGTAGATCTTGTCCAGGTCAATTTTGGTTATTGTATATTTGCTTCTAATTTCATCAAGCTTTGAAAAAAATAGAAAAAAAATCAAAAATAGAAAAAAAAAACAAAATCAATACAACAAAAATATGTTATTCTCGTTACTCTTATCTTCCGTTTACTTGATGAAATTTGAGCACCCTCTATTGACCCCGGATTCTTTCTTATTGATTGGTGACTTATATGTTTTGTTTATGGAAGTGGAAGAATTTTTGAGTTGAGCATTATCGCACTAGTTAGTTCACTAGCTTGGCCTTAACCTCACATGACCATATTGATTTCCACCTTCTACCTTATTACCACCATCTTTGCCTCCCTATGTGATCTTGGCATGTTTTGTAAAAATTTAGAGGTCGATACCATACTAGATTGCGGGCATATTTCCATGAGTTGGAGTAGTTAAGAGTATTCAGATATATTTCACATATACTTACCCTTCCTAATTGAGCGATGAGTGTCTCCGTGAGTAGCCTATGCAAGGTTTTGGTTGAAAATGTGGTTTCTACATATTATGCTTGGTGAAGTTGTGTACTTGCTGATGATTTATTTTTCCTATTTCCCGTTCTTGGAATTCGTTTCTTAGACTTGGTTAGATATATGTCATGATGGACTTGAGTATTTTGGTTGCCTACTATTTGCTTTGAGCTGTTCCAGTATTGTATTAGTTGTTTCCTTACGGGTTTTGCTTGAGGACAAGCAAGGGTTCGGTTTGGGGGAGTTTGATGTGCCGTGTTTATATAGTTTTATTCTCTCGAATCCTTTGTCTTTTCCGGCCGGAACGTGCTCTTTAGAGCCGTTTCTTCTAACATTTTGCCTTGAGTGAGTGTTTTTGTAGATTCTACACGATTTCAGGTCTTTATGTGCATTTACACTCATATCTGGTTAGAAGAACGATCCCAGAACAAGACCCATGCCATGAGTCGTTTAGGCGAAGAAGAACCTGAGAAGAGTCGATTCATTGGGCCATCGAGACCGGCCCAATCCATGTTTCAAAGGCGATGTGCGCGCCACCCTGCCTCGACAGGCCCCCTGTGGGCTGGCCTGAGTGTACACGCACTTGGAATTGAAGGATTTAAGCTTAGTTTTAAGATGTACCTCCGCCTCTGCACGTGGTCGACCCCCTGCCGGCCAGCCGCCACGCGCACTCAGTCATTTTCGCCTTGTATTACTAAAGGAAGACTTGTTTTTGTTTTTTATCACTTCATAACTTAGAATTATTTTTTCCATTAGAAAGCTACATGACTCTTAGCATTCCATGCTCCATCCCAAACTCGTACTCGATTTCGGTAATTTTGTTTATGCAAATCTTAGTTCTTTGGTTGAATCTTCATCGTTAATCGCTCGTTTCTTTATCATTTTCTCTATATACGAATTGTTGTTCCGTTTACTTCATTAGATTCTTGTTTGTCATCATTAGATTTATTTGCTTCGTTTTGAGCATGAATTATACGCTTGCAATTTGTTGTTCTATAATCGTCATGAGTAGCTAATTTTCTCGCTAGGGCCGAGGGGGGTCGATGGGTTATTAGTCGATTTTGTTACTTCGATACTAAACTCATAATATTGCTACTGCCATTTTCGCGTGTTTTATTTGTTGATTGATTTGTTAATGGCCACAACATTTTAATCTGTTTGGGAAATTCTAGTTCTTGTGCGAAAGCCGAATGAGGATTAGCTCACGCGCGATTTGGTAGGGAGACTAATAAGTTGCGGGAACCCGTTAGAACCTTCCTAGGTTGATACTATTCGAGAGGATGTGTTATAGCCGACTAGCATGTTTATGTGTTTATTATTATTGTCGCATAATTGTCGAACATCTATCGTGAACCCGTGACCTTAGCTTTCATCTCATTGTTAGATTATATTATTTATTATCGCATTTTAGTAGCATTTTATTAATCTTTTATACGGAGTAGTATATTTCTATCAAACAACCATTTAGAGCATCTTAGAATCGCCATATCTATTAGACGAATTCAACCGCTTCCCTGTGGATACGATACCTTACTTGCCGCTATCTTCTAGTTAGTAGCATTAGGTTTATCTTGATTTGGTGAGACGACTTAATCGATTTCATAGCATCATAACCCTCGTCTGCTACTTTTCGTATAAAATACATGCAAATGTGGAGTGTTATTCCTCTAAAATGACAATTATTTGAAATAATCGTAATCATTCCATCGCAGTCAATAATTATAAATGGAAGTATTAAGGTTGTTTAGTAACGTTATTGTTACACCCGTGCATCGCACGGACATCAAACTAGTTTATAATATTAGGATTAGAGACTTTCTTTTCTTATACACTTAGATTTGAATTATTAGTTTGAATAACAATTTGTTGCTTTATTTGAATTATGTTTTATTTTATTTTGGAAATTTTATAAGTTCAATTCTACTTTAGTATTTTATTTTCCCAATAGTAATAGTAATATTTTTTATTTTATTTTTTAATTAATATATGGATTGTTTTAATAAAGTCGTAAAAGGTACCCAAAAAATAGGGTTATTTCATGACAATAATACCAACTATAAGGAAGCTTCTTAGATTAATCTCAACTATATGTAATCTCGTTTTAATATGAACTATGCATTCATTAATCTCTCATTGATATAGGTGACCGGTACAGTTACCTAGAAAAACGATTGAACCTTCCTCTTCAGTTTCGGCTATTGGTTAAAAAAAATTTGAATCTTCCCAAAATTCATCTTGCATTTCTTTCCGATTAGTATTATAGAAGCCATGAAAAAAATGCTTTAATTTTCTTATTGTTTTGGCTTTCATGAACGACGACGGAATACTCAAGGACCCTAGAAAGTCACAACCGGTCACTATTACCGGTAATAGCAGGTCATAATTTTGTCCATAGTGAAATGAGATTAATGAAGGCATAGTTCATATTAAAACGAGATTACGTATAGTTGGGATTATTCTAAGCAGCCCCCTTATAGTTGGTACTAGTTTTGATGCCCGTGCGATGCACGGGTGTAACAATGACGTTACTAAATCAACCTTAATACTTCCTTTTATAATTATTGACTGCGATGGACTGATTACGATTATTTCAAATAATTGTCATTTTAGAGGATTATCATGTATTTTATACGAAAAGTAGTAGACGTGGGTTATGATGCTACACTTAGACGGTTAGATGATGGGTGGGATTTGCCGTGGATCCCACCACCAAATAATAACCAACTATTCCTAACTGGGTAGCTAGGGCAAGTCGGGTCGATCCACAGGGACGGGGTGTCGGACTAAGGTGTGCTACGGTCAAAGACTCGGTTCGAGACAAGCTAATCTAAGCGATGGCTAAGGACTAAGCTAAGGTCTATGACACGAACTAACAAGGCTAAACGACTAACTAAAGACTAGCGGAAGCTAATAAAATGATAAGAAGAAACTAGGGTTAGGTCGGGTTCATGGATGTCAAGGGCATAAGAAGGGGAAAGACGGGGTTACTAGCGTGCTTTCGTAGCCTAGGTTCCGATCGGGATCTCGCTACTTAAACGGCCTAGGGGTCACCCTCACCACGCTCTCGCTACTAATGAGGTTACTAAACCTACAACCAAACACACACATACAAGAGAAGAGGCAAGAAAAACAAGGATTAATCGTCTCGAGTCTCACAAGCATTACATCGAACATGTGGAGTGCAAGGTTAATAGTAAATAACAAAAACAAAATCTAGTACCACCCATCTCACCCTAATCATCCACAATCACAACCAATCACCCTAATAACCCTAGCAAGAATATACTCAAACATATCTAAAGGAAAACTAACACTAACAAGAGAAACCAAAACAAGAAAAAGAGCATACATATGTAAAACTAACAAAGATGATGAACAAAACAATAAACAAGATATAAAGATGAAAACTTGAATGATAAAACAAAGATTAAGAGAAAGGAAAAGAGATTATACCATAATAGAAGATGAAAGCAAGAATGAAAACTTGTATAAAAGAGAAAACCCAAAACAATCTTCCAAGGTTGTCAATCTTGGTGGAGATCTTCAAGAATTCCTTAATACAAGATTAGCTAACTAGATTAAGGACTAATTACCGACTAATCTACTCTAATCTATGCTAATCTATGCTAAAGTAGTCTAGGGTTTAGTGGGTAATGTCTAACCTAAGCTAAGATTACAAGAGGGGAGGTATATATAGGGTTACAATGAGTAAGGAGAAGAAAAGAAATGAGGCGGAGCTGTAGCTGGGCCATCCCGCCCGGGACGAGATGGTCCCGACCGGGACGGATTGGTCCCGCCCGGGACGGACCCAAAACAGGAGCAGTGCTTTTAGTACACCTCATCCCGGACGGGATGAGGTCCTTCCCGTCGGGGATGAGTCTTGTAGGCCTCCAATATGATCTTTAAGGTTCCTCCTTGCTTCACATGGGCTTCTCATCGACTCTTGGGTCTCGGGATCGAGTCTATGGGGCTCGGGATCGGGTCCCAAGGTCTCGGGGTCGAATCCAAGGCATTGAGTGATCGTTCCTTCGCTTCGTTAGCTCCGAAAAGTGTATGTATTGAGTCGGAATCGCTCCAACTCTTCATGAATGGTCTCGGGAACCTAAAACAAACTAAAGGAAGCATAAGTAACCCATGAACCGTTCCCAAGGAGCGATTCCGCAAGGAAAATGGGACCAAAACACAAAAAATTAGGCACTACAAACTACACTTATCATTAGACCTGTCAAATTCGACTCGAGAGATAAACCCGACCATAATTTAATACATACTATTTTTTTACTTTAAAAGCCATAACAAAATTAGGCGTTCAAAACTATTTCTGAGCATGACCCGTATACCCCACTGGGCGACCGGTGACATGTCTAGTGTGTACATTAGCTACATGGCTAAAACAAACGGTGCTCATCATAATACCGGGTCACTGTCAGCAATTTTAATGTCTGTGACCACTCATTTGGAACATTGGGCTTATCTGTGTCTTTTGTTCTCTAAGCGTTTAACTTTTGCATTGAATACATTTATATGTATGTCATCATCTCGTTCTAAATTTGACCTGGCCCACCCACTTGACACGTTTTTAGAGGCATGAGCCAATTTTTTTACTCGCAATCCGTTTAACCCGAATCCTAAATGATCCGATTTTGGGTCTTGATCTAGCCCGACCTGTTCAACTCGTTGGAGAGAAGATACCACAAAACTTTAATCTAAAAGCCAATTTCTAGGCATCTATTTCTATGTCTGGATTTTGCTAAAACTCGAATTTTAACATACAAAGTAGTACTCCCCCTGCCTGTAGAAGATACGCTCTTTCATTTTTGGGTTGTCTCTTTAAAAGTTACTTTTCGCTGTATTCTTATTTTGTCAGATTTTTGTGGTTAACATAGGCTCTAACCTTGCTTTTTTTCCATCTTTCATTTTCTACCACACATTTCTATAAACATTAATCCCCTATATACTAAAAGGATAGGAGGAGCTAGAAGTATGACGACGTGTCATAACCTCCTTCATCCGTTTTCCCACCCAATGTTACTACTACTCCATAATGGGCTACCTAAACAATGAATGAAACTGTAAATCTCATAAATCTCATATAGGGCCCAATGTAAATCCCTAATCACTTTAACTTATGTTATGGAAAAAAAATACGTAAATTAAATTAAAAACATATACTCAGTGTACAAATTGTGTAATAATTTTATTTTTAAGAATTAAAAACGACGTGACTAAATTAAACTATATTGAGATGTAATAAAAAATATTCATTGATGACGGGGATTTGTCGCGGATCCCCACCGATCAAATAATTAACCGGCAAAACCTAACTAGGGTAGCTAAGGTAAGCCGGGTCGAATCCACGGGGACGGTAGAGGCGTATAGACCAAGGTCACCTAAAAACGAGACTAAGTCAACGAGCTAAGCTAGAGAATGATAAGAGGGAGAGAAGGCTAGACTAAGAGTAAAGTACCGGAGAAACAAACAAGGAAAACGGGCTAGGATTAGGTCGGGGTCAAAGGGGTAACGGAATGGTCAAGGAAGAGCTAGAGCGAAGGAGGTAGTAGGGTGATCTAGGTTGGTCCGGGCTCTCGCAACTTAGACCGACCTAGAGGTTCCACATGGAACCCATCTCGGCGACACACATGGCAAACGGGGTTCTAGCGCGCTATGGTGGCCTAGGTCGGATCCGGGATCTCGCTACTTAGACCGACCTAGGGGTCATCCTCACCGGGCTCTCGCAACTTAATGAGGGAACCGAACCCACAACAAACTAACACCCACAAAAGAAAGGCAAGAAAAACAAGCATTCTAACCTACTTAGTCATTCAAGCATTCCAACAAACATGTGATATGCATCAAACCAAGAGGAAACCCAAATCTTCCACCAACATCTCCAACAAACCCTTAATCACCCAATTAACACCCTAATCACCCTACTAACCCTAGCAAGAACACTACTCTAACATAATCAACCTAAAACTAACAAGAACAAGATGAATCAACATAAACATCAAAACATACATAAAGATACTAGTGAAAACAATGAACTAAGAACAATACAACAATCAAAGATGCAAACTTGGATGAATTAAACAAGATAAAGAGTAAAAGGAGAAGAAGATTGTACCAAACTAGTGAAGAGAAAAGATTGAAACTTGCATTAATGAAGAAAACCCAAAACAAACCACCAAGGTTGTCAATCTTGGATGGATCTTGAAGAATTCCCTTAATACAAGTACTAAACTAAGATTAACTACTAATTACCGACTAATCTACACTAATCTAAACTAATCTAACCTAAAATAGTCTAGGGTTTAGTGGGAAGTGAAGAACATCCGCTTAACAAAACAAGGGAAGGGTATATATAGGGTTACAAGTGGAAGGAAGATGAAAGAAAAGATGCGGAACAGGGACTGGGACTTTCCCGATCGGGAATGGGAAATCCCGATCGGGAAACTTCCACTTTCCCGATCGGGAATATGCCAACCCGATCGGGAATGCTCCACAGTGTGTGCGTCCTTTGTGCACCTCATCCCGATCGGGTTTGAGGCCTTCCCGATCGGGATGGGTCTTGTAGGCCACCCTTAAGAGCTTTTTGGTCCCTTCTTGCCTCTCATGGGTTTCTCGTCGATACTCGGGACTCGGGATCGGGTCTCGGAGGCTCGGGATTGGGTCCCAGGGTCTTGGGGTCGATTCCAAGGCATCGAGTCATCGTTCCTTTACCTCGTTGGCTTCAAAAAGTGTATGTATTGAGTCGGAATCGCTCCAACTCTTCGTGATTGGTCCCGGGAACCTGAAACGAGCTAGAGGAAGCATAAGAAGCCCATAAACCGCTCCCAGGGAGCGATTCCACAAGGAAAATGGGACCAAAACACAGTAAAATAAGCACTACAAACTACACTTATCAACTCCCCCACACTTAACCCTTACTCGCCCTCGAGTAAGCACATACTAACTACTATACTAGCCGAATGGGTATTAGCGCACCCTACGCCCTTTCAACTCACGCGTGTGCACTTAGAGGAAAAGTGCACTCCGCAAGGCAAGTCGGGTCTTGCGACAAAACTGCGGATGCAACCGGACACAAGACACAAAAACAAACAAACACACAAACGAACACATAATCGGTTGCACCCAAAGAAAAACAAATACCGCTTCCCTCTAAAAGCGGTGAAAGAAGCACCGGTTTAGGACTCGAGGTAAGTGACAACGTTCCCAAGCTAGCAATACAAACCGAGGTGGACTAAACCCTAATAGTATGACGATAAAGCAACAAAAACGTTGGTAACTTACCTAGGTCCTCCTAACTTTCTAAAAACGTACTACGGGACGATCGGCGGAGTGGGAAGTGATGATCCACGGTGTTAGTCGACACTGTAGGTAAGTGAGACCCCGCCTCCTTTAGCGTGAGCCAAGAGGGTCGTCCCGTGTCCAAAACCGCCAAACTAGTCCAAGTAAAAGGTGGAAATATGCAAAATGAGGGAAGACCGACCATTACCGCTATCTATCATCCTTCCTAGGGACTCGGTCCTTTGGTAGGCTCTTCACGGTAATAGTCGGTAAAAGGCTTATTTTGTGAGGTGTGAGGTTTCTATTTTTGTGAGACGATTTTCTTTTGGCATTTTCTTCTTCTTTTGCATTTTTGCTTTGTTTTGCCATGCCATTCTTTTTCTTCTTTTCTGTTTTCTTTTTGGCTTTTTGTGCCTTTTCTTTTTCTTCAATTCTTTTCTTTCTTTCATTTTTCTTTCTTTTTCTTTTCTTTGCCCTTTTGGCTTGATTTGGCTTTTTGGCAATTCTTATTGCAACAAGAAAGATGGAATTCAACAAATTGCAATTTATTGTGTGAATATGTGTAGGAGGTAGGTGAATGGGTGAGTCGGGACGGCGCCTTCCCTTCAAACCCACAAAAAGTGGAGAACTTGGACTAATCAAACGATCCTAGACACGGTCACCTAAGGGACGAGACTCGGTAACCAAGGCCTTTTCACACCGTGGGTGGTCATAATGGTCAAAATGCAAATCCCGTAGTAAATCCCTAGTAGACTAGGTGGACTCAAGGTAAGAAACCAACGAATTCATTGATTTAGGGTCATTCTACTAGGCTAAAGTCCAAGACTCGATTTACACTACTAGGAAGGGAAAGTAAACACTTGCACACTAGCCTCTAAACCGGGTTTTCGAAAACCATTTACACATAAGACACACAACAAAACAAAAAACAAAGACTCAACGAAAACGAAAGAAAAAGAAACAAAAGCAACAAAACAAGAATAACACAAAACGAACACATATATAACACAAACACCACCCCTAGCTTCCAAATGAGCAACCAACCAACATCAAACTTTACAAGGCTCATCCTGAGCACACCACATCACATTCTCCTCCAAAATCCGCAAGAGACAAAGAAGGAAAAAGGGATAGAAGATGTTACCGGACATCTTGAAAGCTTTCCAAAGCCATCGGTGGTTTAAGCAACCTATAAGGAAAAGGGGGGCAAACACACACAACAAAACAAATATACGAGATAATGACACAAAGGAAAACACACAAAAAGAAAATCTTTTTGATTTTTGTGAAAAATTTTCAAATTTTTAGGGTTTTTAAAGATTTTTTCGAAAAACTACAAAAATAAAGCTAACTATGCTAGAATATCGCTCCCCCCACACTTAAACCGAGCCATGTCCTCATGCTCGATCGTAGTGTGCGGAGAGACAAAAGAAAAAGAAAAGAAACTACGAAAATAAAGCTAAAAATCAAAAAGTGGAGAAAAGGGTAGAAAGCGTCCGGCCGGGGTGTAGTCAAGTCACCATGGGCCGAGACAAGAAAAGATATGGATGGGGAAAGAAATAAAAAAAGAAAGAAATAAAAGGAAATGGGAGGGGAGGGCTAGGTGTAATCAAGTCACCTAGCCCGGATTCCGCCTAAATCCGACTAAGTCCTCAAAAAGAAAGAGTGAAAAACTTGTAAAATTTGGATTTTGAAAATGACTCTCGATGTAGTCACATCATCGAGAGTCAGGAGTAACCACTACCAAGGCCTTGAAGGCCACTAAGATACCATGACTCAAGGGAAAGGGGAGCAAACAAGAGAAAACAAGCAATAATAGACGGAAAAGAAAGGATAGTTGTCGTACCCATCGGTTAGCAACTCACTGGCTCCATCGTCTCATCGGTCAATATAAGCACTTGCTTGTCTTCATCATTGCTATCCCGCTTCAAGCTTGATAGAACCGCATGGTAGAGGTAGTAATGGTGCGAGGGGGTGGAATTTGATGTGAATATCGGTCTAAAGTGAGGAGGAAATGAGGTTAAGGTAAGTAAATGAGGTACATGGGTGGTATGATATGAGAAAGGAAGGTAGGGAGGTTGGGTGGGGGTATATAATGGTTGGGTGGGCTTGAATGTCGAAGAAGAGGCACCAAAAAAAAGAGTAGGGGATCATCCCGGTCGGGATGGGTGATCCCGGTCGGGATGACATACCCGTCCCGGTCGGGAAGCCTCCTTCCCGATCGGTATGACACTCCAGTGGACTCGATTTTTGGCATCCTCATCCCGATCGGGACGGCCCCATTCCGGTCGGGATGACACACCCTTCCCGGTCGGGAAGGGTCTTCATGACTCCCATGACCCCAAAAACCGACTCCCTTACTCACGATCCAAGCTCTATCACTAACCACTCCTTTCTAGGAGTCACATTCACTTCACCTATCACAATAAACTCAAAGTACACATGAAATTCACTCCCTCACATCGCTCATCAAAATACCAAATCAATTACAAGAGCTTCACAAAACAACAAAAATCAAGAGAAAAATCACACAAATACAAACACAAGTACTCTAAAGAGGAGAGGAGAATATACAACATGACGGTTCTTTAGGAACTCCGTCAAACCTAGGATGGTGGACTCTCCTTCAACCGTAGCCCTCAAGGGCATGGAGGAGCAAGTCGAACACGCTACCGACATCATAATGAAGGCCCAAGAAGCGCTCGAGCCTAGCCAACTTCCATGGCCTACAAGGTGGAGGCAAGAAGTAGGAATCAAAAGACCCATCGTCATCATTCATGTCATCTCCGGGGTCTATCCATCCCACGAGCTTCACCGACCTCTTCCTCCCTAGGCATCGCCTCCAATCATTAGCAAGCTTCATCTCCAAGAAACAAGGCACAAAAAGCGGTTTTGGCCTCATCTCCTCAATGCACACCCCCACACTTTCCTCAAGTTGTGGTTCCCCATCTTCATCACTCGGCCCCACATCATCATGGAGGAGAGGATTGAAACTTCTACCGGCGGTTTCAATCCCTTCCAAACCATCGCTTGGTTCACTAGCAAGGGGCTCTTGATGCTTATCCACGTTCTCGGACAAGGGCAACTCGAGGCTATCAATCTCACCCAACAACTTCACAAACTCTACCAAACCATCCAACTCACTATCCTCCTCCAATTCCTCACCAATGTTGTCTTCACCGAGGGTCATCTCCTCATTCGTCTCTTTTTGGGTAGACGATTGAGGTTCTTCAAAGCAAATCTCTCTATCAAAGGGAACAACGTTAGCGGCTTCGTGATTAGGTTGCTCCTCTTTCTCAAGTGGGCACCCTTCATCTAATTGCGATGTTCGGGATAAATACATTACGGTTTGAACCGATAATGCATTTAATCGAGCATCCCTCGCCTCGTTTGCCCTTCGAATTTGGGCCCATAATTCATCTTGTTCTTTTTGCAATTGAAGGGCCGTTTCTTGGATGCTCCTTTGCATTTGAAGCATAGAATGAAACAACTCCGTGTTTGACGATTGGTGGTCATTGAGGTCTTGTAAAGCTCCTTGATAATCTTGATGATGCCCAAGGGGTGGGGCATCATATTGTTGGTAGTGAGGTTGAGGTGATTGGTAGTATTGTGGGTCATGGGGTTCATATTGTGGTTGGGGTGGAGGGTAATTTGGTGGGTTTTGGGCGTATTGGCTTCCATAAGGTGAATCTTGATTGAACATGGTGGGTTCACATTGATAACTCGATTAATAGTCACCATGATCGTAGGATTGGTAATCGTTCACTTGTTGGTAGCCATTTTCATAACCTTGAAGTTCATACCCACTAGAGTCTTGATTACCCCAAGAAGCTTGATAGTGATAGGGGGACGTCATGTCATAGCTTTGGTTCATGGAAGGAGAGGAGTAGCTCATATCGGCTTCCATGTGTGAGGAGTTTAGGTCAAACCCCATGCTTGCTCGAAAATCGTAGTCCATACCCGGTTGGAAACCTCTCACCCTAGCAACCGTCCGTTAAAGCGGCTCTAAGTCGCAAGAAGAAGATAGTCACCACCTCTAAGCACAAACTGTAGACTAGGAACAAACGTGAGAAGTCTAGTGCTTTTTGGGCACTAGACAAGAGAGAAATAAACCACACACACAAGAAGCAAGGTAACAAAAAGAAAAAAGAAAAACACAAACACAAAGACAAAGTCAAGTAACTAGGAAAACAAAGTCTAAACTAGCACCGTCCCCGGCAACGGCGCCAAATTGATGGCGGGGATTTGTCGCGGATCCCCACCGATCAAATAATTAACCGGCAAAACCTAACTAGGGTAGCTAGGGTAAGTCGGGTCGAATCTACGGGGACGGTAGAGGCGTATAGACCAAGGTCACCTAAAAACGAGACTAAGTCAACGAGCTAAGCTAGAGAATGATAAGAGGGAGAGAAGGCTAGACTAAGACTAAAGTACCGGAGAAACAAACAAGGAAAACGGGCTAGGATTAGGTCGGGGTCAAAGGGATAACGGAATGGTCAAGGAAGAGCTAGAGCGAAGGAGGTAGTAGGGTGATCTAGATTGGTCCGGGCTCTCGCAACTTAGACCGACCTAGAGGTTCCACATGGAACCCATCTCGGCGACACACATGACAAACGGGGTTCTAGCGCGCTATGGTGGCCTAGGTTGGATCCGGGCTCTCGCTACTTAGACCGACGTAGGGGTCATCCTCACCGGGCTCTCGCAACTTAATGAGGGAACCGAACCCACAACAAACTAACACCCACAAAAGAAAGGCAAGAAAAACAAGCATTCTAACCTACTTAGTCATTCAAGCATTCCAACAAACATGTGATATGCATCAAACCAAGAGGAAACCCAAATCTTCCACCAACATCTCCAACAAACCCTTAATCACCCAATTAACACTCTAATCACCCTACTAACCCTAGCAAGAACACTACTCTAACATAATCAACCTAAAACTAACAAGAACAAGATGAATCAACGTAAACATCAAAACATACATAAAGATACTAGTGAAAACAATGAACTAAGAACAATACAACAATCAAAGATGCAAACTTGGATGAATTAAACAAGATAAAGAGTAAAAGGAGAAGAAGATTGTACCAAACTAGTGAAGAGGAAAGATTGAAACTTGCATTAATGAAGAAAACCCAAAACAAACCACCAAGGTTGTCAATCTTGGATGGATCTTGAAGAATTCCCTTAATACAAGTACTAAACTAAGATTAACTACTAATTACCGACTAATCTACACTAATCTAACCTAAAATAGTCTAGGGTTTAGTGGGAAGTGAAGAACATTCGCTTAACAAAACAAGGGAAGGGTATATATAGGGTTACAAGTGGAAGGAAGATGAAAGAAAAGATGCGGAACAGGGACTGGGACTTTCCCGATCGGGAATGGAAAATCCCGATCGGGAAACTTCCACTTTCCCGATCGGTAATACGCCAACCCGATCGGGAATGCTCCACAGTGTGTGCGTCCTTTGTGCACCTCATCCCGATCGGGTTTGAGGCCTTCCTGATCGGGATGGGTCTTGTAGGCCTCCTTTAAGTGCTTTTTGGTCCCTCCTTGCCTCTCATGGGTTTCTCGTCGATACTCGGGACTCGAGATCGGGTCTCGGAGGCTCGGGATTGGGTCCCAGGGTCTCGGGGTTGATTCCAAGGCATCGAGTCATCGTTCCTTTACCTCGTTGGCTTCAAAAAGTGTATGTATTGAGTCGGAATCGCTCCAACTCTTCGTGATTGGTCTCGGGAACCTGAAACGAGCTAGAGGAAGCATAAGAAGCCCATAAACCGCTCCCAGGGAGCGATTCCACAAGGAAATGGGACCAAAACACAGTAAAATAAGCACTAAAAACTACACTTATTATTCATCATCATCCGGAGAGTGTCAATTGAAAATTTATTTCAAGATGATATTATAGTTATATGATAACTATAAAATTTTTTAACATAAATTAACATGTCAATTTAAATAAAATTTATTATTAATTTATTTAATAAATTTATTTCTAATGTAAGTCGTGCATTTTCCACGGGGCCTGAACTAGTTCTATAAACCTTAATTCTCACTAAGAAGGTGGGTGACCCTTTTAGTGAGACAGAGGGAGCATTAGTTATGCGACGAAGTGATTATGATTATTTCAAAACATTGTCATTTCAAAGATTTGACACCACTTATCAATGTTTATCATAAGGGGACGACACCGAGAGAAATAAAGAAGTGAGACAAGCTAAGAAAATTTTGATTATTTTTTTAAATATAAAAATTATAGTTTAAAGAAAATAATACTAATAGTATTAAAATAAATAAAAATTTAATATCATTTTTTTTACTTAAAAAGCGGTAATAAAATTAGGTGTTTCAAACTATTTATGTCTGTACTCTGACCTTAACTCGATACAGGACCAGTATTTGACCTGACGCACCCGACAGTTTTAGTGTCTACGTAGTTACCTGTGTGAAACAAATGACACTAATCAAAATACCAGGTCTTGCGCCTATGAGCAATATTATTAATATGTCCGTGAGACCATGACAACTCATCTGCGAACATTGAGTTTATCTATGTGTTTAACTCGTTAACCGTTTGACTCTACTACATCTAATATATTTGCATGTATGCAACCATCTTGCTTTAAATTCGACCTAACCCGCAAACCCATCTGTGGACATGACATAGGTCCACCCCGACGCGGCAACGCGCGGGTAGAGGAGGCGAATGAATCTTATGTGAGATGGGTCGAATTGAAATTAAATCGTAGTTGGAGTCGCCACCGAACTTTGTGGGAGTTCGGGCCCGTTCGAACCCACTCTATATCTTAGTGGGCCATGCACAAAGTATGGCCCATTCGGATTTCAGAATTTATTTGGTTCGTCCCTTTGCATTACGATACCGATACTAACATTATCGGATAATGACTCTCGTGTGCCAATGGTTTCGGATATCCGGAAACCACGGTTCTGAGTAAGGGGTGAGAGTACGTGTTGGGAAGTTCACAAAGAACACCCAACCCGACCCGCACTTAGCGGCCTCTACTAAGATATCGTTTGATTTTAAAATACGCGCGTTAGTAATACGATGAGATGTTATGCAAACAGTATTTTGCCTAAACATGTGAAAATTTGAGGAAGTTGCTATGTCGATTTAATGCATCTAAAATTAACGTCAAATTTGTATTTAGCATGCGAGGTTCGTTTTAGTACAATAAAACAAACAACGAAAATAAATCGCTAAAACATGAACAGACAAGTTAGTAACGGTTTGTAAATTGAATAAACGATATGAATATAATGCAATGCATGGTTTAGAAAAGATGAATCACGTGATGGACTTGACACGTGATGACCGAAGTCGTTAAAATAATTTTATCGGGACTCGAAAGTAGCTGAAAGACTCGTGGTTTTGGCATACCAGGGGCCACTCGATCGAGTCATTGATGGACTCGATCAAGTGGTCTCGAAGAAAAAGTTTTTGATTTGTTTTGGGGTGCCACTCGATTGAGTGGCTATGGCACTCGATCGAGTGCCCCCTGTTCAAGTGGTGACTCGATTTACAATTTTCGAAATTGCTTTTACTTTTTGAAAATTGATAATTTCGCTAAGTCGTGTAAAATTATGGCACAATTTATACCCGACTGAAAATTTCAAAACTCGTCATTATTTGATATTTGACTACGAAATCAATATCCAATATTTAGAGCGATTGTTAGAAAAAAGATGTTTTTAGAAATTGTTAATTTGAATCCAAATAAATCCCTCCGCATTGTAATGTCGTATTAGTCTTTTTAGGACTATGTGACGATTATTTCGGCATCAACGAGATTATGCTTTAAAAAAAATAGTTTGTTGATTGATTCTTTTAGATCCGATATTCGACTATAGAGTCGATATCGAATCCTTAGGGACGACTCGTTATTGCAAGAAACGATAGTAGTAATAATAATCTTAGAAATGAAAAAAAAAAAAAAAATAGGCAACAACGACGCTTGACGACGGAAAAAACGAGAAGAAGGAAGAGAAGAAAGAGAGAGATCGGGATTTGTAACACCCTCAACCTACATGCTTTATTATCTCGAAAACGGACTCGTAGTAGCGGCCTAGGCGCGGGAGCGTTAAGATGTATATAGGCGAGTTATGGTGTGTATGGTTAGGGAGGGGATTTGGCGAGTTTTGCTCACGGGTTTGTTTACGGTTTTCTTAAAATTGCCTAGAATTTCGGGTTGTAACTTGTGTATGTCGGGATTGGAATTGTTGTGTTGTAAATTGTTGATGCTATGAATGTGCAAGGGGGGTGTATTTATAGGGGAGGTTTCCTGGCTTGGATGGGAAGAAACTCTTGTTTCGGATAGGAAAGGTAGCAGTCTTGGATGCAATAGGATTCTGTCTTTGGATAGGAAAAGGTTGCTTGTAAGGGAAGAAAACACCCGGTTTTGGCTGATTTTATGAGTCCACTCGATTGAGTGAGCTGGTCCACTCGATCGAGTGGGTCTAGCCGGGTGGGAGACCTCCTTAGAGATCGAGTTTTGTCCTTTTTGGGAGAGTTTTAGTTGCTTAATTCTTTTTCATTGCTGATTTTTTGTAGGTGTTTGACTTCGAGTTGGATTTTCGAGGTGGTGTGCCAAATATTTATGGCTCGGAAATTCCTTTGACCGGAGTTTGACCTGGTCGCTAAAAGATGGTTTTGCCCTTGGTGCCGGTTTTGACCCAAATTAGTATCATTTGACTGGAAACGACTCACTGGGCCTGAATTTGAGGTCAGTTTGGTGATATTTTTACTCCACTAAAATCTCGTGCCAACTTTTATTGATTCCGAGTCCAAAATCGAGTGTATTAAGTCATATTTACGTCCGATCATCATCGGGTGTTTTTTGGAAACTACTATAGACACCTAGCGGCCAAATGTGGATGTCTACAGAGCCCCCACTCTGACTGAGGCTTGGACAAGGTGAAAGTCAGAGTAGCTACCAGGCCAATCGAGGATTAAGATCTGGCAGACTTCCGGACGGGTCGTTTATAGTCCATTAGACATGCGTAAAAGGGCTCGTTAGCCATAAGATAGAAATCATACCTGAGTTGATGCTAATAGCTCCGATCCATGGAGACTTGTTTCTGAAACCCTGGGTGTATCTATATGTGGATACATCCCATCTTGGAGCTGCGCGGGAGCTTGCCTAAGAAGGTCTGAGTGTGCCCGTTTGCAGACACACCCCGATCCAAAATTACGCGGAGAATCAGACTTGTCGTATAAGTCCCAGGTGTGCCTATATATGGGCCCATCCCGTGTTATTTCGGGAAAATGCTGGCTTGGGTTTTCCGCTGGAGAGATATGTGAGTTGCGCGGCCGCTGGGGAATAAAAACTTGATGTTTCTTTGGGAAGCCAAGCTGGTACCTGAAATGTTAGATATGTAGACAGAAATAGCAAACATTGCAGATACATACAGGAAGTGCAGTCAGCATCTATCGACTGATTTGCGCTGGGGAAAGTGATTTTTGCTTAGTTTTTTTTAAAATCGAAGTCCTGAAAGCAACTCACGTGCTAGGAGATAGGTTTTCAAAATGGAAAGGGGTAGAAAAGGAATTTGCAGTTTAAATAGACCGAAATTTGACCTTGTCGAAAAGGATTTTCTCAAATGGTTAAGTTTTGCAGATTTCAAAGCAAGAATTTGAAAAGAAAGGCCTATTGACAGACTCGACTCTGGATGTGACAGAACGAGTTGACAGACTCTCGGGGGGTTGGACCGTGACTCGGTAGGGGGGTGGGTCACCTAAGAAGACAAGACTCTTAAGTCGCACTATTCCAAAGCCTAGGCGAGTGGCAACATGGTCGAATCCTCGGAATGGGAAAGATATGCACTCCGTAATGACTGGACTCAGTAGTAGCAATGCTGTATACTAGTGCTCTTTTGAATCTTTTTGGTTTTGGGAGACATTCCCAAAGTAGGAGTTGCTTTGAGTCCTTGACAGACTCCCGTCTTCGACTGAGGCGAGTACTAGGACACACTACATAAAGGAGGCTAGATTTTGAAAGTATTTGGATTATGTGAGTGGATGGAGGTCTTCCGCCTAAGAGAAGCCCCCAGGACGACAAAGCGAACTGTTGAGAACATGACAGTGTCGTGACGGGAAATATGGTGCTTTTTTGAATGTGTGTCAATGTGGGTGGTTGTGCCTCTTTCGAAAGACTGCCTACGTATTCACGTGTAGTGAAATCAAACAAAGCCGTAGTTCAATGATTGAAAGATATATTATGGTGCCTAGTTTAATAGGGCTTTGTGTGTAACTAGCCATATTGACGGTGTAAGCTAGGTGCATTCCCAATGATGTCTTGATCAGAGGGCTAGAATGGTTAGGATGTTGATCCTGTGACTGTGAGCGTTTTCCGGGGTATCCCCCAGAGGTGGTGTGAACTATTTGGGCATGTCCTATGCCGACCGCAAATTGAGTTCCGTGTTTGGGGCTGGTAACTGGTTTGGATAATTTTGGAAACGTGGTGCTAGGTCGTAAGTGGCTTCGATGTTTTGACATTTGGAGCTTGATTTTATGAAGCTAAGGCTTCGAGGGTAAGGTATTGCAATGTGGTAGGAAAGGAGGAAGTCGAGGAAAAATGACTCGGACTTCGATTGGGCAGGTTTGATAATGCGGGATCTAATTTCCATGTCTGGCCTTAATGGTTAAGGGGTATCCCATGGAGCTTGAATCCTCAAAATTCTGGGCTGCCTCTTAGCCTAGGTTTCGAGAAGGTTTGGAGGGTTGTAATGTGGGAAGGCTAAGTGTGGTGTTAGCTGATTGGTTGATTCTCCCCTGTTTGATGGTATGGGTATTTTTGAATGGAGTGTACCCCGGTGAAGGGACTTTCACTTGGGTTGACCGTTGACCATGGTCATGGGATTTTTGAATTTTCTGTTGGTTGACCTCTTAGCCCCGGTCGTGGGATTGACCGTATCGGGTTGGGGAATGTTGAGAATTCTTTCTGATCATGGTCAGCTCTTTTGTTTTGGCGTTTTGCTTTTTCCTTGGACTTTTGATTTTTTTGTCCAGTTTTTTTTCTTTTTCTTTTTTTTGTTGGTTAGACTAACACCTAAGGTAGGGATTGGTCGATCGTATTGGAGGGGTGTTTATTGTGGGAAATGGGCTTGCCTCCCGTCTTGAACCCAAACTAGGAGACTGCCTAGATTTATCATAGGATTCGATACCGCTCTTGCTAAGGGTAATTACGTGGCTTTCTATGTCAGACATGGAACAAGTAAAGGAAAACATGGGTCTCGATTTCCTGCAGTCATTATAGATGTGCGTATAATAGTCACGTGGATGTGCTCACAGTGTATGACGGTGTTCATCATGTTCTCGGAAACACATAAGGAAAGTATATATGAGATATAGAAAAGCTGATTTTATTGAATTTTGAAAAGAGGACAGAATTCAGCTGACTCTGACTCTGACTTTGAAATTGAAAGAAATAGAACATCCTAGACTCGGACTCAGGCTCGGACTTAAACCAAATCTAGATTCTCGGATGATGTCGTCAATAGTCTTCGGCTTCAAAGGACTCGAATTGATGTCCGGTATAGCCTTCAGTAGAAGCTTTACCCAGATCTTCATTATGTCGAAGATCGTCTTCAATCCTAGTGCCCATTTCGGTAAGCACCGCGAAGTTTGAAATGCCGACATACCTAAGATGGACGCGGTAGGAAGGTAGGAGGTTGTTGATGAACAGCCTCCACTAGTGTCTTCTCGTTGGGCTTGTCTACCAACTTCGGACTTTTGGCCCTCCACCTTTGAAGGTACTTGGTGAAACCTTCTTTGGGCTCTTGGACCATAACCTCTAGAGTACGAATCGTAGTCTGGATCTCGGTATTATCAGCGTAATTCCGAGGGAACTCTGTTGCCACATCATCCCAAGTCTTGTACTTCATGGAATCGAGCCTGTAGTACCAGGCTTTCGGGTGCTTCTCGAGGGAAGAAGCAAACAAGTGCTTGAACATGGTGGATTTCACCCACTTGACAGCCATGAATTCCCTGAAAGCCCGAATATGATGGACCGGGTCTTCAGTACCCTCAAACATCGGTATACCCATAAGGTTGAGGTTGGCGGGTAGCTCGTCATTCAGAGGCGAATAGGAACGAGCGTTTTTCGTATGGATCGAGTTATTCGTTGACAAATGGACCTGTTCTTCAAGTTTGCGAACGGCACTGACCAATTCAGCTATGGGCCCAGTGGTTTCATTCCCGACCTTAGGAGTCCCTTGCTCCATGGCACTCAAATGGGTGGCAATGGCGGTTTGGTCGGTCCTGATGGTTGTCAGTTGGGCCTCCATCTTAGCCAGCGAGGCGGTCAGTTGGTCCAAGGTTTCTTGCATTTTTTGCCGTCTGGTTACTGGTGGCCTGTCTGTAAGAATACCGCGTAATCAGAAAAGTTGCTTCGGAACTCAAATTCACCAAGGCATAGGAAATAGTGCGGGAGGAGAGACGGCCCTAGTTTGACTCGGGTTAGACTCTCCTAAGACAAATGTGCAGGGTGCGATTCTCGGAGTAACTGTGATTAATCGCTCCGTCGGAGAATAGCCCCCAAGTGAGACTAAGGACTCAGATAGGACTCGGATGGTGTGACATCTAAGTGACTCAAAGGTGGGGTACGTGAGACAACACGTGTAAGACATGACCCTTAGAGCAACCGTGATTGATCGCTCTGCTGAAGGGTAGCCCCCGAGTGGGATTGAAGACTTTGTTAAGACTCAAGTGTAGACGAGTGACCCTTAGACGTAAGGACCGCGGACCTTCTGTTATAGGGCTAAGCCTTGTAAAAGGTTGACTCGGAAAAGACGCCTAAACGGGTGACTTGTGAAAGGTGGGCCTCCCTTAGGATTCGGCTATGTGAGCCGAGTCCTGTTCGAAGGAAGGTCCATGTGAGACATTCTCCAGACTTTGGACTCGAATGTGGAAGCGGGCCGTCCTTTGTAGGAGTATGTCCTACGTAGGTGGGCCTTGCCTTAGTCAAATAAGGCGGACTGGGATAGGGGGGAAACCCGTGATGTAAGATCGATGGAGTTTCGACGCTAGAGACTTTCGACGACTTACGACAAGACCCGACACTGCTAAATACGGGAAGTTCTAAGAAGATGAAAGGGATTTTTTTTGGAAAATCCGAAAAAACCGGCGGACGGCCCGATTTTTTGAAAATCGGAAGAGTGTTATCGGGCCGCGGTTTTGAAGTTTTGAAAATACTTTGAGTTTTGAAACGGGTAGCATACCGGCTAGAAATAGGCTATTTTGAGTAAAATCATAAGTCCTAAATTCGGTAGCTTTTCGGGTTTTGAAATCGGATATTTTGAAAAAAGATGCAATTTTTGAAAATGACGGGTTTTTCGAAAAAGACATAGAAACCAAGTAGCATATAGTCACGCAAGCATTATTACGACGCCATGTATGCTCTACTCTAAGTCTCGGTCGGTCTAAATGGGGTCTATACCAGTGTACATAGCCTTTCTGAGAATCGGGACGGACTTCCTAAGTCGAGTTGAGCTTAGACCATGCCGCAAAACCCATACAGATTAGCTATGGACACCTTTGACATAACCAATTTGGACTATATCAATGGTATAGTGGGACGTCGGTCGCCAGTACCGGCCCGGGAAAAGATGGGGCTATGCATGAACCGTAAAACTAAAACGCGTATTGTAGTGGTCAAACGATTTCTATTCGAGTCTCACCCTGAGGATGCCGATGGTAAGTCAAGCATCAGTTAATCCCCAGCGGAGTCGCCAAATTGTGGAGATGACATAGGTCCACCCCGACGCGGTCACGCGCGAGTTTGGGGAGGCGAATGAATCTCATGTGAGATGGGTCGAATTGAAATTTAAATCGAAGTTGGAGTCGCCACCTAACTTTGCGGGAGTTCGGGCCCGTTCGAACCCACTCTATATCTTAGTGGGCCATGCACAAAGTATGGCCCATTCGGATTTCAGAGTTTATTGGGTTCGTCCCTTTGCATTACGATACCGATACTGACATTATCGGATACCGTGTATTGAATGAATCTCGTGTGCCAATGGTTTCGGACATCCGGAAACCACAGTTCTGAGTAAGGGGTGAGGTTACGTGTTGGGAAGTTCAAAAAGAACACCCAACCCCGCCCGCACTTAGCGGCCTCTACTAAGATATTGTTTGATTTTAAAATACGCGCGTTAGTAATACGATGAGATGTTATGCAAACAATATTTTGCCTAAACATGTTAAAATTTGAATAAGTTGCTATGTCGATTTAATGCATCTAAAATTAACGTCAATGTTGTATTTAGCATGCAAGGTTCGTTTTAGTACAATAAAACAAACAACGAAAATAAATCGCTAAAACATGAACAAACAAGTTAGTAACGGTTTGTAAATTGAATAAACGATATGAATATAATGCAATGCATGGTTTGGAAAAGATGAATCATGTGATGGACTTGACACGTGATGACCGAAGTCGTTAAAATAATTTTATCGGGACTCGAAATTAGCTGAAAGACTCGCGGTTTTAACATACCAGGGGCCACTCGATTGAGTCATTGATGGACTCGATCGAGTGGTCTCAAAAAAAAAATCTGATTCGTTTTGGGGTGCCACTCGATCGAGTGCCCCTTGTTCGAGTGGTGACACGATTTGCAATTTTCGAAATTGCTTTTAATTTTTTAAAACTGATAATTTCGCTAAGTCGTGTAAAAATATGGCACAATTTATACCCGACTGAAAATTTCAAAACTCGTCAATATTTGATATTTGACTATGAAATCAATATCTAATATTTAGAGCGATTGTTAGAAAAAAGATGTTTTTAGAAAATGTTTTGAATCGAAATAAATCCCTCCGCGTTGTAATGTCGTATTAGTCTTTTTAGGACTATGTGACGATTATTTCGGCATCAACGAGATTATGCTTTAAAAAAATAGTTTATTGATTGATTCCTTTAGATCTGATATTCGACTATAGAGTCGATCTCGAATCCTTAGGGACGACTCATTATTGCAAGAAACGATAGTATTAATAATAATATTAGAAACGAATTTTTTTTTTTTTAAAAAAAAGACAACAACGACGCTTGACGACGGAAAAAACGAGAAGAAAGAGAGAGATCGGGATTTGTAACACCCTCAACCTACATGCTTAATTATCTCGAAAACGGACTCGTAGTAGCGGCCTAGGCGCGGGAGCGTTAAGATGTATATAGGCGAGTTATGATGTGTATGGTTAGGGAGGGGATTTGGCGAGTTTTGCTCCTGAGTTTGTATACGGTTTGCCTAAAATTGCCTAGAATTTCGGGTTGTAACTTGTGTATGTCGGGATTTGAATTGTTGTGTTGTGAATTGTTGATGCTATGAATGTGCAAGAGGGGTGTATTTATAGGGGAGGTTTCCTGGCTTGCATGGGAGAAACTCCCGTTTCGGATAGGAAAGATAGTAGTCTTGGATGCAATAGGATTCCGTCTTTGGATAAAAAAATGTTGCTTTTAAGGGAAGAAAACACCCGGTTTTGGCTGATTTTATGAGTCCACTCGATCGAGTGAGCTGGTCCACTCGATCGAGTGCGTCTAGCCGGGTGGGAGACCTCCTTAAAGATCGAGTTTTGTCCTTTTTGGGAGAGTTTTAGTTGCTTAACTCTTCTTCATTGCTGATTTTTTGTAGGTGTTTGACTTCGAGTTGGATTTTTGAGGTGGTGTGCCAGATATTTATGGCTCGGAAATGCCTTTGACCGGGGTTTGACCTGGTCGCTAAAAGACGGTTTTGCCCTTGGTGCCGGTTTTGACCCAAATTAGTCTCATTTGACTGGAAACGACTCACTGGGCCTGAATTTGAGGTCTGTTTGGTGAGATTTTTACTCCGCTAAAAGCTTGTGCCAACTACTATTGATTCCAAGTCCAAAATCGAGTGCATTAAGTCATGTTTACGTCCGATCATCAACGAGTGTTTTTTGGAAACTACTATAGACACCTAGTGGCCAAATGTGGGTCTCTTCACCATCTCACTCAATCTATTGTTTTTGGGTCATGAACCCAGTTTTTTGACCCAAATCCTAAATTACCAGTTAATTTAGGGACATGACATGGCCCGACCTGTTCTACCTATTGGAAAGAAGAGACTACAAAGTCTAAAACACAATTCCAGTCAATCTATTCCTATGCCTAGATTTTGTTAAAACTCTGATTTTAACCTATTAGCAATTGGATATATACTCCCTCCATTTTTTGATTTAGTCCCATTATTTTTAGGAATTTTTTTGAGTTAGCCCCATTTCTTCATATGGAAATTTATTAATTAGTATTTTTCTCTCATCACATGCACTATATCACCAATTTCCTCTTACTTTTTCCCTTTTTCTTAAAATTTGTACCAAACCTAAATGTGGTTAATCAAAAAAAATGGAGGGACGAATTAATTATTACTCCGTATATATAATCTTTTTATTTGAATATAATTTTATGTCTAATCTTAACTTAAATCATCTAACATTTTTAGTAATTTACTCTCCTATACAGTTGCACATAGGAGATAAAAGTTGTGTTCTCTCGTGTTAAATAGTACTCAACATTACTATAAGAAAAAACTGACCCGACATGCTCAACTCGTTTTTAGGTCAAGAGTGAAGATCTCTAAATCTTGATCTATGACTCGATATTTTAATTAAAAATATAAACTAATATTCAATTTAATTTTTTATCTTTTAATTAAAAAAGAATTTAAACAATTTATTGAAATATAAAGTCCGTGCGATGAATATTAGTTTAAATAATTGAAATATAACATCATAATTAAAGAGTAAAAATAATACGAACTACTATAAAAAAAGGAAAAGGTCTTCTGAGAGACGATCTCTCATTAACTTTACTGAGAGACTAAGTACAAATGGAAGTAACAATGGTACCAAACTTAATAGAAGTAGGTATGATTAACATAAAAGAGTATACAAATATAAAGATGGTATGCTTGTTATGAAAACAGGTACAAAACAAAGTTGTCATTTAAGGGTACAAATAATACATAGAATGGTGGTACTGAAGAATGGTCTCTCAATAAGTTATTGAGAGACCGTCTCTCCCAAGATTTTGTGTAAAAGTAAGAGACAAAAAATCGACATTCAAAACTATCCGTATTCTGACCATAGCTTGTTTTGGACCCATATAACACGACCCATAATTAAACCGATCCATATTCAATATTTTGACCCGACATGTTTAAAGTTATTTAAAAAAATAATGTACATTAAAAAAATTGATCTTATAAGGTTAAAAGTATGAATTCTACTTTCAATCAAAGTTTATTATTTTATACTATTACTAATAATAATCAATACACTCACTATAATGATAATCATCTTTACGTGTTACATAATAATCAATCAATTTTAAGTTCATGCATTATTGTTATTGTTATTGTTATATACAGTATATAATATGACATATTACCCGTGTTGCGTATAGTAATTATCGTAATGTAATTAGTAAATAGTAGACTTGTGTTGTTTATAAAAAAAATTCCTACTTTCACTCAGAATCCGTCTTAGGTTAGCGTTTAAAAGTCTATTTCTAACCTCATATACTCAAAACCCGAAAATAAAATAATAATAATAATAATATAGCTAATATTGTTTGTAAAATAAAAAAAAAACTTCCTTTAATTATATATACTAGATTAAAGCTTGTGCGTCGCACGGGTTAGTTGACTTAATTACATTGACGATGTACATTCGTTAAGTAAGAAACTTAATCAAATTATGTCATTACAGTAAATAAGATGATCACATGATATTAGTAATCAAACTTAATTTCAACTGAATTTATAGTCTTAAGAGCTCATTTGAAAACTCAAAAAGAACACATAATTGCTCTTATTTATAATATAAAATTTCATCACTTTATTATAATCTTTCGATGTGGAAATAATTTTACGTTTGTAGTTTTATTAAGATATTTTTTTAAGACTCAAAAGATTTTTGATTGATATCTAAGAACGAATGAATTTTTTGATTGAAATTTAAGAACGAAAGATTGGTCTTATTTTATAATATAAGATTTTATCGACTCATCATAATTTTTTGATGTAGGATAATTTACCCAAGGTTTATAGTCTTAAGATTTGTTTTTAAGACCCAAAAAAATGCACGATTACTCCTATTTATAATACTGAATCATCATCTTATTTTAATCTTTTCGATGTGGGATAATATGAGGTTTGTAGTCTTTTTAAAAGCTTTTTAAGACTCGAAAGATTGTTTGTTGATATTTAAAACCGAAAGATTACTCATTTATGATATAGAATTTCATTACCTCATCATATTTTTTCGATGTGGTATAATTTACTTAATTAAGTTTATAGTTTTAAGAGCTATTTTTAAGACTTAAAAGAGTTTGTTTTTATATCCAAGGTAAAAGGAGAAACGATCGATTACTCTTTATTTATATAATCGAATTTGATCATCTTATTATATATTTTGGATGCATGATTACTCTTATTTATATAATAAAAAAATTAACCTTATTATAATTTTTGGATATGGGATAATTTTACTTAAATTTATTTAAGTTTAGATTTAGTCTAATTAAGGACTCTTATTTATAAACAAATGATTACACTTATATAATTTTTCGATATGTGATAATCTAATTTAACTTTATTTGTAGTCTTATTAAGAACTTTTTCTAAGACTAAAAAGTTTTTTTTGTTGATATCTATGGACGAATGACTATTCTTATTTATAATATAGAATTTCATTACCTCATCATAATTTGGAGAAATGGTTACTTTTATTTATATAATAGAATTTCATCGTCTTATTATACGCTTTTCGTTCACTATTTTTTTCTCCATTACCTTAATATTTGTGAGAGGTATTTTAATGAAATGAGGCAAAGAGGCAAAAAAAAAATAGTGACCGAAGTGAGTATAATTTTTTGATGTGGATAATTTACTTAAGTTTATAGCCTTAAGAGTGTTTTAAGACTCAAAAGAGAGAGATTATAATTTTTCGATGTTGAATAATTTACTTTAAGTTTATAGTCTTAAGAATTTTAGAACAAATAATTAGTTTTATTTATAATATAGAAATCCATCACCTTATTATAAGATGTTGATGAAAGATAATTTAACTAAAATTTGTAGTCTTATTTATAACATAGAATCATCACCGTAACTTATTTTAATTGTTTCGATGTGGGATAATTTTAACTTTGTAGTCTTATTAAGATTTTTTTTAAACTCAAAAGTATTTTAAAACAAATCAAAAAATACGACTACAAATTCATGACCTCATCATAATTCCATCATAGTTTAAAAAAAACAAAAGTTTTTTTGTTGGTTGATGAGAATTACTTAAGTTGGTTGATGTCTAAAGAATTTTTTTTAATAATTTTATTTATAATATAAAATTTCATCACCTTATTATAATTTTTTATTTAAGTGTATAGTTTTAACAACTTTTGTAAGACTCAAAAGATTTATGTTTGATGAAAATTAATAATTTTTAGAATGTGGGATAGTTTTCCTTAAGTTTATAGTCTTAATATATATTTTAAGACACAAAAGATTTTTGGATAATATCTAAGAGCACATGATAACAACGGAGTATTATTTATAATATAAAGTTTCATCACCTTATTATAATTTTTTTGATGTGAGATTAGTTTTACTTAAGTTGTAGTCTGATTAAGAGACTTTTTAAGACTTAAAAGTTTTTTTGATTGATATTTAAGAACGAAATATTAGTCTTATTTATAATATAGAATTCATCAACTTATTGTATTTTTTTGATGTGAGATAATTTATTTAAGTTTTATAGTTTTCATCAGCTCTTTTTAAGACTAAAAAAATACATCATTACTCTTGTTTAAAATATAGAATTTCATCCCCTCACTATCATTTTTCAACGTGGGATGATTTTAAAATTGTAGTCTTATATATTAAAAGTTTTTTTAAGACTCGAATATTTTTTTGTCCATATTTAAAACTGAATGATTACTAATATTTATAATATAGAATTCCATCACCCCATCATAATTTTTGGGTCGTGCTTTTTTCCTAACGAACGTTTACTCAATCCTAACGACAATTTACCGTTTTATCCTTGTCACTTCATCGCACAATTTTTTTATGTTTCTCTCTCTAGAATTTATGTAAATCTGTAATGATCTTTTCACTGAGAAAGTAATAAACAACACCATGATGAACTCTTTCAATGGAAAAACTGGTTTTTCTCGTATACTTCATTAGTGTCATTGATGAGTGTTTTGGTAAAAATTTACCGGGTCTACGATATCGGTTGCGGGTCAAAGCGATCCTCTTATAACTATGGTTGACGAAATTGAATTGTTTCTAGCGAACGAAAACAACGAAGCAGAAAAGGAACACACACAAAGTTTTGGTGATGCGGAAACCTGATGTGTGAAAAACCGCGGGGGGAGTCGGAATCCCACCAAAGTTTCACTACGAATGGAAAAAGAATGAAGAAGAGAATACAAATAGGAATGTTTTATCTATGGATGACTGCTAGAGATTTGGTGTTGTGTGTGTACTGTTTGAGTCGGTGCGCCTGAATCCCTCTCCCTTCTTCCTCTCTTTCCTTTATATATGGCTCCTCTTCCTCTGGCGTCTTTATGGCCCTTTTAATGTGGAGCAATTATTGCTCTTCATTGCTCCTTGACTGTTATTGCTGTTACAGTCAACCCCTTATTCTTCTCCTTCTCTCTCCTAGTATTTAGTAGGGTCTCCTGATTTGTAGGAGTAGCAGCTGTTGCCTCTTCCTCTTCATATGGGCTGAGTTCTTCCTCTTGTTTGTTGCGCCTGCTTGATTAAGTGGCCCATGGTTTGATTTAATCTTATGTTTTGTTCAGCCCGTCATTATATATTATCCTAGGTTTGCTCGACTTGACGGTCTTTGACTACTTTTGACTTCCGTATTTTAGTCTTCGGTTTTGACTTCCATTCGCGGATCGGGGATCCTTTGTCGCTGACCCTTGACTTTTGACTCTTGACTTTTGTCCCTTGAATTTTGACCTTTTGATTGTCCACTCGTAGCATGCCACGTTGCATTCCAAAGGTGCAATTTTTTGGCCCGAACAAATGCCCCCAAATTTCCGACTAAGTTCACCTTAGGCGGGAATTTTCGTTTGCTTTAGCTGTAGGCAGTTGGTTCTGCTTCTGCTGAGCTTGCTGGTTCTAGGGGAAGGCGTAATCCGTCCCCTCTCTCAGAAATTACTCCTACAGAAAGTGAACCCCTGGTGGCAGATCTTTATGAGTCTCACTCTTATTCTGCCCCCAGACCCGTTGATGATGTTTCTACTGGAGTGATGCTCAAATTTCCTGAAGGCTTCGGTAAGTCTGCAGAGGATGTGACTTTTCTGGATCATATGCTACTTCCTGGACCCAGGTTTGTGCTGGAAAAAGGTTCTCTGAAGGAGTTGGATTTGGTTCGCAGATTGTTGGCGGAGGAATCTGGTTATAGAAAAGAAGCGTCTGTATGAGAAATTTCTTATGGCAACTAACTCGGATGCTCTCTCTGACGTGGAGGCGGAGGATCTGGAGGAGTCTGTTGATTCTCCTATTGCTGATCAGGAGACTAATAGGCAAGAGAGTGTGGACCAGGAGGATGTTGCTGATGATCCTGGGAGAGGTTCTGCTGCTGTTCACCAGAGACCCAGGTTCCTGCAGGAGGATCTGCTACAATTCTGCCTCCACCAGTGGAGAATGTCCAGGCTGTGGACCAAGTTCTGCTGGAGTGATGTTACTCCTCCTTTGTTGTACTTTGTTTTCGGCTTGTGAATCCTGCATGGCATGAACTTCTGATTTGTTAGTGTTTGCAAAAAATTCTGTAATGACTTTGCCTTTGCTCAGGGGAGCGAAGTGTGTTAGTATTTTGTGGCACTTCGTGCCTTAACTTTTGATCGTAATCGTTTGCTTTTGATCGTGATTGTCTGCGTTTGATTGTAATCGTTTGTTGTAGTTTTGTCTTACTACCTTCTGTTGTATGCATGCCTTATATTTGTATGGTCGACCTTTGATATAGTGGTGGCCTGGGGTTTAGTTCGCCCACTCAGTCGGAGGTGCCACGCTTTGCGTGGGTGCTAAGTGGCGCAGGAGACTGTAATGTCCCGGTTGTAGGCACTTAGTCACAAGACACACGCCTCTATAGAAATTGTGCACTCCACCAGATTAGTCACCAGTTTGGAAAAACTGAAAAAAAAAAAAATTCGGCAAAGATAGGGAATGCAATATTTGAAGACATATGTGGAAGAAAAAATCAAATTTCGAAAATATATGGAGAGAGAAAATTAAATTTCGAAAATGTATGCAGTAAGAAAATCAAACCTTGATGTCAAAGAAAATTGAATTTTGACGACACACGTAAAAAGGAAATAAAGAGAAAATTTTTAATTTTGCGAAGAGAAAATTTTAAATTTTGCGAAAAGAAGGCAAGGTAGACAGAAGAATGACAGGAAATATTCAAATATATGTTTGCAAGGTTTGATAAGATTAAACCTGGTTCTGGTGGAGGTGCACCTGGCAGAATAGATGCCACGTTTCTGGCGGCTGTAGCCCATGTTTCTGGCGGCAGTGGCCCAGGTTGCTGGCACCCGTGGCCCATTTAGCAGAAGTACTTCTTTAGGTGTATGATGTTCCATGGTTTTTGGATGATTTTCCCTTCCATGGTCATAAGTCGGTAGGCTCCGTTCCCAACTACTTTCTCTATTTGGTAGGGCCCTTCCCAATTGTAGGCGAACTTCCCTGCTCGTTGATTTCTGGTGTTCTGGAAGACTTTTCTGAGGACTAAGTCTCCCTCCTGCAGGGCTCTGATTTTGACATTCTTGTTGTAACTTCTGGCGACTGTCTGTCTGTAGGAGGCCATCCTTATTTGGGCATCGGTCCTGAGCTCATCTATAGTGTCCAAGTTGCTTGCCATCTCCACCTGGTTCCTGTCTTCGGTCATGCATCCGTACCTATGGGTGGACACTCTTACTTCTGAGGGAATGACTGCTTCACCTCCAAAGACTAAGCTGAAAGGTGTTTGCTCTGTAGCCACCTTGGGTGTAGTTCTATTAGACCTTAGCACCAAGGGGAGTTCCTCTGCCCATCTGCCCCCTGCCTCCTCCAGCCTTCTTTTCAGGTTGTCTATCACAATTTTGTTGCTAGACTCCGCCTGACCATTAGACTGAGGATTTCTGGGGGTAGATTTGCTTAGTGTGATGTTCCACCTGGCGCAGTAGGCTTCCATCTTGTTGCCAACAAACTTGGATCCGTTGTCGCAGATGATTTCTGAGGGAACGCCAAACCTGCAGATAATGTTACGTTTTATGAAGGATATAACCTGTTTTTCAGTCACCTGAGGGAATGCTTCTGCTTCTATCCACTTGGAGAAGTAGTCCGTCATGGCCAACATGAAGACTTTGTTTCCCGGAGCTCTTGGTAACTTGCCAACAATATCCATCCCCCACTTCATGAAAGGCCAAGGAGAGATTACCGGATGTAATGGCTCTGCTGGCTGGTGGTTGACTGGGGCGTGTCTTTGGCAGGCGTCACATTTTCTGACATACTCTATAGTATCTTTGCGCATTGTTGGCCAATAGTAACCCTGGCGGAGTGCTTTGTTGGATAGACTCCTGCCCCCTGCATGATTTCCACACTCACCATTGTGGAGGTCATGCATTACCACTTCTGCCTCTGCTGACTCAGGCACCTCAAGTATGGTCCAGCAGTTGATCGTTTGAACATAACTCCATCAATGAGGGTGTACCTAGATGCCTTCATTCCAAAGCTCCTGGCTTCTTTCTTATCTTCTGGCAGAATATCATTTTGCAGCTATTCCTGGTAGGGTTTTCTCCAGTCTGGGATCCCTTCTTGTTCTGCTGAGGTGCTGCAGACGTTTGCTTCCTGCAGCCACTTCAACCCCTGGTCTGGTGAAATTTCCCTCCCTCGGCGTCTGGTGTTCCTGTATCCCTTTCCAAACTACTGGCTCCAACACGTGGACAATGGGTATGATGGAGACTATGCCTGGCTTGAAGGTTGCCCCCAGGGTGGCTAAGGCGTCTGCTTCTACGTTCTGGTCCCTAGGGATTTGGTTGATTGAGAAGGCTACAAATCTAAGGGAGAGCTCCTTTGCCACTCCAAGGTAGGCCATCATTTTAGAGTCTTTTGCCACATACGAACCAGTCACGTGATTGACTATCAGCTGGGAATCGTTGTACACCTCCAGGCGCTTGATTTTGAGGTCTAGTGCCAGCTGGAGACCAAAGATCAGAGCTTCATATTCTGCCTCGTTGTTTGTTGTTCGGAACTCGCACCGCACTGCTTGGACTATAAGATCCCCCTGAGGACACTTAAGAACTAATCCTACTCCAGATCCTCGCACGTTTGAGGCTCCATCTACATTTAGCTTCCACACCTGTTCGCCTTTGTTCTCCTCGAGGAGGAGAATGTCTTTCTCTGCCTGTGTCTGCAGTGCTGGGCTAAAGTCGGATATGAAGTCTGTTAACGCCTGGGACTTGATCGCAGTCCTGGGGACAAATCTCAGGTCGAAGCCGCTCAAGTGCATGGACCACTTGGCCATCCTTCCTGACAACTCAGGTTTTCTCATAATAGTTTTCAGCGGGTAATTTGTTATTACAGAAATAATATGTGACTCGAAATAAGGTCGAAGTTTATAAGATGTCGTAACAAGTGCAAGTACGAGTTTTTCAAGGGATGTGTACCTGGTCTCTGCAGGAAGCGGAGACTTACTGACATAATATACCGGGTGTTGCGCTCCCTCGTGTTCCCTCACCAGTACTGCACTAATTGCTACCTCGGTTACTGATAGGTATAGGAAGAGCTGCTCTCTAGGTTCCGGTTTTGACAGCAGAGGTGGAGTGCTGAGGTAGTGCTTCAGGTCGCTGAACGCCTTCTCGTGCTCTGTTGTCCAATCAAACCTTTGGGCCTTCTTTAGAATATCATAGAATAGCCGACATCTATCTGAAGACCTGGAGATAAATCTCCTCAGAGCAGCAATTCTTCCAGTCAGCCTTTGTACGTCTTTTGGCTTCTGTGGAGATTCCAGCTGGAGGATGGCCTTGTTCTGCTCTGTGCTAGCTTCAATTCCCCTCTGGGTCACCATGTACCCCAGAAACTTCCCACATGACACTCCAAATGTGCACTTTGAAGGATTTAACTTCATCTTGTATTCCCTCAAGGTGTTGAAGGTATCCTCCAAGTGTGTTGTATGTTGCGAAGCTTGCTTTGACTTGACGACCACGTCGTCAATATATACCTCCATTGTGTCCCCAATCTCTCTCTTGAACATCTTATTGACAAGTCTCTGGTAGGTGGAACCTGCATTCTTCAGACCAAAAGGCATTACATTGTAACAATAAATACCTCTCTCAGACCTGAAAGCTGTCTTCTCCTGGTCTGTTGGATGCATCTTGATCTGGTTGTACCCACTCCATGCATCAAGAAAAGTTAGCATCTCGTGGCCTGCTGTAGCATCTACCATGGCATCTATATGTGGTAGGGGGAATGGATCTTTCGGGCAAGCTTTGTTCAAGTCGGTGAAATCGACACACACCCTCCACTTGCCATTCTTCTTTGGGACCACCACCACGTTAGACAACCACTCTGGGTACTTCACCTCCCTGATTTTTCCAGCAGCCAGCAGACTGTCCACCTCCTGATTTATGACTTGATTTCTTTCTGGGGCAAACTTCCTCCTCTTCTGCTGGACTGGCTTGTAGATGGGATCCACACTTAGCCTATGGGTTATAATGCTGGAGTCTATACCTACCATATCATCATGCGACCAAGCAAAACAGTCAACGTTAGTTTTTAATAATTCAATGAGGTTTTTGCGGATGTTACCTGTGCATTCTGATTCGATTAACACTTTCCGCTCGGGGTGTTGTTTGTCCAAGTTGACTTCATCTATCTCCGCCTGAGGTGGTTCGACATACCCCTGCAGAGGCAGGTGAAGGCTCTTTAATTGCTATGCTGGAGGACTTACTGTCTTCTTGAGAGCCACCTTGTAGCAGTCTTTCGCCTCCTCCTGATCTCCACTGATCTTCTGCACTCCCCAGGGTGTGGGGAACTTTAAGCACTGGTGGTAAGTGGACGTGATTGCCTTCATTTCATGGATCCAAGGCCTTCCTAGAATCACGTTGTAGGTGGAGGGTCCATCAATGACTAGGTACCGTACTTTCTTGTTCACTCCTCCGGCATAGGTAGGAATGATGATCTCTCCCAGAGAATGCTTGGTCTCACCACTAAAACCTACCAAGGGGACCGCCTTCCTCGTTAGCTTCTCGCTAAACCCCATATTCTGAAGAGTTTCCAGCATGATGAGGTTGACTAAACTTCCAATGTCCACCAGAATCTTCTTCACGGTGCAATTCCCTATAGAGAGGGTAATTATTAAGGCGTCATGGTGCATTTCTGGAGTAGCTTCTGCATCAGTTTCGTCAAAGGTGACAGCTGGAAGATCCTTGCAACAAACTCTGCAGGAGTGCTCTGGTCTGTCTCCTCTAGTCTGAGGAGCATGTCTTTTGGCTGCTGAGTAGGTCAGCCTACATAATTCTGATCCTCCTGTGATCACATTGACAATTCTGGTACATATTGGAGGTGGAGAAGGCAATACTTGGACTGCTGCATTTATCCTGCTGGAGTTTCTAGACACGAGGTGGTCCAGATTCCCCTGATCATACTGGAACTTAACCTCCCTCCTGAGCTTGACGCACTCATCGGTATGGTTTTCAATGTCGTCGTGGAATTCACACCTCTTGCTGGCGTCTCTTTGGTCATTGGTGTACTCCTGTCTCCTGGGCCACCTGACTCTGCGCCCTAACTCCCTTAGAGCCTTGAGTACCCCAACGAGGTTGGTAGAGAACCCATACTCACTTACTTTGGGTGGCAATCCTGGATTGTCCTTCCAGTCTTTCTCCTCGGAAACCTTGCTCACGTTCCTGTCATATGGCCTTGATCTTTCACCCCTCTTTTCTGCTGGCGGCTTTCTGGTGACATGCTCATAACCATAGGCAGCCCTTCTGGAGCCTGAATCTTCTTCTAGCCTGATGGCTGCCATCGCCTTGGTCTGCACATCCTCGAATGTGGCACATGGGTACTTTGTGAGGTCCTTGTAGAGGTCTGAGTCCTGGTGGAGCCCTTGGCGGAAGGCTTCTATGGCGGTGGGTACATCACATCTGGGGATGGTTACTTTCTCCTTGTTAAATCTGTTGAGGAAGTCGCGTGTGGATTCTTCGAACTTCTGCACCACCCGATACAAATCACTGGTCTGCTTTTCTGGTTTTCTGTTGCTGGCGAACTGCTGGTTGAAGGCATTGACCAGGTCAGCGAAGGAGGTGATGCTTTGGTTAGGCAAACCAACGAACAAATGGAGGGCTGCTCCTGACAGAGTGGAGCCAAACCCGTTGCACATGCAGGCTTCCTTCAGAGGCCCCGTAGCGGTCACCACTATCATCTTCTGTTTGTACTGGTTGATGTGATCTAGGGGGTCTGCAGTGCCATCATAAAGCGTCATGACTGGTGGCATGAAGCCCTTGGGTACAGCAACACAGGCTAGATCGTCGATGAAGGGTGAGTCTGCGTAGCTGTCCCTAGCTGCTCTCTCTAGAGGGCGTGGCATTCCAGGAATCTTGTTGATTAGGTCCCTCAATTCCTTCAGTTCCTGGCGTTGCTGATCTGCTGTGCTGATTGTTCCTGCAAGAGGGTTAGAGACAGGAGGAGAAAAATTGAAAGGAGTACTCCCTGCATAAAGTCCTCCAAGGTGTTGACTGCTAGGAGGAGGAGGCAAAGGTACTGCTGTTGTCGCGGATCCGGGCTGCCATTCTGACGCCTGCTGGGGTGGGGTTCTGGGTGCTGTCCACACTCCTCAAGAGGACTGGTTGCTGGATAGGGTGGTCATCCCTGGTGGAGTTACAAATTGCCATCCTGGTGCCTGGTGGACAGGGGTGCCTGCAAAAGATAGTAAGTTAGTTTCTCGACTTTCGATGTTGGAGAGAAGGTTACCTGTGGTAGGAGATCTGTCGGGTGTGGGGCCGTAAGTCAGGTTACCCAATCCCTGGGGTTCAATGACTGGGCGTGGTGGAGCCAATCCTAGCTCCAGCCTGGTGACCAATTCTGAGGGGACTTCTCTGGTGGTCTTCCTGCTGGTCATTGACTCCCTGCGAGTGCTAGGCTCTCCTCTAGGCATCAAGGGCAGCATCTCTGGTGACGGCTGGACCGATGCAACAGGAGTCATGTCTGCTGCTGAGATCCGAGCCTTGTGTAACGACAAATTTTGTATCGCAGAAAACCGAAATACAAAACAAGGAAACAAATAAATTTTATTAATTATTTATCAACAGTTCGTGTACAATCTCTAATGTATCCTCTGATTCTAACGCCGTTTAGGGAACGCGGTACACGTGAGGGATGCGTGCGTAGATGACTTGTACTGCCTTGTGCGCGTTGTAACTTGATATTCTAGAGAGGGTCGCGATGACTTGAATCTCCCTTGAATGTTTGAATTTGTCTTGGATCTTCTGAGCAGGCGGCGCGATTTATCGTGCTTATTGACTGCTTGCGACGGATTTGATGGAGAGGCTTGTAGCGATTTTGTGTCTCTTTCTCTCTGGATCCTTTGCTACAGAATTATCCAATTCTCTTGAATGAATGAGAAGAGCTCTATTTATAGAGTTTTGGTTCTCCTTGGTGGACTTTGTAGTCACATGCCCGTTTATGGGCTTATGAGTGACATTGGTCCAATTTTTCTTCTTTTTGGGTTTAATGATCCAAATAGTTCATTTTGTAATTCGGATCGACTCATATTTCTTTTACTCGGGACAAAATAATTAAATTGAGCTAAAATTTCGTATTAACTCAAAATAATTAATTATTTTTTATTTATTCGGCACTTTAATAAATTTTTAGTGCCTACAAATTGCCCCCTCGGGACCTTGTCACGTACACCGTTCGGGTGTTTTGGAGTGACAGGGTCTCGAACATTTTTTTTTGTTTGACTTTGACTTGGAAGGCGATGAGCACCGAACTTGTCGTATAGGTAACTATATTTTTTTTAATGTCACCCTATCATTATCTGACTTGACGGACGACCTGAGGGTTCCGTGTATTTGTTTTGACTTGGAGACATCCCGTCTTGATATTTTAGGAAGACCACTTTTACGGCTAGATCCTCCGTTTTAAGGAAAGTACAGGATATACTTGTTTTCCTTATTATGTTTTTTTTAGCTTCCTTGTAGAATTGGGGTTAGAAGGCCTCCCATACCTATATAAGCATGTAAAGTCTCCCTCTATTTTCCTTGTCCAAAGTTTTGCTACATCTTCTTATGAACGTAAGGTATGCCTCGACCCTAAATTCACGCAGCACGGCACTCCGTCTCACATCGATACAAGTAAACTTGCATCCTTGCTTCTTCTTCCTTTTTTTTGCACCGAGTTTTCTTCACAGCTCTCCCTTTGTTGGTGTTTCTCCTTCTTCTTCGTCTTGAATCTTCCATATACACTTTTTTTTTGTTTACTCAAAAGTATTGAGTTTCCATGACATAAAATCTGTAAGTATCGAACTTATTGTTGCATCTCATGAGCTTGACCTTGTATCCTCATCTTGATCATGCGTGAGTCCCCGTGAATGAATCTCGTCCCCGGACTTCGGTAATTGGTTTGTTCCTTAATCTTTCGGACAAACTCAGTAGCTACCGGAGCCGCGTTTGTTCGTTGTTTATGAATTAGAGTTGATGAGCTCACTTGTGACTTCTTCCGGAGTTGGACTTTTTTTGTTAAAGTTAATTTGAAGAGGTATATGTAAGTGGAAGGGTTTATGTGTGCATGGTTCAACTTGCTTGCATTGTAATTTCTACCAACGATTTCCACGTGTTACATCAATTCACTACATGTGCTTCCCTTCGTTTTTTTTTATAAAAATTTGTTTGGGGTGTGTGACTAACATGCATATCACTTGCATTGTTGCCGTCCATCCTTGCAGTTCCAAGTTGCTAGACGAATTTTCTTAGTACGTCTCGAATCCGTGCGTTTGATTATCAAGGTAGTATTTCAAAATTTTACATTCTTCCCATACCTTGAATTTTATAATTATATGCGTATGCCCGTCCATAGACTATTTTTGTAGGTACCACGACATATTTGGATCAAACTTCTTTTATTTATTTCCCAAGTTATCCGGGAGTGATTCGTCTTTGTCCGTCGATTCTTAAAGATTTTATTCGACTCTTATGGAGAAATTCAACCCGATGATCTTCCATCCTCAACTGAGTTGTCATGAGATGAACCCATTTATTGGGTCATCGCGACTTCTAGGAGCCACGGAGGAAGCACCTGAAGTTGTTATGAGGTGAACCTATTTGGGTCATTACGACGCTCGCATGGAGAAGAAGCACCTGAGTTGTTACGAGGTGAACCCGTTCGGGTCATCACGACGCTCGCATGGAGGAGAAGCGCCCGAGTTGTTACGTGGTGAACCCGTTTGGGTCATCACGACGCTCGCATGGAGGAGAAACACCCGAGTTGTCACGAGGTGAACCCGTTCGGGTCATCACGACGCTCGCGTGGAGGAGACACCCGAGTTGTTATGAGGTGAAACCTTTCGGGTCATCACGGCGCTCGCATGAAGGAGGCATCCGAGTTTTTACGAGGTGAACCCATTTGGGTCATCACGACGCTCGATCGCATGGAGGAAGTCAATCCCGAAGTCGGCCGTCATGATGTTTCTACGGAGGAAGCCAATACCAATGCAGCGTGGATTGCTTTGAAGATATTCTGAGTTGCATCACTTCGTCCTACTTGAGTTGTGATGAGGGAACCTGTTTGGACCATCATGACTTTCTCGTGAGGGGGAAGCTTCCACTCGATGATGATTTTATTATTTTTTGAAGCTTTGCTTGATGATGATATTTTCTCCTTAGTCGCTCACAGTTTACGCTCTTGCGGGCCAGGAGCATTGTTTTTTTATTTTGGGGGGCGGCTGCACTTGAGCTATATGTTCACCCAAGCTGCCTACATACTTGCAAAACAAAATAATGTTTTACAAGATCAAGCCAACATAGTTCGATAAGGGAATGAGTGGTTTGTTTGGTGGTGTGGCTGCACTCAAGCTACACGTTTACTCGAGCTGCCTACGTACTTGCAAAACATAGATGATATTTTACTAGATCAAGCCGACGTAGTTCGTGGGATAAATTTTTGTGGGTTTTGTTTTTGTTTTTGTGGGGTTTTTTTTTGTGAGTGCAGTTTAATCTCTTGTTTAAGAGTCTTCCTTGCAGTTTATCCTCTTGCTTAGGAGTTTTCCTTGCAGTTTAACCTCTTGCTTAAGAGAGTGCTTGCAGTTTATATTCTTGCTTAGGAGAGTTTGCAGTTTAACCTCTTGCTTGGGAGGGTTTGCAATTTAGCCTCTTGCTTAGGAAGGTTTGCAGTTTAGCCTCTTGCTTAGGAGGGTTTGCAATTTAACCTCTTGCTTAGGAGGGTTTGCAGTTTAGCCTCTTGCTTAGGAGGGGGCTTGCAGTTTATCCTCTTGCTTAGGAGCACTTGTTTTTTTTCAAATGGTAGAAGATGTTTTGCCCTCATCCACCCTCGCATTGGCGCTTGATGGAGACGAGATGTTTTCAACTATTTCATTTTCATGAGAATTTGAAGGCTTTTGTTGATTTATGAGAACTATAACCCGTCTTTTTGCTTTCTGGGGTTGCTCTTGAATGATGTCTACTATCTCCATACGCTTCATGCTAGAAGGGACGAGACTTTTGATATTACTGCTTACTTTTATTTGCTTGACATCTTCACCTGAGGAAGGCACATTATAACTTGTCCCTGTGAGTACCCCTAAGCGACTAAAGACTCCACTTTTAGGCGGATCTAGGTGCTTGGGCATTGTTGCTTCTCCACTTGAAGTTGATGGATTGACGACAAAATTATTGCCCCCTTCACATGCGCCTAGCCTGTTGAAGATGGACATACAATTATTTAGAGAAAGTTGATGTCTTTCTTTTGTCGCAGCTCTTCCCAACCGATGGAACACAGAAGATCGTGATCTCTTCGTGGGTGGGCGTATCCTATCAAAGACTGAGAGTTTTGATGGACGTGCATTACTTTCACTTCCATTCTCTTCACTTCTCAAGACGGAGGCCGTGTTGACACTGACGTGGTTGATAGTCCTTACAGAAAAGAACTCTCTTTCTTTTGGAGGATACATTTTGTTTCTCCTTCCTTGTTTTCTTTGATGATGGACATGCGGTGATTTGAACTTCTTTTGCCCCCTCGATTTCTTGTGCATCGTTGTCTCCCAGGTTGCAGTGGTTTGATTGGTTGCTACCGTTTCTTCAAGATCCAGGATGATTTTTCCTTCTTTGACAAGCTGCATGATCTTTTCTTTAAAAGTAACGCATTTCTCAAGAGGATGACTAATCAACTTATGATAGCGACAGTAATTCTAATGGTTCGTCATGTTAGCCTCTTCAGGTCTTTTTGAATCTGGTAGTTGTATCACGTTCTTTTGGAGTAGATCATCCAACATATTTGATAGGTCGGAGTCATCAAACGGATACTCTTTGCCCAACATCTCTTTTAAAGTAGATCCATTCTTTTTGTTGTTTGATCTAGGATTTCTTGATGTCTTCATAGGCATATTGCTGACGTTGACGACCATGGACTCTTTAGACGTCGTGTTGGTACCTTCACTAGTCTCCTTATGGTCTTGTCTCCGGGAATGTGTTGCCTTATTTTGTTTATGGCCGTTGATCGTGATTTCCATGTTATGAGCTCGCGTTGCTAATTCCTGGAAGCTTTTTGGTTTGATCCCATTCAAGATGTAGAGGAGATCCCAATTCATCCCGTTGATACACATTTCGACCGCTGAAGTTTCATTCAAACGCTCCTTGCATTCAAGACTGAGGGCACGCCAACGGTTGATGTAGTCAATGACCGGCTCCTCATCCCACTGAGAAGTGTTTGTCAGCTCGCTCATGCTAACGATGTGCCTGGTGCTGTAGAACCTGTTCAGGAATTCGTCTATCATCTGAGTCCAGCTGTCGATTGATTCAGCTTCCAAATATGTGTACCAGTCAAAAGCGGTTCCCTTGAGAGAGCGCACGAACTGTTTGACAAGGCGATCACCATCAGTTCCAGCATTGTTGCGTGTCTCCACGAAATGTGCGATTTGCTGCTTCGGGTTCCCCTTTCCATCGAACTGCTGCAACTTGGGGGGTTGATATCCGGAAGGCATACGCAGACCATCAATTCTTTTGGTGTAAGGCTTGATATATCTTCCAGTGGAGGGGCCTTCACCGAGTTGGATCTTGATTGCGTCAGCTATCAGACTCTGCAATTGCTCCGAGGAGTAAGTACCGATCTTGTTCTTTGGAGGCTTCTCACCATCCTTTTTCTCGTCATCTTCATCCTTTTCGGTGTCGCTTTTGTGAACGGTGTCCTTGTCGGTGTCACTGTGCTCACTGAAGTTTTTCTTCTCGCGAAGCTCGCTCACTTCTTTTTGAAGATCCTCGATCTTCTTGTTCTTCTCCTCATTCTCCTTTTGCATGTCCTCAACGAGTTTGGTTAGATTCAAGACTTGGTCTTCAATACTGGAACCACTAGCCATCATTGTCAAAGCGTTGATAGGAGTGGCACCTTCCTTCTTCCTTGGCGACACCTTAGGCTTGCGCGGGAAGGCGGTGTTGCTCTTGAAGACTTCATCCTTGCAGGAAGGAGAAGAGGCCGCAATTATGGCTTTGGCGGCGGCAGCAATTGAGGCAGCGGAAATCTTGCGCGGCCTGGTAGGAACGTGGGCGGCGCGTAGGCTGGCGGTAGCGGCGTCGAGGGCAGCCTTTTTCGCCTTCGCCCTGGTGACCATGCCAGCGGATTGTTGAAGAGCGTCAATATAGGTCTTCTTGGGGGTGTTGAAAGTGTTGCTTTGATTGGTTGACATCTTCTCGAGAAGTAGTCTTGGTTGGTTCGGCGGTAGAGATGAGAGGTAGAGATTTTCACGTTGGGTTCACCAAAATTTGTAACGACAAATTTTGTATCGCAGAAAACTGAAATACAAAATAAGGAAACAAATAAATTTTATTAATTATTTATCAAAAGTTCGTGTACAATCTCTAATGTATCCTCTGATTCTAATGCCGTTTAGGGAACACGTGTACGCGGTACACGTGAGGGATGCATGCGTAGTTGACTTGTACTGCCTTGCGCGCGTTGTAAATTGATATTCTTGAGTGGGTCGCGATGACTTGAATCTCCGTTGAATGTTTGAATTTGTCTTGGATCTTATGAGCAGGCGGCGCGATTTATCGTGCTTATTGACTGCTTGCGACGCATTTGATGGAGAGGCTTGTAGCGACTTTGTGTCTTTTTCTCTCTGGATCATTTGCTTCAGAATTCTCCAATTCTCTTGAATGAATGAGAAGGGCTGTATTTATAGAGTTTTGGTTCTCCTTGGTGGACTTTGTAGTCACATGCCCGTTTATGGGCTTATGAGTGACATTGGTCCAATTTGTCTTCTTTTTGGGTTTAATGATACAAATAGTTCATTTTGTAATTCGGATCGACCCATATTTCTTTTACTCGGGACAAAATAATTAAATTGAGCTAAAATTTCGTATTAACTCAAAATAATTAATTAATATTTATTTATTCGGCACTTTAATAAATTTTTAGTGCCTACACCTTGATTTCTTGGTTGTCCTTCTGCAGGGTTTCCACTGCCTGGCGCAGAGCATTGATTCCCTGGAGCATACTCTGCATCAGGTCTGGTGACCCCGCTCCACTGGAAGCTTCTCCTACGAATAATCCTCCTGGAGTCAAGGCTCTGGTTGGTATGCTTTCCTTTCTGGCCTTGGAGGAGCTGATGACCCCAAAGGTTTTAGGCGTCGGAGGGGGCCTAGATGCCAACAACGTGGGATTCACTGTCTGGATGGTAGGAATTGCCAGGGTAAGGGGCATGAAAACTGGCTCCGGTGCTCCTGGGGACGATCCTCCTCCAATGGGTTGAGTGGATGCTCCTTGACTGCTGGAAGAACATTGGCCGGATCCGGTCATGACGACACGAGATTGCTTCACTGTAGAATTTGGCTTATAGGAAATGATCACTTTGCCCCACGGTGGGTGCCTAATTGTTTTGGTAAAAATTTACCGGGTCTACGATATCGGTTGCGGGTCAAAGCGATCGTCCTATAACTATGGTTGACGAAATAGAATTGTTTCTAGCGAACGAAAACAACGAAGGAGAAAAGGAACACACATAAAGTTTTGGTCACGCGGAAACCCGATGTGGGAAAAACTGCGGGGGGAGTCGGAATCCCACCAAAGTTTCACTACGAATGGAAAAAGAATGAAGAAGAGAATACAAATAGGAATGTTTTATCTATGGATGATTGCTAGAGTTTTGGTGTTGTGTGTGTTTGAGTCGGCGCGCCTGAATGCCTCTCCCTTCTTCCTCTCTTTCTTTTATATATGGCTCCTCTTCCTCTGGTGTCTTTATGGCCCTTTTAATGTGGAGCAATTATTGCTCTTCATTGCTCCTTGACTGTTATGGCTGTTACAGTCAACCCCTTATTCTTCTCCTTCTCTCTCCTAGTATTTAGTAGGGTCTCCTGATTTGTAGGAGTGGGAGTTGTTGCCTCTTTCTCTTCATATGGGCTGAGTTCCTCCTCTTGTTTGTTGGGCCTGCTTGATTAAGTTGCCCGTGGTTTGATTTAATCTTATGTTTTGTTCAGCCCGTCATTATATATTATCCTAGGTTTGCTCGACTTGACGGTCTTTGACTACTTTTGACTTTCGTATTTTAGTCTTCGGTTTTGACTTTCATTCGCGGACCGGGGATCCTTTGTCGCTGACCCTTGACTTTTGACTCTTGACTTTTGTCCCTTGACTTTTGACCTTTTGATCGTCCACTCGTAGCATGCCACGTTGCATTCCAAAAGTGCAAATTTTTGGCCCGAACAATGAGCACTATGATGCATTAAATTTTTCAATGGAGAACTTACGAACAACATGAGGATCTAACTTTTGCAAAACAAACAAATTAATAACCAATTCTAATTATTGCTCCGTTGATAAGCAATAGAAAAAGTTTTGGACTGATGATCATCATCAATCAGAAATTCCATTAAAACAAGATAGCTTCACAAAATTCTCAAACCCCTCACTTTTCATATACAATCAATAATTCATTCCATTAAAAAACTAAACTAGCGTGATGAACTGATCGACATCCGTAGAAAAGCAAAATCCTAATTCATTCATAGTTTTTCTAATTTTTTCATATACCGGGGACAAATCGTTAGCGAAAAAAGTCTAGGGTTTGGGGTTTTTGCGGAGATTAGGTTTTGCTCCGTTGCAGGCACAACTTACTCATTTTTGGGAATGAGAAATTATGGAGAAGATAAAATTGGAAAAGTGAAGGTAAATTCGTTAGGATTGAGTAAAGCTTCGTCAGGAAAAAAATAATTTCGTAATTTTTTGATGTGCGATACTTTAAATAAGAGTTTTTCTTGGTCGATATTTGAAACCGAATGATTACTCTTATTTATAATATAAAATTTTATCACCTCATCATGATTTAATTAATTGAGGTTTATAGTCTTAAGAACTCTTTTTGAGATTCAAAAGACATTCAGTAGATATCGAAGAACGAATGATAACTCTTATTTATAATATAGAATTTCATCATCATATTACAATTTGTCGATATGAGATAAATTTACAACTATTATATGTAAATTCATCACATAATGTGAAACAAATAATATGAAATTTATACTCTAATGAAACTATTTTTTACCACGAATCTAATTATTTCATTTTTATAATTTATTTTACGATAATGTTTTTAAAAAATTAACTCTAAAGGTTTTCACCTCAGAATTGTAAAACATCACATTAATAGAATAGATTAAATATATATTATACTAATTAAAAGATTCTCTAATTTTTTTGTATTTATGTATGATAATTTCCTAATTTGAGGTTTGATAAAACAAACCAATGAGATCGCTCGAAAAAAGCCTGAAATATATATATACTTGTTTTGACCCGTGCAACATTGCACGGTCGGCATTAACAAAGATCATTAAATTGATGGATATAAATAGTTGTGTTTAACAATTACGTGATCGATAATTCTTTCTACAATTAGATGGACAGCACAACACGGCTCACTGCTTATTAAAAGTGTAATGATGACAAAATCAAGATAAAAGAAAAGGGGAAAAAATAGGCAATCGGAGGGAATAAATATATACACTCATATAGTTGTAAGTTAGGTAATTTAAGAGCAATGTGACATTGAAGTAGCGAAAATACAATCAATATGCATGGAAACGTAAATCTATGCAAATAAAACACCAAACTAAGTTATAAATGTTGGAAAACTTCTTGGTATACAACATTTGTAGTAGTGTTAGAAGTGCGCTTTTCTTCATCGAAAATAAGAATCTTCAATTCACGCTTGCTAGTTACCCTTGACAAAGCAACGTATAATTGGCCATGCGAAAAAACAGGCTTCGGAAGGTAGAGACCTACATGAGTCAATGACTGTCCTTGACTTTTATTAATTGTCATGGCAAAGCATACTGAGATAGGGAACTGTCGCCTTACAAATCGTACTGGGAATTTGGCTGAGTCGGATGGAGATAGAGAAAATCGAGGGATGTACACCCTATCACCTTTATGGCTACCTGTTAGCACATTACATCGAATAACTTTCTTTCCTAGGTCAGTAACTTGTAACCGTGTTCCATTGCATAAGCCATGAAATTGGTTAATGTTCCTAATAAGCATGACCATAGCACCCACCTTTAATCGGAGTTCATGATTAGGCACACCGGAGCACTTAATGCTATTCAGAAATTCGGTTGAGTGAAGGTCAGGTTGGAATGCAGGTGAGTCAATTGAGACGGGATCAGGGGGAGGTGAAGTTGATTCATCCATGCAAACCTCATCAGAACTCATATATACCGCCTCTTGGCCATCAATAAGAGATAACACATAGTCATTTACTAATTCTACAAATTCATGTGTAGGAGCTAGAATCGCTCTCTGTTGAAAATAGTCAGCCTCCCACATGCGTCTCGAAAGATCAGGATACGTGGACGACACTATTGCTGCAACAGGGTTGTCGACATTATGTATAAGTACTTCCTCTGGAAAGTGGACATCAACTTCACCGTCATTGGAACCACCTTCTATCCCATCACCAATTCTCAATATCCAGTCAGAGAATTCGCGTATCTCACGTGCATTAGTAGGGCAATTCCCAACTTGTAAGCGCATGTTCTGCGTCAAATGGAGGACCTACATAGTTTTGTAACAATGGTAGAAGACGTAAGGGAAAAATTCCAAAAATATAGGACCGTTATCCAAATAACATGTAAAGGACACTTAATAAGAAGCCTTAGAAAGAGATGTGCACATACGAAAGAACAAACCTTGCATGATGACCATAAATATGATGAACATAGGGTTGCATGCACGATATCTGACCTACTACCTTTAGAAACAACTGGTAGTATTTGCCTAAAGTCTCCTCCAAAGACCACAACTTTTCCACCAAAAGGAAGGTCAGCATTACTTGGATTAACAGCACGCATCACATCCTTCAAGCTACGATCAAGAGCTTCAAAGCTATGCCTATGTGTCATTGGTGCCTCATCCCAAATAATGAGACTTGCCTTCATTATTAGCTCTGTCAAGTCCGTACCTGGCCTAATTTCAGAACACGTCGAAGTCTCAACAATATTGATTGGAATGTTGAACCTGGAATGAGCCGTCCTACCACCGGGAATTAATGTAGCAGCAATTCCACTCGATGCAACAGGGAGAACAATATGGCCCTTGCTACGCAATGCAGCACATAAAGCACGCCAAATGAATGTTTTCCCTGTCCCACCATAACCGAATAGGAAGAATACAGCACCTCGATTGGCTGAAACCGCGTCACTTATTTCAAGGAATACCGATTGTTGTTCGGGAGTCATCATAGGCAACGCCAATTCATATTCACGTTTCAGAGCCTCCCTATCATACGCAAGTTCATCTCGTACCAGTGTATTCCCCAGATAGGCAACAATTGACGCATCAGGGATAGGCATGCCCTCGAATCTAGTTAGGCTACTGCCATTGCTTCGCAATGATGCCTCAATTTCAAGCAGTGCTAAGTTTTGAATCTCGTCGTCTGACAACTCTAGATCTGAGGTGTAGGCCGAAAGCATTATCAAATGTAAATAATGCCTTTAATGGTGTATCGGTGCATTAAATTGAATATGAGTTAGAAAATGTAATTGCATGTTATAAAATCGAAAAATAAAGCAAAATTCAGTCCTGTGAAGTGGGAACAAATACTAAAGGAGCAAATCTTAATAATTAAACTAACCTGGGTTGTGCAAAAAACTACGTTGCTTGTGGAGAATATCATCAGATAGAAGAGACCATGTTTCCTCCCAAACTAAATGAGACATTGACATGGAATCAGATAAGAGCAGTGATGTGAAAATATGTCTAAGATAGACACCCGATTCCCAGTAGTGTGCTTCCGTAATGGCGTCAATATACTCGGTGTCATCCCCAACCAATCCAAGCGCGTAACATGCTTCACGAAATGTTTGGTACACAACACCATTAACCGTTCGAATATCCTCATAACACATGGGGCCTCTAATATGGTTTAGCATGGACCTCATGTAATATAATTCGCCGCATTTTGGAGGTACATGGTGCAACCGACCAATTGTAATTCCCCTCTGCCTACGTTTCCACCTCCTGTTCGTTCTGTCCCAAACGTACTTTTGTGGGATTTCAGAAATCAGTAGATCACGTGCATCAGGATCTCTTTCGTTTAATTGTAGCCAATCCAGGAATTTTGACATACCAACACTTGGGTGCTCAAGGACTTCATCAATTGGGTCATCGTCTTCAAAGATCATACTTTGCTCCCCGGGGAGGTGGAATTGCAACTTCTCTACAGTAGGTGTCCTGTAGTGGATGTCAAAAGCATAAATCCTCCAGACTGCCTCACATGCAGAGACGTATCTACAATCATATAACTTCTTGATCTCATCAAACTGATTTCGCGCATTAGGCCGAGTGTAAGACGATTGCATTGTAACACGGTCAGACCCCTTATAATATACTTGAAGAGATATTTAATTGACCTCGCTTGGTTGCACCACTCCACATTTATGTGAGCCCAATACCTTACAATTAGGCCGGGATTATAAGGGACAACATATTGATTGTCAATTGGCACACCATTTTTGTAAATAACAGACCCATTGTCCCTTCTTTGGTAAATAGGAAAGCCATGCCTGTCCACTGTTGTCCTTTCATTGAAGGGCTTTGGGAATTTTCGAATACATACCCCTTTTGACATGCATGGAGAATTTGGATTTGCTACACCACAGGGTCCATGAATCATTAACTCTGACACAGCAGCGTGCAAAATAGGATTTGCCTTTTCATCAGGAATCTCAGCGGAAATTATTCTATCGACATTCGACACCTCTGGGAATTTGTCGTCTCTATGAAGGAACAACAATATAAGTGCATGAGGTAGACCACGCTTCTGAAATTCGACTGTGTACACAACTGCACATAATTGTGGTAAAAAATTATCAGACTGAGAATTTCAAAGTAGTTAGAACACAACCAATAGTAACAGTAGCTGATGAGGGTACTAACCTGCCTTCGTCCTCCCAAATATTTCACGTACTTTTAAGTCATGGATTAACTCATAGAGTTTAACATGAAACACGCGAGACAGGATATCTGGACGATCCTCTGAACGAAGACCCCTGCTTGATAAGAACCGTGTAATTTCTGGCCAATTGGGATTACATGTAAACGTGATGAAAAGGTCCGGGTATCCACACCACCTACAAATAGCCAAAGTATCTAGATATTTCGACCGCATGAAAGCATCCCCAGACGTGAAAGACGCTGGGACAACATAACGGCCACCAGTGGAAGATGGGTCAACATTACCGTTATCGGCTGCATCGACAATATTCTTGTATTTATCAACCCTAAGTAACTGTTGATTGAAGCGTAGGAATGATAATCGTTGAGACTCAACCATCATATAACCATCGACACATATTTGCTGAAATAAATTGCAAGCGCGCGACCACGTTGGATACTCAATCTCCATCGGCCTTTCTTGAAACCGGAAGGCAAAGAACTCACGCAGGGTTAGCTCATCACGCGGCTTTAAGCTTTGACTAATACCAAGAGATGACTCACTATGCGGTATGTTTGGACGAAAACCATGTTCACCGTATGGCAACAAAATAGGGTACTGAAGGGCAAGATACGCTGGATGTAGCTCAGAAATACGCTGCAGTGCTCCACATGTTTTCTGAACTATAATGTCGCGTTGCTCCATTTCCAGGCCTATGTCACCCTCAATCAAAGCGGCAACTTCAGAAGCGGTTGGACGATTATAAGTTCTACCATCTGTGCATCTGCGTGAAATTAGTCTAATACAAACATCACCTTCTACATCTAACGAAAGTCTATCTCGGGCCTTTCGAAATGCCTTTGCCAGGGGATTGTATTCATCTATCATATCTTTTAGCAACAACATAAGCTCCTCATTCAGCCTACTGCGCCCACCGCCACTATTGACACAAAACAAATAAGAAATGTAGTAATAGTAAAAGAGAAACGAAATAGATTAAATATCATATCAAACAAATAAAATAGCATCATATACTGCATTTAAAATAGGTTGTAACAGCAATATAAAGCACAATTACCTACCTTAGTGCATTCATTCGGTTGTGCACCTCGTCCTTCGTATCGTAAATGTACAACTGGCAAAATTTTGGAGTTGCTTCCTCGGCAGGCAGCAAACTACCAATTCTGTGTGTATTCTGACCTCCCATCCTGAATGTATATGGGCCACGACCGCGGTTCACTGTTTTATCTATGATGCCACCCGTGGATGAGAAAGAGTAACCACAATTGTAGTCCCGAATATTCGTTATGAACGTGGAGCTAAGTTGATGCTCACGGCTTAAAAGTGACTTTAATAACGGTGGGGGATCACTCAGATATGGCAATGTTACTTTCCCATCTGAGCAACATAGAGAGAATTTAGGATTTGTCGTCCCCTGATCCTTTCCAATCCTTTTTTCGTACCACATTAGTGCCCCGCACTTTCCACATTGGTAGTCTGGGTCTCCAATATCCCAGTAAGTTATAGCCACTGGATGTTATGAAAGTATAAAAGTGCTCAATTTTACAGTTAACTAAAGACGTGTGTGTGTGTGTGTGTGTGTGTGTGTACATATATATACATGTACGCTACGTTATAAATGTGTATATACTTTTGTACCATTAACACATTACTGGTAATGAAAAAATAACTCATGAAGATAATAGAGTAAAACACATAGTGAATGCAAACCTTCATCAACAGTTGCAGTAATTGTTGTGCAACGACTACTTGACCCAACTTCAAAATGATGATCTTGAAAATCATTATCAATTTCAGGTTCTTCTGTTGGAGTGGTAGGAGTCGCATACGTGCCACCATCAACGGCCTCAAAATCATCATGTAAGCCGCTTGTGCAATCAGGGTGAAGTGTTGCATGCAAACGTTGTCCTAAAGTAGAATGTGTATACAATTGTGAAACATTTGCCACAAACCAATAACGAAAATGATAACAAAGAAAAGATAGACAATACGGGGTATAAAATTACTGGTCCACATATCACTATTTTTTGCCTATTTCATGAATATTTGTGACTCGATATTTTAATAGGATGAGGCAAAGAATAATGGCTGGAAGGACTATAAGTTATTAGTTGGATATAAAATACTGGCGAACCTGATGATCTTTTCTTTTGTGCATTCAAAACTTTACGCTTAGCCCTTTTTGCCTGGCCATTTCTTGAACCGGCGTACGGACAACTGGTTGAACTGTGAATGTGGGCAACTGTTGTTGGACAACTGAATTAGAAGAGGACAACTGCCCTTGTGTAACGATGTTAGATGAAGATGGGGTAGAGGCCGCACGTTGTGAACCATCTACATGAGTCACAACATGTCAAATGTAAACATTAGTCACGCGAGGACATAGAGACACAGGCACTTTGAATTACTGTTGAGATATGGAAGAGTACCGGAGTTAGTAGATCTGTCCAAGCGCAGTGCACTCCTCTTCTCCACAGTCAAAACTTTCCTCCTAGCCCTTACCAACTTTGCCATTTGTTGGGCTGGCGAAAGCACAACTGGTTGAAATGTGATGGTGGATGATGTCGTTGGAACAACTATATGAGAAGACCATAATAAGTGATTGGCCGAAACATTGTCAGATGAAGAAGATGGTGTAGACGTCTCATGTAGGCGCACATCTACAAAGCGAACAACATGTAATCAATTTATGAACATTCAACTGACATACTGATAAAATGTAAGTCTATATATACAGACTCTGTGAAATATGTATCTATGTTCAATGTCTTCTCCACTTAAAAACATAGCTGGCAACATGAAACGTGTAAATTAATTCATTAAAAGTGTATTGTCCATTAATTCTTACCGTTCTGGTTTCAGAAATCAATGAGCATATCTCTTTCTCTATATGGATTACTCTACACATATGATTGAATATAGTACGTAATGTGTATACATGTTTTAATGTGTGAGAACATTACATTGTCTACCTATGTAAGGAATACAAATTTGAAAACATCTGAAGCAGCAAGGGTGGTTACCATTGCCAATATCTGCGAATGGAGTACGAACATCTTGACAATCTGATGGCGTATGTTCTGTCGACACTCCGAGATGTCCACTACCTAACATAGAGGTTTAACAGGATATTGTGTAAGAAAGAAAGGTAATGTAAAATGTGAAGATCAAATTATTATTAGAAAATAACGCACGTAGGTGACAACGTAAATAGAAACATAAATAGAAATTGATAACCTAATACTACATCTAGAATCCAGTCACAAATATACGTAAGTCATTTTTTTTACATTCAATCACAATTTGTAGACATAGTAAACTGGTTTTGACTCAAGATAGTGGTTTATGTTGACTTTTAACATAGAAACGGTATACATTATGATTAAGATGACACAACAGAACATGCAACGTGTACTAATTTGGCCTCAATTTGAAGTTCTTATTGTTCCAGTCAAAAGTGGATTATAAAATGAAAAACCAATGTACTCACGACGTGCATCTTTAACTGGACGCACATCTAAAGTAGGAGACGTTTCTACGGACAGATCTTAGACACTCCAACATAGCAACTATCTATAAAATTGATTAGCCGACCTAAATGACCGACCCAGTTCAACACTTAATCAACCCAACATAACCCTTCCAAATACAACAATATAATCAGGCCCATACCCATCATAGAGGCCAAAAATCCACACTGTAAGCCCAACTTTACAGACCAAACACAAACCCCCATTTCATAAGTCCATATCCGATGAAGCCCAAATCAATATTCCTCATCCCCTTACTTATTATCCCCCAAGTCCAGCAAGCTCCATTCCCTCACCCATAGTCCAGCCAAACCCGAAATCCAATTCCCATATACCCCCACCCAATACAGTCCAAGCCCAATGCAATACCCAAACCCAGACCCAACCATTCACCCCTAACTACTTATTCACACAAACCCTAATCAATCCCTACACTCCTCAGTCCCTACCCTGCCACACACAAAAGAACAGCCTCCCTCACTCTTACAACCATTTTTCCTTACAAACCCTAATCCTTCTTTCCTAATATTTCGGATTCCAATCACTCTAGATCTAACTTCACTCTAAAAATATCACCCCCACAATTCATACTTTGTTCATTTCCGTCTTATGAATCGATGAAACCTTGATTTTCGTCATACTTTGTTCACTCTAAAAATCATCCTCTCTTCATATGTACAGTATTTTCCCCAAAATTCTACGGCGGTGGTTCTATTTCTTGCGCGGCTTCTCCTGGAGTATGCTACACGGTCAAGAAATCGGTTTGTCATCAACATGCAACGGTGTATTGGTCATTTTTGTGGGTTAATGAGAGTAGATCGCGTTTCTTCTGTGAAAAAAAAGGTGAAATAACATTCTATACCTTAATCAAAATTTGTTTCATCTATTATGTTGCATGAATTCATACACGGTGCATGTGATGTTTTCTGTTTTCTATTATGTCGATTATGTTGGTCTTTTTAATTGAAGCCTTTTTTTTTACTCTTCATTTCTGGGTAATCCATGTGATTTTTTTCGAAAAAATGTTTTGGATCTAATCCAAATTTTGTTCTCACTGTCATTTTTTTTGGACATCCCTTAATCCAAATTTGATTCATATATTATGTTGCATATATTCATACACGGTGCATGTGATGTTTTTTGTTTTCTATCATGTCGATTATGATGGTCTTTTCAATTAAAGCACTGATGTTCCTTTTTTTTTACTCTTCATTTCTGGGTAATGCATGCGATTTTTTTTTGAAAAAATGTTTTGGATCTAATTAAAATTTTGTTATCACTGTCATTTTTTTTTGGACATCTATTATTGGTTACTCCATTTATTCAGTAGGTAATTTTTACGAAAAAAAAATCGATATTTCATCACAATTTATGACTAATTTTCATGCCCCCTATTTTTTTTTATTTGAAATTTATGAAAATTAATATCCACTTAAAATCGAAAATTGAATAGTATTTTGAATAATTATTAGAATAATCCAGAATTCTCGGTTTATAATAAATCTAGTTAGAAATATAGTAATAAAAAATAATGCACTTTTAGTAGACCCGGGTTTGAAAAACGAATTATCCCTTTTTAATTAAAAGTCCGGTCTAGGTCGGACCCAGACCGGTCCGGGTCGGACCCAGACCGGTCCGGGTCCGACACCGGCCGGTCCGGGTCCGACACCGGCCGGTCCGGACCCGACCCCGGCCGGTTCGGGCCCGACCCAGACCGGTCCAGGCCCGACCCAGACTGGTCCAGGCGTATTCTAAAAACAATAAAAATTGTTTCGTTGAAATAAATATTGTTTTCCAAAAAAAATATGGACAATATTTTTATACCATTGAGAAGCTAGTAGTAATATTTTTGTTTTCTAAAAAATAATTACTGTTTTGCAAAATTTGCCTCCTTAAATAAGAAAACCTAATGTATCATATAAACGGGCTTAATTCAGAGTGTAATATAATTTCTAACGCATACAACGTGTATATATGCAACATGTGTAATCAAGCGTACAATTTATCATGAAAAACGAAATAAATCTTACTCTCACATCTGTTTCTTTTGCTCTTTCTGCTTGCCTTTTTCTTTGATGAACTTGAAGGGTCTCTGTTCTCCATAATCACCCCTAAATGCTATTATACAAATGACTACTTGATAATTGTTGATTACTATAACTATAACACCTGGTACTGACTGTTTATTTAGATTATTATTATACTTTATAGTATTCGATAACCTCAATGAAATGAGTTTTGCTAATGATTTCATTAACATTCAGTGATATATGTATATATGTATGGTATATATATATGCTACAATTTGAATAACTGCTTGTCAATGGAGAACATGGTCTTGTCAGTTTTATTTGTTTCAAATCGTCAGTTTCCTAATTTAACTTGCTTCTTCATGCTAAATTAGATCATAATAACTGCACATAATCTTTTAGAAGAGTTGTTCTATAATGGATTTTAGCATTATGTAGTCCTACATTTGTATATGTACACATATGCATATACATTTAATTATTCACTCATTACTGTTGTTTGGGAATAGACTCAAACAAAGGCACCTAATGAATGACTTTTGCACTGGGAAAGTGGTCGACTAATCAGGAAATCTAATTTTTTGTTTGACATGTTCCATCGACATTGGAATACTCTCTGTACTGTGGGATTTCGCTTAACCTGCACATTATTTATCTGACAAACAATACGGCGACGTTTATACACTCATGGTATGACATTTTCATTCTGTTGGTTTCATATGTTTCGTGACTCGTTAACGTACTTAATATTATTAATGATTGCTGACTGTTGAGAATAAAACGCTTATGAAAAAGGAAAGTACATCTTGATTTGATAAGAACATAACAATTGTAAAAGTCTACAAAAGTCATTAAAATCTAGCCACTTGAGTTAAACAGAATGCAAACAACGAAATCGAATAACATATAATTAAAAATCAGCGTCCATTAATTGAATGCACTGATTGATTAGGTCTTGTTCATAATGTTCTGATGTTTTTTGTTGCTGATCCCAGGTCTACACACTCTGATCTTGACTCACTTGATTCACCGACTGCTGAATATTTTCGCTTACGGGAGATTTTGCTCATTGGTGTTACTTCAGCTGAGAGATCCTCGTTTGTGTATACAACAGGTGTGTCAATCTGCATGAATTCATGGAAGACGAATCACTAATGAATAATAAACTATAAAATGAATACATTGTCATTTTTATCAACATTCTTATGATTTTACTTACCAATCTTGTGTCATCTGTTACTTCTGATCTAGTTAATGTGCTGGGTTCCTGTTTTATTTAAACGGTTAGAAATGTCATTGATATATGCATATAAATTCTATTAGTACAATGCTGTTATTTTCACCTGTGGAATCATGACATTCTTTCTCTTGATGATTTCTTCCGTGTCATCATTTAGGTTAATGACTTTGTAGCATCTTGAATTCATGTCAATATTTTTGTATCTTGAAACTTCCAAGTCTATTATGAACTCTTTGTCTTGAAGAATCCAGAATGTAAATGGAATCTCCTTTGGGTCATTCACCTAGATTTTATGAATGTTAATTTCATGTGTACGTTACATTCTATATACATACTTCAGTACAGTAAATGAATTAACGTATTATTAACTAAATGACTGATCTTACATTTCTTAGCATGTCAATACAATCAGATGCACTATAAGCAACTTCATTTTCTACTTGCTCATTGTTGGCGATGATGTGAATCTTGTCACCATTGTGATCTTCAATTAAAAATTTCACCTTGAAGCTAAATGCCAAAAACTGTGTCAAATTAGTCAACATAATTCATGCCAAATAAAAGAATGTTGTACTATAATTTGTTACCGACATTATGTCTCTCACTGGATGCCCCACTTCTGATCTGTAACAATATTCCGTAGTACAATACCACAGGCCATCTTCTTTCATTCTTGCTCGTTTCTCACATACCTTGCACTTGTTTCGATACCATTTCTTCTCAGTATCTACTTCCTTCAATGTTGCAATTATCGAGTATATTCCACCCTCAAGACACAAAATGAGAATTAGATTGCAAGTAATTTAGCACAATATTAACTGATTTATTAGAGAACAAAAATATAACATATATATACCTTATGAACTTGCTCTAATTCAGCAATCGATGACAGATTGGTAGGACGTTTACTCGCTTTCACAACTCTGTGACGTTTTGTTGAGTACTTTGCATTATAGATGTTGTTTTTCTTCATTTTGTGAATGATTCTGATTAATTTGATTCAATGGTTTCACTACTAATGAGAATTTATATACATGATTTGCCTTGCTGGGGGAGTGATAACTACTGATGAGGTGGTTTCTCAGGAAGTGGAGAAGTTATGAACATGCCAAACATTGGAAGTTAAGAAAGTTGTGGGGAAAAACCAAAATAAAAGTAAGTACACCTCTCTTAATTTGTATGTTTTGATTACTATTGGGTGTACAGTGCCTTTTTTGGGTCTGTTTTTTTGACTACGTCGTCTGCCAGTGTTCCTGTTTTTGTTTGTGGCTGGAAAATGTTTATATACACGATTCAACAGTAAATAAATTAATTTAAACATTGGGTCAACCACTAAATTTGGACCGACAAACCTAAAGCACACTTCTTATATTGAAGAAAAGATTAAACCTATGCTGCTGTTGTTATATATTAAGGATTGCAAAATAAATTGTTTTCATTAATATTGATTGTACAGTGACTTTTTAGGATGAATGTTATCTGACTATGTCGTCTGCTACCATCTTTAAACAAACTTTGTCTTACCTTTTTTGGAATTTGTTTTTGGATGTAAAATGTTTATATGCACGGGTTAACAGTAAAAAAAATAACATTAATCCGCAAAGTCTGCACCGCAAACTAAAATTGTACGTCTTAAATCTAAGAAAACCTTAAACTAATTAACCAACGACAAAGCAAAGTACGTAAGTTTATCATCCCTTTAAAAATAAAAGTCACTTAAACCTACAATAAGAATAATAACTTATTATGATAAACGAAAAATTAAATACTCCCATTTAATTTTGCTTCTAGTTTCAGTCTCGCCACGCTTGTCAATGCCTACTTCCACATAACGTGCAGAATGTCTCTCTCACATGGCATAGTACCAAAGTGTCTGACCTCGGGAATATCAGGGTCGATATATAACTTTGTAGCTGCTTTTGTTTCAAGTATCATATTTCCTGCACACACAAAAAACATTTATTTAACATCAAATTGCTTTATTTAAAAAAATATTTACTCAGTTGTATTTTCAGATCCTTACTTTCATAATTAACTTTCACACACTGAAAGACAACAACTGGTTTCCTGGTTAGATATTCTTCGTTGGTTGCCAAGACACGTAGTTCATCTGCAATATGCTCCCACGGCCACATTGTCGTTTCATGTCCACTGTGGATTGGATATAAATGATAGGTCAGTAACTTAAATATGAGATTGAATGTGTTAGAAAGATTGAATGCATATCACCATTAACTTGAATATGATTGTGCCATAAAAAGAGAAAGAAAATTACTTTATATCTCTGATACGTAATACTACACATGGAAGTGCTCTCTTAAATAGAACTCTGTATTCTATAACCTCAGCTATGAAATCTGTTACATGTAATAAGTCACATAATAATTAAATCCCTTATATACAGTAATTATCTATGACTACATAAAACACAGATGTTACCTATAAATGAACGGTCTCCAAGAGAGTGTCTCCTGATGTCATCAATGGTGACAAAATTGAATCCAAAGTAAGGAAGTGGCACTTGTATTTCATCAACAATACTTTCTGAGTGACACACCATTTTGAATGCATGGGGTGTAGCACAGTCCCAGCCGTTGTTTACAGCCATATTGAAATAATGTATCCTATATGCCCTTCCCTCTAAGAACTTTCCTTCGAAATAGTGCATATGTTGCCTATGAATAGAACACTGTGTCACAACTCCCTGCATCACTTTAAAACGTTAATCACATAGAAATACATAACAGTTAAGTGTAGTGACGAAAATACTCCACTAAGAAAGAAACTCGCCTCATCATCAACAATTAACATTTCGTTAGTGAGTGGTTCTGCTTCATACGAGTTTATTCTGTTGAATCTTCCTCTCCATATCCTGACAACCCTTCCTTCCATAAATCCATGAAGGAACCTGGGATCTCCTGGTGGATTATCCATACTGAATGTTTTCTGATATATTGTTGTGATAGTTTTGTGATAGAAAGTTGATTAAAGTCACTATATTTCCCTTATTTATACAGCCAAGAATAATCCTGCCATATAGTAGATAGTGAGTAACGTACAGCTGTTGGCAATGAATATTTGAAGTGGTTTTTGTTTACCTATTAATAAGCAATGAATATTTGAAGTGGTTACATAGAAGTCTTTTACCCTCACTATTCTTCTCATATATTTCAAATTTTTTTCAAAAGATCACCCACTCTTTCAGGAAGTGGGTAACGTAATTGTGTTGGCTGCTGCAACATATTTTCATCTACTATATAATATAATTAATACATACACACATATATGCAACATACATATATATATATATATATATATATATGTCAATGAATGTATATATATATATCTGACAGTATATATGAATATGAATGTATGTACTTGACTGTATATATATATCTGACTACATATATGAATGTGATTGACCGTCTATATGTGACTGAAGTACACTACTGTATATATTTTTAACTATAATTAATACATATATATACATACATATGTGGGTGGCTGATTGTATATATGTATGTGGCTGTTCGTATATACGTGGCTCAACGTATATATGTGTACAATGGTGTAAATAATTCTACCTATAATATAATTAATAATTAAATTAATACATATACACACATACATATACATGTGTGTGTGGCTGGCCGTATGTGAACGTATATATGTGTACACCACTGAAAATATTTACCAAAATTAATAATACATACACATGCAATTAATACTACTAATATATACTACTAATAACTAACAATTACATTAATCCCTTACTAATTAGTAGTAACTTGTCTCTTAATGGTCCTTTACATGACAACTAACATCAATTTTTGTATGATATTGCAGGCAGCCCACTTATGTGAGGGAGAACCGATTCCAGGAAACCCACGACCCTATCCCTAAATCGAGTGATTTTAAATGACACAACTTAGGTTGGTCAGTTGTGAGTCTGGCAGCGTAGACAACACGTTGCCCTTCCCTCCTAATCGAAGCGTCTATATATCACAGAAAATATATTGTATCATAATATGCTCTTAGTGAGTTGGAGGACGACAGAACGGTTAAGCGTATTTCTCAATGATGAGCTGCGATTCTGGTAGCCTATACAACACGTCGTCCTTCCCTCCTAATTGAAGCGTCTATAATACATAAAATAAAATATACTGTGTCATAGCATGCTCTTAGTGAGGTGGAGGGCGGCAGAACGTCTAGGCACGCTTCTCAATGATGAGCCTATAATAATTTCCTGAATGTGAATGTCTAGAGTGCACATCCGTCGTTTAGCATGGCCTGAGTCTGACTATATTACGCTCTTGGAGCGATGTACGACTGATAAGTCGCTCCTCTAATTGTAGCGCTATAATGTCTACTCGGGTTTTTGTAATAGATGGGTATGCACCTATTTGTTTACGATGAGGATCGACGATATGGCTGAGAGAAGTAAAGCGATGCAACTTGACTAAATTTAGAATGTAGTCACCATTACAATTAAACAACATGCAACTGTAGGTTAATGTGAAAATTAAGACCGAGATAACCGTTCAAAATTAAAAACAGAGTCAACACAATCGAACTGTAAGATGAAATGTAATTCTAGATTACCACACATGAATTGAAACAGCAGCTTAGATATTGACACCATTACGAAATCGGTGCACCGACTTAGGTCATATGAGCCTTCCCATGTCGTTTCTTCCGTTGTTTGGTCTGCGGCTCGGTTGACTCTCCTGCATCCTCACACTTTTCAGTGGATGTATCCGCCTGTGCTGATTTTTCAGAATTCGTCACCACCACATTGTTTTCCTTAACTGGTATGGTTACTGCTCCCTTAAATACTTCGTCTCCTTTGGTGGACTTTTCTGGTTGTTCACAAAACGACTCCTAAATTTAAGTCATAGTTGTGTCAGTAACTGATCCGCATAGGGACTACTGTGTTGCGTCCCAAATAAAAAAAAGAGGATAAATAATTAAACAACAGCTTATAGTTGCACTAACGGGGTTCTTTGACACCATTGACACCGAGGCAGAACTCCCAGCCGCTGCTTCGTCTACTACTTCCACTGTCTGCACCTACAATATTGTTATACATATTCGTCATATATTAAATCGAAAAACCATGCTATCTTTATGAATGCGTAGTTTTAATGGAGTACCGTCTGAGTAGTAGGCTGTGTAGTCATTAGATTTCTCCATGTCAGCTTATTTGCTTCATTATCGCACATATCCATGACTGCGTAGCATTTTGAATTCTGTCTAATGTTGAATGCTTGTGTGATCCTAAGCTTGAAAAGATACTCTTTCTCTATAATAGCACGGAACTCCTGGGGAGGTAGACCGTTTGGACTTGACTCCTACACTTACATCATAATTCATTATTGTTGCGTAATAAGTTGTGTACCATGCTAAATAATGGGACAGGAGGGACGCATACCGTCCGTTCGTCTAGCAGTTCCTTTGCCGTCTTCCTTAGTAGCTTTGTCATTTGCTCGTCCCAAATTATAATGTCCACAAATTCACACGCGTCGTCAAACACAGTGAATTTCACTTGGTACCTGGTTAAATGTATTCACTGTTAGTACACGGGGGGAAAAAACTAATTGGGAAGTAGTGAATAATGGCAGCATGACCTCATCACGGGCTCCCTCATAGCCCAGCCGATGAATCGACAATCTTTCGTCTCACAGTACCACATCCCGTTCTCTTTTTCCGACATTTTAAACCTGCACTCCCCACACGAAGAGTAGCACCATTCTTTTGATGTGTCCATTTCATATATGGTTGCTAGTGTAACAAACACCCCAGCCTACATAGATATTAAATGTTGTGTACAGTTGATTTCATCCAAGATATATTGTAGGTGATTATAGTTACTTTTTCCATTCCTAGGATACTGTCATCCTTCGTAGTAATGTAAGAGTAATAATAGAAGAGAAATATAATAGTAAAATATACCTTCGTGCTGTTTTTAATCTCCAATAGGGACTTGCACTTAGATCCCGTAAGTATGTTGCGAGGGCCGATGCATGTAGTCGGTGCACCAGTCTTCCGCCTATCGGGGCCGGGTAAGGCTGGGTAGCTGAAATAACGTAGGATTGTCAGCAAGTTATTCGTTGAAATTCAAATTTGCTGGACTTAAGGCGGATGTGAACTTACTTCGCTCGGAATGCGATCACCTCTTCAATTTTAGGATTAACCAATATCTTAGATGCATCACGGGTCGTAATACTAACGTCATCTGAGAAAATTAATCAGCCTATATGTTATTCTACTGGAATGCACTCACGTTCTTTGTTATCCTACTTTGTGTGACAGTAGTAAGTTCAATTGAAAAAAAATGAACTCTTGTAGAAATATAAACAATAGATAAATATAAATGTGAAGTAGTTTATACCTTTCCACTCATTGCGCTTCACATGTCTTAGTACTAATATCGGTCTGTCCTTCTGCATGAACCCATTCACAATTGATACTATATCTGATATAAATGGTCCGAAGATGGAGCATGTTATCTTTTCCTTCCTGCATACAAATTTTTTTTAGAACGTAAATAAGAATTGAGATGACATCTAGATCACTAAAAGTGTTGCTTACTGTGTATTCTCCAAGACAATTGACGTCCAATTGTAGCCTTTTGCTGACGTTTGAATAGGGTTGTAATCAATAAATTTTCCAATGATGTCTGTGATATTGAGAAACGTAAACAGTTAGAAGGTGCATGTGGATATGTATGAATGAGTATTTCAGTAGAGAATTTACTGTCTCACCTATATATGTGTCGTTGGGAATGTTTCCTACTATAATATCGTCATATTCAGTAAAATTGTACACACACATTGGGATATTCGGATCGGGGTGCAATTCCATCGCCTTGGTACTAAATTCAACCCAAATTCTGCACTTGTGTGATGTTGCCTTTTCCGTGCCAAGATTAGAGGAAACTGAAAACTTTGAAATGTTGTAGATCTGTCCTTCTTTAAACCCGTTACCGAATGCTGACACTAATTTCTGCCTGATTGACGCCTGGATTGTGCTGCCCTGTTTACATAATGAATCGGGTTAACATCAAACATATGGTTAACACCGAGCAGATGGTTACACATATGGAATTACAGTTACCGAAAAAAAGGACGGGAGAGCATACCGAGCTATCGACCAAGATTAGCTCAACTCCGAAAGTTATCGGTTTTTTGCCTATTTGGGACGCGTCGGTATCCAGCTTCTTTGACGTACGCAGCCACTTCCTCATAATTCGCACCGTTATCTGGATGGATCTCATTGATTCATTAATTTCAGGGATCGTGATCAACTTACATTGAAAGGCCATAATTTTTGATTTGTGATTGTAAATTGTAAAATTGTAAATTGTATACACAGTAGTTGGGAGGAAATCAATTTTTTTCCAATGCTTAAATAAGAAGAGTAACTTGTTAGCAGTTACCTCATTATGATTTCCATTCCAATTCCAATAACAAAATAACCACACAAAAAAAGCAGAAAACTACTCAGAAACCGCCGATTGCAGTTACCTCCTTTTGTAAATTGTAAACTGCTAATTGTAAACTGCTCATCCCTCATCCTCCCTCATCACTCACACAATGCACCATCCACGTGGATGCATAAAATCGCGACACATCGGATCCATGTCATCAATGATGATGTGGATGCATAAGAAGGCTCTAAATGCTGCTGTTCTAATATATTAAGGACTAGATTAAAGCCTGTGCGCTGCACGGGTTAATTGTCTTTGGGTTAATTGGCTTAATTACATTGATGATGTATATTCGTTAAATAAGAAACTTGATCAATCTATATCATTTTAATAAATAAGATGATCACATGATATTAGTAATCAAACTTAATTTCAACTAAGTTTATATTCTTAAGAGCTTATTTTAAAACTTAAAAAATGCATGCGAATACATTTTTTGATTGATATATAATATAAGATTCTATCGCCTCATCATAATTTTTTGATATAGGATAATTTACTCAAGGTTTATAGTTTTAAGATATGCTTTTAAGACCCAGAAAAATGCACGATTACTCTTATTTATAATATAGAATCATCACCTTATTTTAATTTTTCAATATGAGATAATTTTAGGTCTGTAGTCTTTTTAAAAAGTTTTTTAAAACTCAAAAGATTGTTGGTTGATGTTTAAAACCAAAAGATTACTCATTTCTTATATAAAATTTCATCACCTCATCATAATTTTTAGATGTGGTATAATTTAATTACCTAATTAATTTTATAGTTTTAAGAGCTATTTTGAAGACTTAAAAGAGTTTGTTTTTATATCTAAGTTAAATGATAGACGATTACTCTTTATTTATATAATCGAATTTGATCATCTTATTGTAGTATATACTTTTGATGAATGATTACTCTTATTTATTTAATAAAAAAAATCTACCTTATTATAATTTCTCGACTGAGATAATTTTAATTAAGTTTATTTAAGTTTAGATATAGTCAAATTAAGAACTTTTATTTATAGACGGATGCATGATTACTCTTATTTATAATACATAGAATTTCATCACACCATCTTAATTTCTATGTGGGATAATTATACATTAACTATATACTTTAATTATACTTTTTTTAAGTTCAAAAGATTGTTGGTTAATATCTAAGAATGAAAGATTACGTAGAATTATATAACCTCATTATAATTTTTTTTGTTGACATTTAATGATGAATGATTAGTCTTGTTTATAATATATAGAATTTCATCACCTCATCATAATTTGGAGAAATGGTTACTTTTATTTACCATAGAATTTCATCGTCTTATTATGATCTTAAAAGTTTTTTGAAGACTCAAAAGATTTTGATTGATATCATATTTAAGAACAAATAATTAGTCTTATTTATAATATAGCTAGAACCATAACCATACTATAATTTGTCGATGTGGGATAATTTAAGTAAAATTTGTAGTCTTATTTATAATATAGAATCATCACCGTACCTTATTTTAATTGTTTCAATGTGGGATAATTTTAATTTTGTGGTCTTATTAAGACTTTATTAAACTCAAAATATTGTTGGTTGATATTTAAAAACAATGATTACTCTTATTTAGTAGAAATTCATAACCTCATCATAATTTTTCGATGTGGGAGAATTACTTAAGTTGGTTGATGTCTAAGGAAAAAATTATAATTAATCTTTTGTGTATAGTCATAAGAACCTTTTTAAGACTCAAAAGATTTTTGTTTGTTTGATAAAACTTTATAATTTTTCGGATGTGGGATAGTTTTACTTAAGTTCCACCATATTATAATTTTTCGATAGTCAAATTTGTAGTCTTATTAAGAGACTTTTCAAGACTTAAATTTTTTTTTTTGATATTTAAGAACGAATGATTAGTCTTATTTATACTATAAAGTTTCATCACCTTATGTGAGATTATTTTTACTTTGCAATCTTATTAAGAGACTTAAATGTTTTCTTATTGATATTTAATAAGAACAAATGATTTGTCTTATTTATAATTAATATAGAATTCATTAACTTGTCCTAACTTTCCGATGTGGGATGATTTATTTAAGTTTATAGTCTTCCATCAGCTCGTCAATTTTTTTTCGATGTGAGATAATTTAATTAAGTTTATAGTCTTAAGAGCTCTTTTTAACTCTTGATTATAATACAAAGTATAGAATTTCATCACAATTTTCAATGTGGGATGATTTTAAGTTTGTAGTCTAGTATATTAAAAGTTTTTTTAATACTCAAAAGTTTTTTGTCGGTATTTAACCCATAGGGTTGTATTTAAGCATTTAAAATTGTTCCGGTATTGGAATCAATTAACCCGACTCGGAATTCGACTCTGTGATGTTCAATGTTGCTTTGAATGATGATCGGACAATCTTGTTCGCCTCCTCTTCCTCTTACTTCACTGATCGGACCTTCCCGGCGGAACGGGCCTGCTCCCTGCACACAGAACGCACAGGGCCTCGGAGTTTGTCCGAGGAAACCCTCTCCGATGCCTAAGTCAGTCCGTGAATGCCTTAATGAACCTAGCTCGTGAGGAACTAGGTGGCGTTTTTAGAGTGAGAGTTTAGAGAGAGAAAATCCAACCTTTTGAATGTGGGAGGAAGGAATGTATTTATACCTTCCCCCAAGAGAGAGGGAGAGAGAGAGAGAGAGAGGGATGAGTGGATGGTAAAACGACACGTGGGTCTACGACATCCACTCATTCCTATTTACCTTAGGCGAAATGACGGAGGGGCCCCTGGTTTCCCGTGTCTCTGCCCGGGGGAAGAGTCCCCAGGAGGCAGGCAGGTGGGGAGCTTTGAGGGATCTGCTTGACAGGCAGCATGGCCCTGCCTGGCAGCCGGTTGTCTGAAGTTGCCCCCTTTGGGGGCTCTTTTAGTGATCTAGCCTGACAGCCTGTCGGGCAGGCTCTCTCTTGTTCTCGGGTCGGGCCGTCTCGGGGCTTGCTTGGCGGGTGGCCCGGCGCAGGCTACCGACCCCTATCAATTGGCCCTCGCCGGCTGAGGGGAAGCAGGCTTCCCCTTGGCAGGCGAACTCTTGATTCAGATGGTGGGAGGTTGACTTTCCGAATCCCACTTTGGCATTAAATGCGCTGCGCATTCCCGAGGTAGGGAGCTCAACCGTATTGCGCATGCAAAGAGTTGGAATGTCTATTTTAATGATTACATTCCTCGTAGAATGGCCTTTTCGAGCAGTGTGTCAGGCCGGTGATTGGCTTTCCCTCCACAGGGGTGGTTGGGATGCCATTAAATGCCATATTTTTCTTTGTATAAATTTCGGCTTTCTTCATCATTTTCACAATTCTCCTTTCAACTTTATTCCACCTCTTTCTCAAAGAAGCATGTCCTGGGTTACAAAAGTATTTGTTCACTGCGGGGCTCGTGTGGTCGTCCGCCGTTTTAGGGGGAGATGGAGGCTGAGGTACCCTAGGGCAGTCTTTCTGACCCTGCGCCGTAGCAGACGGCCTCGAACTCGTCCTCCTCGGAATGCAAGGAGGGCCTCTGCTAAGACAAGGAAGCGCCCTGCGAAACCTTCATCTCCAACTGGCTCCAAGTTCAAGCGCTGCCCCCAGGGGGGAGGTTGTTTCGACAGGGGGTGCCATGAGTGCTTCCCCTGGTTACATCCTGAGCAGTTTGATCCAAACTGCCCTGAGCTGAACTCCTCTTCGGAGTCAGGCCCTTCCTCCCCTCTGGTGAGGAGGGTGGGTTGTGGCTCTTGCGACAATGTCCAGGCAGTCCCTTATGGCAGGGACAGGGATGTTAGCAGTCATGACTCTGGCGATAGCGAAGGCCAGGGTTACTCCTCTGGTAGGGGTGAAGATGGGGGCCCTGATGACCCCTTCAAGGACTCTGACGACTGGGACTGGGGGTCCGACATCGGAGGTCAAGATAGTCCTGGGGACTACTCTCCAGGTTTTGACGATGACTAAGCCTGCCTAGAGTATGCAGGCAGGTTGAGCCGGATTCTCAGGCTCCTTTTGTAAATTCGTCTAGCTTGTAACTTGACTCTTTTTGGGCTTTTTAATGAAAAGATCAGGCGGGCTTTATTTTTGTTGTTTTGTTGTTGTCTTTTTTTTTTAATGGACGAATGACGTCATATAATGATTAATTCCTCTGACCCCTGTTGCCTTTTTGAGGCCTCTTGGGAAATGGTGGGTGGTTGGGTTTTGAAAATGTGACACGTGGGGGTTTCTTGGGAGGGTCTTTGAGATGCGCGACTCTCTATCTGCCTATGTCTATAAAAACACTCCTCCTCCTCCTGTTCCCCCTTTTACACTTTTGCAAACCCAAGCAACTTTATTTCTCACAATCTTCTCTCGCTAGAAAAAAATCCAGACTGAGGAACCGTTTTCTTTGCGCCTTCGTCTAATCGGCCATCAACTCTAAGTTAGAATCTTCTCTTCCACCTTCGTTTTTCTTTCAATTCTTCGTTTTTATTCTCTCCAATCATCATGAGCGGCCGTCGAGTTCGTATTTTAGATTTTTCTAGTCCTTCTGCTGAAAGGGCGGAGGGTAGAAGTAGGGTTGGGACAGACTTGGCCTCCTCCTCTGGGGGTAGGATAGTCGAGGAGGATCGCCTGGAGGGGGAGGCCAACTCTCCGGACCCTGCCCTTTTTGATGTCATCGACTCTGATGACGAGGCGGAGGAGATTGACCCTTCAACAATCGCTGGTCCACTTGTCCCTAGGGAGAGAGGGAGGACTTACTACTTGAATAAGGCCAAGTATCATATTCCCCTGAAAACTTACCCTGACGCCAAGAGCCGAGATTTGCTTCTGGAGAAAAATGCCGCTAAGGCCCTCGCTAAATTTTACAAGTTTGGGGAGGGTTATACGATAATTGTCCCTGATGAGAAGGATACAGTGTGTAATCCTCCCAACGGTTGTATAGCCGTTTATCATAAATGTTTAGAGTTTGGCTTGCGTTTCCCCCTGCATCTATTCTTAGAGGAAGCATTTATGCGAATGAATGTGGCCGTCGCCCAATTGACCGCCATGGCAGTCAGATCGCTGATATCCTACACATGGACCTGCATGTTCCATGGAGATGAGCCTTCAATCGATGCCCTGAGGTATATGGCTGGCCTGCAGATGGTGGCCTCTGGGAGTGAGGGCTCCCCTGGGTATTGGTCCCTCCAGAGGCAGAAGGGGTACACCCTGGTGTGGCCAGTTTTAGATAGCCTGAGAGACTGGAAGAACAACTTCCTGTATGTACATAGTGCCACAGGATGGAAGATTCCTCGGCATTTCAGGAACCATGTTCACACGAGGCTGGAAACTCGCCAGGAGTACCACCCTGGTGTCGGGGGGAGGGCTCTGGAGGTGAAACTGAGCGAGAAAGATGAGGACGTGGTGAAGAAATTTGCCGCTCACGTGGATAAGAAAGGCATATATGGCCCTAGTTTCTGGCTCCCCAATGCGGAGCTCATTGCCGCCGATGAATATTTGACCCGAGTGGGCATGAACCCTGGCCTTAGCCTTACTTCCATCCATCTATCTTTATAGTTTTCTAACTAATTCTTCATTTGCCCTGCAGATCTCGCCACTCGAACTTGGACAAGGAGGGAGGCGAGGCATCTTGGTCTAGACGACGATTTCGTCATTGTTGAAAGGCGTCCCTCTCTTCCTTCCAACTTCAAGAAGGGTGAGAAGAATTTGATGAAGTACCTGAAGGGCCTCCCAGCTAATAGGGCGAAACTCCCTCATCCCCCCAGACTTCCGCCTACAAAGCCGGCAGCCTCCCCTACCCGCGACGCGGAGACGGCGGCTGCCTCTGAGGCCACCCCTTCTCCCACTAGCAAACAGGGAGGCTCCCCTGCAGGGATTCGTACTCCCCTGGGACCGCAGCCTGCCGGCTCTGAGGAAACTGGGGAAAGCACCCCTCTGAAGCCGACTAGGAAGAGGGGCAGGGAGCCCACAAATGATGCGCATGTGGTGGATCTTGAGGCTGACACGCCTGATCCTAAGCGTCCTGCTCATGACGTCCCTGGCACCCTCTTTTCAGAGGAGAACATTGATTTCCACTATACCGCTGGCGACAGTCTGGAGGATTCTGCTCTGCTCTCTGACTCTAGCACTGTCATGGCGGACCACCTTACCAAAACCGTGACCTCTACCACCAAACAGGTGGTTCAGTACATACAGCGTACCTCTCGAGTTTTTCAGGCTTCCGCTGAATTGGCGGCCCTTAACCGCCTGACTGATGAAGATTTGGTTGTTACTTCTCCTCTTTCTGACGGCCTGGCCGCGGTTGAGAACGATGTCACCCTTATTGCCAGCTTGAAAGACCAACTGGCAAAGCAGGAGGCTGATCTGGAAGAGGAGCTAAAGAAAGCCAGGCAGGCTGTTGTTGAGCTGGAGCAGGCCAAGAAGGCGATGGCTGAGCTAGAGCATGTGAAGAGAAGGGCAAGTGACCTAGAGGAGCGCCTGTCCCAGGCCAATTCTGACCTTCAAAAAACTCAGGCTGACTTGGTGACGAAGGGTGAAGAGTGGTAGAAGGAGAAAAACGACATAATTCAGGAGGCCTAAGCTGAGGTGGCGAAAAGCTTTGAGGATGGCGCCAACTCCTCTCTGCAACTTGTCATGGAAGTCATCAGAGAGATGTTTCCAGATTTTAACGAAGACGCCTTCCTAAGTCTTTATACTGCCAAGAACGACGCTCGGGAAAACAGGCCACCTGATGAGGCTGCTGGACCTAGCCAAGGTGCTCCCAACACCTAACATGCAGGGCAGTCGTCCTCTGAGGGCTACTGTCCTTACCCTACTGCGCCTTCGCTCCCTTGCTATTTTTCTAATCTTTTTGCGCGCCAGGCCCTGATGTGGACGGCTGCCATTCTGGTGTAATGTTTAACTTTTTTGCTTACGAATTTTATCGTCCTTTTGTAAAGACTCTTTCATTTGTATATGAATGTTTCTGTTCTATTTTGCCTGCTTTTCTTTCAAAGTCAGGCCCGATCTTGGCTTCTGGTCGAAGTCCAAGGGGCCTGCCCCCTGCCTGCCCAGAGGCGGGCATGAGGACTTAGTGTTTTTTATACAAGGTTGGGGGATGCCCCCAGTCCTTGTTCGTTCGGCGTGTGGGGCCCGGCCTGGCCCTAGCTTTTGGTCGAAGTCCAGGGGGCCTGCCTCCTGCCTGCCCAGAGGCAGGCAGCAGGCAGGAGGACTTTAAGATTTTGCTGGGGTGTCTATTTTTCCTGGTTCTGGCAACAAGGAGCCTCCCCCTATTGCCCTCTGCTCGTTTGTGTGTGAAATGCGAGGTTGAACAGACAACAAGTATAAATTCTGGATACTTTTTCATTTCTTTGGAACAACTTTTAACATGTGTGGTCGGAGCCGTCGACATTTTGCTCTAATCGTTCTCCGCCGATTTTTCTGAAAGCAAAAATTACTTAGCTTTTCTTAATGTCTAGACATAATAGTTTTTTAGGGTGTCAGCATTCCAGTGGGCGGCTAACTCTTGGCCTTCAAGATTAGCGATTTTGTAGGTGTCTGGCCCCTTAATCTGGGTTACCTCATATGGGCCCTCCCAGTTGGCGCTCAGCTTTCCATGCTCTCGCGACTTTCCTACTGCCTGCGTTTTTCTTAGAACCAGGTCTCCCACTTGGAAACCTCTTTCATTCACTCTTCTGTTATACGCCCTTCTCATCCTTTGTTGGTAGGTGGCGATGTTAATGATGGCTTCTTCCCTTACCTCATTGACTAGGTCTAGTGCCTCAGTCATTGCTGCTTCATTATCAGCCCTGTCATATTGTTGAGACCGCAGGGTAGGAATCCGTACTTCGATGGGTAACAAGGCTTCCGCCCCGTAAACCAGGCCGAATGGCGTCTGACCCGTGGACTCCTTCCTGGTGGTCCTGATTGACCACAATATACTTGGTAGTTCGTCTGCCCATCTGCCTTTAAGGTCGTCTACCATCTTCTTAAGTCCATTTAGAATTTGCTTGTTGGCGGCTTCAGCCTGCCCATTGGTCTGGGGATGGCAGACGGCAGAGTAAGCGACTGTTATGCCATGGTTCTCTAGCCAAGTTCTCAGGGGGTCGTTGTCAAATTGTCTTCCATGATCAAACACCAGCATTTTAGGCAGGCCAAATCTGGTTATGATGTTCCTCCAAATTACCTTCCTGACTGCAGGCTCGGTAATATTTGGAGCTGCTTCAGCCTCGATCCATTTGGTGAAGTAATCGATCTCCACAATTATAAATTTTCTGCCCCCATGATGTGGGTTATATCGTCTCACCCAATCAAGATAAACCTAATGCTACTAACAAGAAGATAGCGGCAAGCAAGGTATCGAATCCACAGAGAAATAGTCAATTTTCGTTTATTAGCTATGGCGATTCTAAAATGCTCTAAACGATTGATTGATTGAAAAAATATATAAGACTACTAAAAGACGATAATAAAAATCGAATCTAACAATGGGATGAAAACTAAGGTCACGGGTTCACGATAGATGCTCAACAATTATGCGACAATAATAATAAACACATAGACATGCCAGTCGGCTATAACACGTTCTCTCGAACCGTGTCAACCTAGGAATGATCTAACGGGCTCTCGCAACTTATTAGATTTCCTACCAAATCGCGCGTTGTCTAATCCTAATTCGGCTTTCGCACGAGAACTAGAATTTCCCAAACAGATTAACATGTTGTGGCATTTAACAAATTAATCGACAAATAAAGCACGCAAAAATGGTACTAGCATAATTATACATTTAGTATCAAAGTAGCATAATCGCAAAATAATCCATCGATCCCCCTCGACCCTAGCGAGAAAATTAGCTACACATGATAATTACGGAACAACAATACGCATACATGGAATTCATGATTGAAAGTGAAGCAAACAAATCTAGCAATAAACGAACGGAAATCTAACGAACTAAACGGAACAACAAATTGCAAATAGAGAAAATTACGACGAACTAAATAATTTGCGATCAATATTGAAACATCAAACTGAAATTTGCATAAAACGAAATTACCGAAATCGAATCCGAGTGAAAACCGAGTGCTAGAATCCTAAGGGTCACGAGTTTTCTAAAGTAAAAATAAGCTAAGTATGAAAAGTGATAGTAGGGAAATGATACAACTCTTAGTTATACAAAATGAGGCGGAAATGGGCTGCGTGTCACGCTGGCCGGCTGGCAGGCCGCCTGCCACATGCAGGGGCCGACGCACACCTAAAAATGAAGCTAAAATTGGCCTTGTGTCATGTCGGCCGGCCAGCAGGCCGCCGGTCACATGCAGGCTGGCGTGCACGCACTAATAAAAGAAGTAATGGGCCGCTTCTCATGGCCCAATGAATCATCACTTCCCATTTCTTCTTCGCCTAAATGTCTTGAGGCACGGGTTTTGTCTCGGGATCGTTCTTCTAACCGGATATGAGTGTAAATGCACATAAAGACCTGAAAACGTGTAGAATCTACAAAAACACTCACTCAAAGCAAAATGTTAGAAGAAACGGCTCTAAAGAGCGCGTTCCGACCATAAAAGACAACGGAATCGAGGGAATAAAGTTATATAAATACGACACATCAAACTCCCCCGAACCGAACCCTTGCTTGTCCTCAAGCAAGACCCGTAAGAAAACAACTAATATAATACCGAAACAGCTCAAAGCAAATAATAGGCAACCAAATACTCAAGTCCGTCATAGCAAACATCTAACCAAGTCTAAGAAACGAATTCCAAGACGGGAAATAGGAAAAATAATCCATCAAAAAATGCACAATTTTACCAAGCATAATATGTAGAAACCACATTTTCAACCAAAGCCCTTGCATAGGCTACTCACGGAGCCACTCATCGCTCAATTAGGAAGGGTGTGTATATGTGAAATATATATGAAAACGCTCAACTACTCCAACTCATGGAAATATGCCGGCAATCTAGTATGGTATCGACCTCTAAATGTTTACAAAACCTGCTAAGATCACAAAGGGAGGCAAGGATGGTGATAACAAGGTAGAAAGTGGAAATCGATATGGACATGTGAGGTTAAAGCCAAGCTAGTGAACTAACTAGTGCGATAATGCTCAACTCAAAAATTCTTCCACTTCCATAAACAAATCATACAAATCATCGACCAACGAGAACGAGTCCGGGGTCAAAAAAGAGGGTGCTCAAATTTCATCAAGTAAATAGAAAATAAAAGTAACGAGAATAACATATTTTTGTTGTTTTGATTTTTTTTCTCTTTTTTTTGATTTGATTTCTTTTTTTTCCTTTTTTTCCTTTTTGAATTATATTTTTTTTCAGCTTGATGAAATTAGAAGCAAATATATACAATAACCCAAATTGACCCGGACAAGATCTAAAAACTCCCTTGAAACAGAGTCAACCACATCCAAACGTCCATCAAAATTCTCCATATTCACACAATAACGAGCATAGAACGCACTAGGTGACCTACTTCATCAAGCTTGGCTGGGTAGGCAAATTTGATTTTGTAGTTCATTTTGTGAATTCTTTAACATTTTAGCCAAGGAGAAAATTGATAGAAATAGATGAAAATGAAAATGACCCAAAAATGATCACTAGGCAAGTTAGTCAAAATGAAGGGGCAAACACCATACTTATGCGTATCGACATAACATATTCCAGGAGGAGACCTACACACACAACCTAAGTGGTAGCCAGGTATGAATGTACTGGCTACTTGATGGGCCGCATTTAGTCGTAGTTATTACGACATTTTGGTTTCTTTTGTGAGCTAAATCGGTTGTCTTGTATTGCATTTGTGTCGATTTGGTATAAATGCAATATAGGCTATTTTGAGGATGCTAACCATTGGACCATCGATTTGGGCTAAGAACGACTAAAACATAAAGAAGAAGGAAGCCCACTTGAAGACCCGGAACGACAGAATCGAAGAATTGCACGAAGCAGCAACAGCACGTCAGGCGAGTCGCGCAGAAGCTCCGCGAGTCGCGCGTTCCCGCGAGTCGCGCGAAGGTTGGGCGAGTCGCGTGGTGGTCTGAAACTTTATGCGCGATTCCGTCCCTATCTCGTGATATTTGCTATATTTTAAGACTTTGATATTATTTAGGAAACTCTATTACTAGTTTTTATTATTATTAGTATTACTAGTGTCCTTAGGATATTTTATTATTATTTTATTATTAGGAAACTTTTATTAGGTTAAATATAGCCTTAGGTTGAGATTATTATTCATATCATCATCACATCAAGTTGCACGTTACATTGGAAGAAAAAGGGAGAACTTTGAAGAACCCTAATTTTCCGGTTTCAAGTATGTGTAACTAATTTCCTTTACTTAGATTTAAGCCTTTGAAGCACTTGATAATCGTTTGTGAGTTTGAATGTTTTAATTATTAATCTTGATTATTGTGAATTGCTTTGTTATTAAATCTATGAATGTTGTTATTGATTGCTAGGTGCGCAACTAGTATTTGATTTCTTCATTCTATCGTTAGTATTGTTAATTGAGTAGGATTTACTGATTAACTTTACATTAGTAACAACTAGGAATTAATATTGAACGGGATACGTTGATATTAGTACTTAGAAGCGATTCACATAAATATCTAAGGTGCGACTGGATTGTACGTGCTATTTATTCTCTATTGAATTCTCAGATCTATATATTGCTTCCGTCTAATTGAACCTAGAACTGGATTGTTTAGGTTGTTTTACGGTTAAGGTTAATTAAGAACGGGATTCGTTTTAGTTAACTATTCTTAAGGGAATTGGAATTTCATATTCACAATAGAGTAGTCAAGGTTATTAATTGAAATCATCTTACAATGATCAATCGCTATTGAGTGTGGATTTCTGCTTGGGTCTAAGTTATTTCTCATCATTTGATACCTCAAGTTATTGTGTTATTTATTTTAGTTTGTTAGATAATTAATCATACAAAACCCCCCCTTATTTACTACGGTCTTTAATTACGTTAGAGGTCGATTTCTACACTTTAGTTAGCATAATTAGATTAATCTGATTTCTTTGGGTTTGACCCTTATTTCTACTTTACTACGTTTTTAGTATTTAGATTTAAGTGCTTATAAATTCTAATTTGAGGCATACGACTTTAGCCTATCAAATTTTGGCGCCGTTGCAGGGGAATCGGTATTAATTATTTTTGTGTTTTCTAGTGTAGTTTTTAATTAATTTTTTTTTAAAGCTAATTTTATTTTATTTTATTTTATTTTGTGTAGTTTATGTATAATACTCGTTCTTCTAACTTGAACCTCGAGGCATTCGACTCAGAGATTGAACGCACCTTTCACAGGTCACAGAGAATCGGAGAGGGAGCAATAGTTATTGGAACGCAGGAATTCGAGGATCTAGAGTTTTTCGACGATATTCCTATTAATCCCGTGAACACTTAAGTTTCCTCCGAATCCGAATCTGAATCCGAAGACGAGTCAAATATCATGGCCAACACAATCAAGCAGCTGACAGCACCCGACCTTGCACAACAACCTTTGTGCATTACGTACCCACCGTTGGATGCAAATGCCACTTTCGAATTGAAGTCGGGTTTGATCCATCAATTACCCACATTCCATGGCATGAGCGATGAGGACCCTAAAAAGCACTTGTCGGATTTTCACATTGTTTGTTTGAGTATGAAACCGGCCTCTGTCACAGATGAGCAACTCAAGCTGAGGGCCTTTCCCTTCTCATTGAAGGATTCTGCGAGAGATTGGTTATATTACTTGCCACCGGCAAGTATTGATACATGGGTGAAGATGAAGAAGGCGTTCCTTGAGAAGTACTTTCCGGCATCTCGAGCCTCCCAGTTAAAGAAGCAGATAAGTAATGCGGAGCAACGAGATGGCGAGACGATGTATGAGTATTGGGAACGTTTTAAGAAGCTATGTGCTACATGCCCATATCATGGCTATAATCCTCAAGACCTTGTGATGTATTTTTGTGGAGGTCTTTGTGTGGAGGATGCTCGCACTGTGAATGCGGCATGTGGGGGATCGATCGTGAACAAGAGTCCAGATGCTGCTATAGAAGTTATCCAGGAGCTAGCTAAAAGCTCTCGGGATTTCTCTCGGAAGTTCCCTAAACGGGGAGTGCATGCCATAGGTAATTCATCATCCTCGAGTCTTGAACAAAAAGTTGATAGCTTAACGGCTCTTGTCCAAAATATGATGTCGGGAAAAACAAATCAAGTTATGATGTGTGGTATTTGTTCCACGGAGGGACACCCGAGTGAGCGTTGCCCTCACATGTATGAAGAAGGTCAAGAAGAGGTGAACAGAGTATGGGACCCCTACTCTAATACCTTTAATCCCGGATGGAGAGATCATCCCAACATGAGGTGGAGAACTCGTCAAGGAGACCAACCAATCACTCAAGGAAATCAAGTTGGTCAACCGAAGCAACAATTCTTTGCTAAGCAACAAGTTATTCCTAACACGGTTCCTACTCCGCCTCCACCTAGTGGTCAAATGTCCACCGAAGATATGATACGTGCTTTGGCGGCTAACCAAGCTACGGTGACCACCCAAATGTCCAACCTCCAAGCTACGGTTCTTCAACATCACACGGAGAACAAAGCTAGCATTCAAAATTTGGAAGTTCAAATGGGCCAAATGGCGACCGCCATTGGTAGGTTGGAGGCTCGATATTCGGGGAAATTACCTAGTCAAACCATTCTTTCGAAGGAAAATGTGAGTGCGGTATCTCTAAGGAATGGGAGACAATTGGTGGAGGCCGACAAGCCGAAGAGGAAGGTCAATGAAGCGATAGTTCAAGAAGAGGAGATAGTGATCGAGGAAGGTGAGAAAACTCCGATTGTGCAAGAGAAGGATTTGATTATTCCTACTACACCGGTGTTGGAACCGGATGTTCCTTTTCCCGAGGCACTCAAGCGCACCCGTCGTTATGAGCACGACAAGGATATCTACGAGGTATTTGAAAAGTGCGAGGTAAACATTCCCCTTCTTAATCTTTTAAAGAGTATTCCTAAATATGCTAAATTCTTGAAAGAATTATGTACTATTAAGAGGAATAACAAATTGAAGGGAGCTAAGAAAAAGGAGGTTAGTGAATATGAGTCGGCTATATATCAAAAGAAATTACCCCCTAAGTGTGACGACCCGGGCATGTTTACTATACCTTGCACCATAGGAGATACCTTGTTTGATAAGTCTATGTTAGATTTGGGAGCCTCGATTAATGTCATCCCTCTCACCATCTATGAATCTCTTCAACTTGGTCCTATGAAGAGAACCGGGAAAGTAGTGCAATTAGCGGATCGATCGAGTGTCTATCCTAAGGGAGTTGTAGAGAATGTCCTTGTTAAAGTTGATAAATTGGTTTTCCCGGCCAATTTTTATGTTTTAGACATGGAACATGACTATAGTGCAACTCCTATCATTCTAGGATGACCTTTCTTAAAAACTGCAGGAACTAAAATCGATGTCCCTAATGGTTCACTTAGCATGGAATTTGAGGGTAGAGTCGTTAAATTCGACATAAATAAGCCTAGTTCTCATTCCCCGAAGGATAATACCTTGTGTCGTGTTGATGTTTTTAATCATTTATCTCCTAACTCACAAGAAGAAGCGGTGAAATCGGTTCCTAAACCGATCTCATCTACCTCTTCTAGCAAGGAATTGTTGTTTAAAGATGTGCAGGAATCTCCTTCTAAGGGACCCAAGTGTGTCATTCTTTGGGAGTCGCGTAAGGACGCGGAGCTGAACAAAGGTAAACCGAGGTCATGGTTTGATAATTGGATGACGCGTCCTACCTCAAGGAAGGGAACAAAGGTCTTACAATTTAAAAATGGAAAAGTGAAAGATGTAGTCGGCATAAGGCTTAAGCCGACTCATAAAAGGAGCGATGAATCGGGTATCGGGAGAAGCAAGCTCTCCGACATGACGTGTCCTACCTAAACTCGTATCCAAGTCGAGCAAACGACTATAAACAAAAGCGCTTCCGGGAGGCAACCCGTGTATTGTAGATTTTTATTGTAAAAAAAAAATTATATGGGTCATAGGTCCTAATATTATTTTCGTATTGTTTTTCGTCGTCGTCTTAATCAATTAATTTTATTTCACTTAGTTGATAATTACTAACTTTTGTTTTGTAATAGGAGAAGAAAATTACAATTTTTCAGTAATTGGGGCGACTAGCATGACGGAGTACTAAAAGAAAGCGAAGGAAATTTGAAGAAAATCGTTTTTTGGGACGAAATTTCAGAGATTGGGGCGAGTCGCGGAGGAGCTGTGCGAGTCGCGGAGGAGCTGTGCGAGTCGCGCGCTTTTCTTCTTTCTACAGCTACAGGTTTGTTTTCTTAATTTTAAAAAAAATCAAAAAAAAAGATACGAAGCAGACTTTCTAGTTTTCCCATCTTCCTCCCTTCATCTTCCATCCCAATCATCATCATTAACCAAACTCAAATTCCATCCATCTTCATCCATAATATAATCCGTCCTCCATTAAATCTCCATCAACCTCTCAGTTCTCCATAAATTTCTTCTTCAGTTTATTTCCACCCCTTCACCATTACCCAAATTCGTGTTCGTCTGAAACCCTAGAATTTGGGGACGACCTCAAATCTTCAAACCTAAAGCGAATTGGAGTATTAGGACGCAAATTAGTTGATAACGGGGTGCTGTTGGGTCGGCGTGGAGTGCGGTGAGAGTCAGCGGGTTGCCTGGGGCTGTGTTCAGCATGCTTTGCGTAGAGTGTCGTCTAGGGTTGCGTGTCCCGTGGTTTCTGCAGTGGTGAGTGCAGTTCACCGAAGTCGTGTTTTGGGTCTGTCAACTATGTAAGTTTCCAGCTCCGTGTATCTTGCTTTTTCCATGTATTGATTTTGTTTCAACGTGAGAGTTGCGTCTTATGGTCCGTGTCTGCTGTGGCATGCTCGTGTCACCTGTTAGTCGAGTCGATTTATTATCTTGGGAACGGGGTTTGAGTCAGTAGTGACCCGCTGTGTGTCTATTTCAGTCGTATCGTTATCGAGCTCCAGTCAGGTCAAGTGTCTTTGTTTGGTGTTCATGGTTGTGTGTTCAACTAGAGTGATTGTTACTTGAGTCATGGCCCCTCAAAGCAAAGGACGACTCCGGTTGGCTATTTGGTGTGAAAAAAAAGTCGGTCCGACGTCAATTGTGTGGATTTTTGGCCGAGTTCGTTGATGCGTTGTTGATTATGGCTGAAGTTGAAATTGCTAATTTGGCCCGATTCTTTGGTCAGGTAAACTGTTCCTTGTTGTTGCTACTCTCGGTATACAGTTAATTTAGTGTTGGTTGTGTTGCCGAGTTGATGTTTTGGTGGTTCAATTACTTTGATTTTGGAGTTAGTGAGTTCCCGTTGAGTCGTGAGTGGATGATGTTCTTGTTTTGTGGGGTTTCCTTTTGGTTCTTGTAAAGTCAAGTTGGGCTGAGAGTTGACGTTGAAGTGGCGTGAGTTGGGTGTGTGAGAATAGATGATTCATATTCTATCGATGTTGTCTTGATGTTGGGATATGCTTTAGTGAATGAATGGCCTGACATTACGATGTTGTGAGTCTCTTGATGGGTTGTTTATCAAGTTTCAAGTTTTTTTCCCCGTTTATTGGTTTTATCTATGTCCTTTATCTCACATTGAGGACAATGCTCGGAATAAGCGTGGGGAGGAATTTACATATTTGTCTCGTCATGTAACCGTCATTTATGTTGTAATTTGAAGAAAAAGAAAAAAAATCAAAAAAAAAATCAAGAAAAAAAAAGAGAAAAATTGAAAAAAAACAAAAAGAAATAAATAAACCCGGCTAGGTGAAAACCCGGAAAGGGCGCCTAGGCAAGAATGGGGAATGTGGCCGAGGACGGAGTGAAAACCCGAAAGGGCGCTCCGGGTAAAAAGAAAAATCGAGTTGTGTGCCACGAGAGTAGTGTGAGGAAAAAAAATGAAAGCTAGAGTGAAAATCCGCAAGGGCGGACGCTCTAGGCAAAATGAGGGAATTAGGAAAAAAATCACTATTACTTTCTCCGTTTTTGGTGTTGGCGTCATAAGAAGGGTGACATAGAAGGTCAGAAGGGTAGGATTAGTTGGCTAAGGTGAGAAGAATCGCGGTGCGGTGTAGTCGTAGCACTAAATTCTATGCGATTGGTGATATTTTGTTTGGTATATTGAACTATTAGAGGCGTTTAGGACTGATCACATGTGTGGGTTGTGGAATATTGTGGTATATGTTTTGTACCACCGGTGACATTTGTAGCACATGTGATCCGTTCTAGGATTGGAGAAATAAGGGGCGTTAGATGTGAATTTTAGCTTATATTTATTTGCTAATGTGCCTTGTTTTGATGAATTGGGTCAATGATAATAGTTTGATATTGGGTGTGTTAAGTCAGTTGAGCATGTGAGTTGAATTTCATGAAAATGTTGGATTGGAAGGTGCTTTAACTCATAACGAGGGAGATTGGTGGAAGACGAGTGAGGGCCGGTGTGTAATGTTATTCTCACGCATATTGGATCAGTGATGGTTGTGTTTATGGTGTTCTTCGAGTTTTACTCGAGGACGAGTAAAGGTTCAAGCGTGGGGATATTTGATGGGCCGCATTTAGTCGTAGTTATTACGACGGTTTTGGTTTCTTTTGTGAGCTAAATCGGTTGTCTTGTATTGCATTTGTGTCGATTTGGTATAAATGTAATATAGGCTATTTTGAGGATGCTAACCATTGGACCGTCGATTTGGGCTAAGAACGACTAAAACGTGAAGAAGAAGGAAGCCCACTTGAAGACCCGGAACGACGGAATCGAAGAATTGCACGAAGCAGCAACAGCACGTCAAGCGAGTCGCGCAGAAGCCCCGCGAGTCGCGCGAAGGTTGGGCGAGTCGCGTGGTGGTCTGAAACTTTATGCGCGATTCCGTCCCTATCTCGTGATATTTGCTATATTTTAAGACTTTGATATTATTTAGGAAACTCTATTACTAGTTTTTATTATTATTAGTATTACTAGTGTCCTTAGGATATTTTATTATTATTTTATTATTAGGAAACTTTTATTAGGTTAAATATAGCCTTAGGTTGAGATTATTATTCATATCATCATCACATCAAGTTGCACGTTACATTGGAAGAAAAAGGGAGAACTTTGAAGAACCCTAATTTTCCGGTTTCAAGTATGTGTAACTAATTTCCTTTACTTAGATTTAAGCCTTTGAAGCACTTGATAATCGTTTGTGAGTTTGAATGTTTTAATTATTAATCTTGATTATTGTGAATTGCTTTGTTATTAAATCTATGAATGTTGTTATTGATTGCTAGGTGCGCAACTAGTATTTGATTTCTTCATTCTATCGTTAGTATTGTTAATTGAGTAGGATTTACTGATTAACTTTACATTAGTAACAACTAGGAATTAATATTGAACGGGATACGTTGATATTAGTACTTAGAAGCGATTCACATAAATATCTAAGGTGCGACTGGATTGTACGTGCTATTTATTCTCTATTGAATTCTCAGATCTATATATTGCTTCCGTCTAATTGAACCTAGAACTGGATTGTTTAGGTTGTTTTACGGTTAGGGTTAATTAAGAACGGGATTCGTTTTAGTTAACTATTCTTAAGGGAATTGGAATTTCATATTCACAATAGAGTAGTCAAGGTTATTAATTGAAATCATCTTACAATGATCAATCGCTATTGAGTGTGGATTTGTGCTTGGGTCTAAGTTCTTTCTCATCATTTGATACCTCAAGTTATTGTGTTATTTATTTTAGTTTGTTAGATAATTAATCATACAACCCCTCCCCCCCCCCCCTTATTTACTACGGTCTTTAATTACGTTAGAGGTCGATTTCTACACTTTAGTTAGCATAATTAGATTAATCTGATTCCTTTGGGTTCGACCCTTATTTCTACTTTACTACGTTTTTAGTATTTAGATTTAAGTGCTTATAAATTCTAATTTGAGGCATACGACTTTAGCCTGTCACTACAGGAGGCTCTAAATCTCACCAATTTTGTAGCCAAAGCCTGGATGCAAGGTCGGTCTAAATGGGAACCACAAATTATAGCTCGGTTGGTTGCAAACTTGTCGATTAATTATTATTCAACATAACAAGGGTCAAATGAATACCAATTAAGAATGAGTAGGTAGCCTAAAGAGTGCAAATTATCATCATTGCTGCATAATCGGTATCATAGACAACTACTAAGACTCAAGGAAATAAAACTAGAAATACTAGAAATTCCCCCACGCTAGACTCGACATTGTCCTCAATGTCCATATCATACAGACCCAAAATTGGTAGGGGGACACAAATAAAATCCGAGGAAAGAGAAAATACATACCAAATATACACATGGAGAGGTAGCGGAGTCAGCAATCCGCTACTGATCATCATCATCATCATCACCGAAATCATCATCCTCCATATCATCATCTGCAGCGGTCCCAGAACCTGACGCACCACCTATATACCAACCACCTCCCTGATAATCACTAGCGGCTCCAAAAGCAGGACCCGTCGGGGCACTGAAATAGTCAGTGTGAAGATGGAAGCCGCCATGAATCGAAGGATCAGTATAACCACCCACGGGCCACGAAAAGTACGAGGGGTAAGGGCCCTGTGGTGGCACAGCCGCACGCCTAGCATAGTCATCATAAACGGGATACATCCCGAGACACTGATCAGCATATAACCTGTCTAGACGAGCGTGAGTAGCAGCGGTGTCTGCACGAGTCTCCGTGCGAAAAGTATCAAAGTCAGAACGTGACGAACCGACACTCAACTCCATGCGCTCCATCCATGAAATCAGATCGGGATGGAGGGGAGCATATTGGGGTGGTGGAGGAGGCTGCTCAAAAGTAGTAGTGGTGGTTGTCTTGGGAGCAGGCTGAGATGGGCCGGGCTCAGAAGCGGGCTGGGAGGTACTAGGCTCGTTCGTCGGGCGACGAGTATAGGTAACAGCATGCGACGAAGGAAGAGAGCTAGGGGCAGCGACGGGTAATAAATAATTTGGCTGATCAGCCTCAAGTGACAAAACCGACCCGGCTTGCAAAATAATAGTCGCCTGCTCATGAATAAGCCAAGCCCAACGATTCTGATGCCTAGAAGAAATCCAGTTAAGAGAAGCCAAATAACGGAGGCTAAGGGTAATCTCGCCCTGGACCGGATCATGAACCGCTTCGTTAAAAGCGGTCAACCGAAGAGCTAATTGCGTGACTAACCCGCCTATATAAATAGGAACATCGGCAACGGCCGTAGCTATTCTCCTAAACTGGAGGACGAGGTGATAGGTAATATTAATATGCCACACCTTCGGCTTACGCCGCAAATACGAGCCCAAAATAGACACCTCCTCGGTGCGCACATTATGTGGCTCCTTCCCAGCAAAAATCGTCCATCCCATAAACCTCTGCCAAACCTTAATAACAGGATTATGAATATGTTTGAACTCATATGCCCCGCGGTAGTGTACGGGGCATCAGCGATACATTCCCAAAAATCACCCACCCTAAAATTAGCATGCTCGAGTGGTGTACGGTCATCATAATCCTTAAGGTCAAAACAATCCCCAAACTGCTTCAGGCTCAGCGCAAAACTAGTATTCAATAAACGGAACTCAACAGAAATATCACCAGACCGTCTATTCTTATGTACCTCAAACGAACTCAGAAATTCCAACGTAAGCTGGGTATACGTGTTACGACGCATCTTAAAAAATGTACCCATACCAACACCCTTAAACAATAGTTCCAAAGCAGAATCTAAGCCTAAAGTTCGCATAGCATCACGATCGATAAAACGAGTTGGAACAATAGACCGCTTTCTCAAATTTTGAAACCGTACCTTTTGGTCAATAGTGGTAAAAATTACACTTGAAAAAACTGGATCGGGCTCAATGTCGGGTTGAGCATGGTCATTTCTGGTGCGCTTGTTCCGAGGAGACATTGCAAATCAGGCTGAAAGTAGCAGTTTTAGGGAAAATATGGGAAAAATATGGGGAGTGAGAGTGAAGATGGGGAAGATGAATGCTGGGGAATGGGGAAAATTGGGGTTTGGGGGATGAGAGAGAGAAGAGAGAGGCGAGAGAGGTGAAGGAATGAATGAAATGACGAAAAAATTGGGTTTGGGGGTCTGAGTGCGCCCCAGCCGGTCTGGACCGGCGGCCGGCTGGCCGGCCGGACTGCCCTTCTCATTATTTTTGATTTTTTAAATCGAAACTTTCCTCTCACAGCCAGCCGGTATGGACCGGGGGCCGGTAGGCCGGCCGGACTGCACAATTCCTTTCTTTTTCGAGATTTTGCTCCACTTTTTCTCAAATTTTTCTTGTGCCTCAGACCCTGAAGTCTATAGGGGGCCTAGGGGCAGGCTGAGACGCACAAATCACTCTATTAGAACTCCAATTCATCTCGTGTCTCGGCTCCTAAAGTCGACAGGCCCCCTAGGCCTAGGCTGAGGTGACCTGCTATATTATCACAAGTACGATGAATTTTTCCCTTCTCCTTATTTCACTAATATCTCCAAATCAAGTTATTTCCGATGATTCTGCGCATCTCCAAAACGTTAGTCCCTCCTCTCATCCTCACTAAGATAACTAAAATAAAAATAAAATAAAAAAACGAGAATGAGGGAAATTATTTACATACTCGGGCTGCCTCCCGGTAGCACTGGTTTAGAGTCCCGCACGACTTGATGAGTTTTAAGATTTAGTGGGATGAGGAAACGGGATGAAGTCGTATAACTTCAATCGCTCCAACTTTAGCACCTTCATGATATAACTTCAATCGTTGACCATTCACCTTGAATCGTTCACCCGCATCACTCTCGACTTCAATCGAGCCAAATTTACCCACATGGGTGACAGAAAAAGGTCCGGACCAATGAGATTTTAACTTTCTGAGAAACAACCGGAGCCTAGAATTGAATAATAATACCTTATCTCCCACATCGAACTCACGGTGAAGGATATGCTTGTCATGCCAGCGCTTGGTGCGCTCCTTATAAACTCGAGCACTATCATAGGCACCAAGTCGGAATTCCTCCAACTCATTCAGCTGCATAAGTCTCCTCTCCCCACTCAAATGTGGATCCAAGTTAAGCTTCTTAATCGCCCACCAAGCCTTATACTCAAGCTCGACCGGTAAATGGCATGACTTGCCATAGACCAATCGGTAAGGTGAAGTACCAATAGGCGTTTTAAAGGCGGTACGATAAGCCCATAGTGTATCATCTAGCTTAGAGCTCCAATCCTTCCGAGCTTTTGACACGACCTTTTCGAGAATAGACTTGATTTCCCTATTGGACACCTCAACTTGCCCACTCGTTTGAGGGTGATAGGCAAGACCGGTACGGTGAGAGACACCATACTTAGCAAGTAAAGCATCAAGTCGCTTCTTATGAAAATGGCTTCCGCCATCACTAATAATCGCCCTTGGAATACCAAAGCGGGGAAAAATCGTCTTTTTAAATAAAGAAATCACCGTTCTAGCGTCATTAGCAGGAGATGCTACCGCCTCCACCCACTTGGAGACATAATCAACCGCAACCAAAATATATCGGTTGCCCTTGGATGACGGGAACGGGCCTTGATAGTCTACACCCCAAACATCAAAAATTTCTACTTCGAGAATCCCATTTTGAGGCATCTCATGCCTCCTAGAAATATTACCGGTCCTTTGACATGCATCACAGGACATAATAAAAGCTTGGGCATCCCGGAATAAGGTTGGTCAATAAAAACCCGACTGGAGGACCTTAGCCGTGGTTCGGCTCGGTCCATGATGGCCACCATATGGCGATGAATGACAACTCTCTAGAACTCCGCGAACTTCCCATTGAGGGACACATCGACGGAAAATACCATCGGCACACTCCTTAAATAAATAAGGGTCATCCCAGAAAAATTGCCGAACATCATGTAGAAATTTTTTCTTTTGTTGATAAGAGAGATCGGAGGGTAATACCTTGCCAACTAAATAATTAGCATAATCCGCATACCAAGGTCCTTCGCTTTCACCGGTACTTAAAGCCATGAGAGAATCATCGGAAAAAGAGTCATCTATTGGGATGACGACTCCTTCCTCCTCAACTCTAAGCCTCGATAAATGATCCGCAACGGCATTTTCAGCTCCCTTCTTATCCCGGATCGATAAATCAAACTCTTGAAGTAGTAAGATCCATCGAAGTAGTCGGGGCTTCGCTTCTTTCTTTGCAAGGAGGTACTTAAGAGCCGCATGATCGGTGAAAACAATGACTTCCGATCCAACCAAATAAGTTCTGAATTTTTCCAAAGCATATACTATAGCTAGCAACTCCTTCTCGGTGGTGGCATAATTAACTTGAGCATTATCAAGTGTTTTGCTAGCGTAGTATATAGCATGCAAGACCTTGTCCTTCCTTTGGCCCAAAACTGCTCCCACAGCATAATCACTCGCGTCACACATTATCTCGAATGGCAAATTCCAATCCGGTGACTGAATGATCGGAGCAGAAATGAGGGCCTGCTTAATCCTGTCAAAAGCTTCAACACACTCATTAGTAAAATCGAAAGGGGCATCATTTAGGAGCAATTGTGTAAGTGGCTTAGCAATTTTGGAAATGTCCTTGATAAAGCGGCGATAAAATCCCGCGTGACCAAGGAAACTTCTCACTCCCTTCACATTAACCGGCAAGGGCAATTGCTCAATCACTTGCACCTTTGCTTTGTCCACCTGAATGCCCTTTTCGGAGACCACATGACCCAAAACAACACCCTCAGTGACCATAAAATGGCACTTTTCCCAATTCAAGACCAAACTAACCTCGACACATCGGTTTAAAATGGTATCCAAATTAGCTAAACAAACTGAAAAACTCATACCATACACACTAAAGTCGTCCATAAACACTTCCATAATGGACTCGATGTAGTCGGAAAAGATGCCCATCATGCACCTTTGAAAGGTGGCGGGTGCGTTACATAGCCCGAATGGCATCCTGCGATATGCGAAAGTGCCATATGGACAAGTAAACGTGGTCTTTTCTTGGTCGGCGGGGTGTATCGGGATTTGGAAAAATCCCGAATATCCATCTAAATAGCAAAAATACTTGTGAGAAGCTAGTCTCTCAAGCATTTGGTCGATAAAGGGCAATGGGAAATGGTCTTTAAGTGTAGCGGTGTTCAACTTTCTATAGTCTATGCACATTCTCCATCCCGTCACAATTCGTGTAGGGATTAACTCATTCTTCTCATTCGGGACCATAGTAGTCCCTCCCTTCTTAGGTACAACTTGTACCGGACTCACCCACTTTGAATCGGGAACCGCATAAATAATTCCCGCATCCAACAATTTCATAACTTCCTTTTTAACAACCTCTTGCATATTCGGGTTCAACTTACGTTGACCCTGAACACAAGGACGATGACCTTCCTCCAGATTAATTCTATGCATACAGAAATCGGGACTGATTCCCTTCAAGTCATCAAGACTATACCCCAAAGCTTTCCTATTTTTCTTTAAAACAACTAACAAATCAGAAAGTTGTTGCTCGGTTAAATCAGCACTTACAATCACGGGGAAGCTCTCGGTATCGTCTAAAAAGGCATACTTTAGGTGAGACGGAAGTGGCTTACGCTCTAGAACGGATATGTCAATAGCAAATGAGGTGTGTACGATGTTGGTTACATCGACACCTTGCTCCTCCGTGAGCATCCTTCCTTCCAAAGCAGCTTCTAAGGCATCAACAACAGCAGAGTCAACGGAAGCATCACCTGCACACGCTTCCAAACATATCAAAGCTTCTAAGGGATCCCGTATAAGGGACGCCTCCATGGAATCATGAACTAAAACATCCACAACATCAATCATGCAACAAGAATCCATTATCATCGGATTCTTAAGTGTACTATCTAAGCAGAAAACAATGGTGTCTCCACCCACTTCCAAGGTCAATTTACCGTTCTTGACATCAATCACCGCGCCGGCGGTGTACAAAAATGGCCTTCCCAAAATTATGGGAATTTGGGTGTCCTCGGCCATGTCAAGGACGATAAAATCAACTGGGATAAAAAAAATTCCAACTCTAACGGGTACGTCTTCTAAAACTCCCAAAGGGCGTTTTATGGAACGGTCCGCCATCTGCAAAGTGACACTAGTACACCTAAGAGGACCCATATTAAGTTTTTCACAAACGGAGTAAGGCATGACACTTACACTAGCACCTAAATCACATAAAGTCTTATCAATCGATAAGGTGCCAATAGTGCAAAAAATCGAAAAACTACCGGGGTCCTTTAGCTTTGGTGGGGCCTTGTTCTGTAAAAATGCACTACACTCTGCAGTAAGAGCGACGGTTTCTACCTCACCAATGCGTCTCTTCCGAGTCAAGATGTCCTTCATAAACTTGGTGTAAGACGGGACCTGCATAATGAGCTCGGTAAATGGGACTGTAACCTGCAAATTCTTCACAACCTCCATGAACTTGCCAAACTGGGTAGTCTCCTTCCGATTCTTCAATCGAACCGGGAATGGCACTTGAATTGTTGGGCTAGTCGGAGTGGGAACGGGAGTAGTGGGTGGTGAAACTCGCTCACCACTTGGAGTTTCCACAATAATATCCTCATTAACATCTTCCACTAGAACCTCCTCCTTCTCGGCCGGTGTATCATCCTTAGGCATCGACGGGCCTTCATAGTGAGTGCCACTACGAAGAGTGATCGCATTAGCCGTATCTTGTTGTTGATCACCTTGAGAAGGGAGTTTACCTTGTTGACGCGTTGCTTGTGACGCGGCAAGGTGTCCCACTTGGTTCTCTAAATTCTTGATGGCATTATCCTTAGCTTGATCATTCTTTTGCATTTGAGCCATCATAGATTCCTGGGTCTTGGCCATCATCTGCATCATATTACGAAGCTCAGCCATTTCATTAGAACTCGAAGAAGAAGAAGAATTACCTTGAGCTTGTGCTGAGGATTGGCCAAAATTCTGTTGACTAGCACCGAAATTATGGTGAGAATTCCCAAAATTCTGATTAGTATTGCCAAAATTTTGTTGAAATTGACCCGAGTGAGGTCGCTGCTGAAAATTTCCCTGATTTTGGAAATTCTTTTGATTACCGAAAATCTGCTGGTTCTGCTGGTTCTGAAAATTCCCTTGATTATGGAATTGTTGTTGGTTCTGAAAATTTCCTTGATTCTGGAAATTCTGCTGATTCAGGAGATGCTGCTTTGGTGGGGGTACATATACTGGTGTAATAGGCGAGTTCAAGACATTAGTACTCCTGTAAGACAAAAGAGAAGCATCATAGCCCGGTTGGTTCATATACGGATAACGTGGACGCATAGAATGGAACGCATTCACCTGTTCTATGGAGCCTAGGCAACCTTGAGCTTGGTGGTCCGCGGCACCACAACGAACACATGCATATTCTTTCATGGCATGTACTTGATGCATGCCTCCTCCCCCTTGAGAATTTGACACTTCAAATGCATCAAATCTCTTTGCCAAAGCGGCTAATTGAACGGCCACGGCATTAGAGGACCCACTTTCACCGGAATTTGATCGAGTATTACCACGTGGATTACCCCATCGGGAGTGGTGAGATGCCATCTCTTCTATTGTCTGCCAAGCCTTATCATCATCCACATTACATTGGAAACGCCCATTGCATGCCGAATCCAGTGTACTCCTGCAATCATCATACAACCCGTTATAAAATTGGTTACAAAGAAACCAAACCTGAAAACCATGGTGTGGGCATTCCTTCACAAGCTTCTTGAACCGCTCCCACGCTTCATGAATATTCTCGTTCGGAGTTTGACGAAAATTCGTGATTTGACTCCGGAGCATGTTCGTCTTTTGTGGAGGGTAATAGTGCTTGTAGAAGGCAAGAGCAAGAGAATTCCAGTCGGTGATCCCCTCGGTGACTTTATCAAGATCGGTTATCCACTCCCTAGTGGAATCCCGTAGCGAGAACATGAAGAGCATCTCCATGACTTCTTCTTGAGTTACCCCGGCCGGAAGTGGAATCGTGGAGCAATAGTCGGTAAAAATCCTCATATGCTTGTGAGGATCCTCCTTAGGGTCACCACCAAATTGATTCTTCTCCACCAATGTGATAAAGGCGGGTCGAATCTCAAATGTACCTTGAGTGGCAGTTGGTCGTTTAACCAACTTAGGAAGAGCAGTTTGCTCGGGCTCCGAATGACTAGAAAGCTTCGGCATTTTTATGATCGGAGGGGGTGGTAAAATGATCTCGGGCTGAGATTGATGTTCCTCTTCAAAGGACTGATTCTCAGCTACAAATTCAGTATGAATAGCTTCCAAAATCGCAAGATCGGGAGCTGCGGAAATCTCTCTCCAAAACTGTCGTCGCCTACGAAAGGTTTTCTCGGGCTCAGGGTCGAACGGAGTAAGCTCTGATGACCGAAAAGACCTGGGCATAAGCAAAACTACAGTAGAAAAGTGAGATCAATCTCAAGGAGTTTTAATTCCTTGAGACGAAAGAGAGCATAGAAGAAACAAGCTAAAAAAACAAGAAAAACCGTTTCCCCGACAACGGCGCCAAAATTTGATGTGGGTTATATCGTCTCACCCAATCAAGATAAACCTAATGCTACTAACAAGAAGATAGCGGCAAGCAAGGTATCGAATCCACAGGGAAATAGTCAATTTTCGTTTATTAGCTATGGCGATTCTAAAATGCTCTAAACGGTTGATTGATTGAAAAAATATAAAAGACTACTAAAAGACGATAATAAAAATCGAATCTAACAATGGGATGAAAACTAAGGTCACGGGTTCACGATAGATGCTAAACAATTATGCGACAATAATAATAAACACATAGACATGCCAGTCGGCTCTAACACGTTCTCTCGAACTGTGTCAACCTAGGAATGATCTAACGGGCTCTCGCAACTTATTAGACTTCCTACCAAATCGCGCGGTGTATAATCCTAATTCGGCTTTCGCACGAGAACTAGAATTTCCCAAACAGATTAACATGTTGTGGCCTTTAACAAATTAATCGACAAATAAAGCACGCAAAAATGGTACTAGCATAATTATACATTTAGTATCAAAGTAGCATAATCGCAAAATAATCCATCGATCCCCCTCGACCCTAGCGAGAAAATTAGCTACACATGATAATTACGGAACAACAATACGCATACATGGAATTCATGATTGAAAGTGAAGCAAACAAATCTAGCAATAAACGAACGGAAATCTAACGAACTAAACGGAACAACAAATTGCAAATAGAGAAAATTACGACGAACTAAATAATTTGCGATCAATATTGAAACATCAAACTGAAATTTGCATAAAACGAAATTACCGAAATCGAATCCGAGTGAAAACCGAGTGCTAGAATCCTAAGGGTCACGAGTTTTCTAAAGTAAAAATAAGCTAAGTATGAAAAGTGATAGTAGGGAAATGATACAACTCTTAGTTATACAAAATGAGGCGAAAATGGGCTGCGTGTCACGCCGGCCGGCTGGCAGACCACCTGCCACATGCAGGGGCCGACGCACACCTAAAAATGAAGCTAAAATTGGCCTTGTGTCATGCCGGCCGGCCAGCAGGCCACCGATCACAAGCAGGCTGGCGTGCACGCACTAATAAAAGAAGTAATGGGTCGCTTCTCATGGCCCAATGAATCGTCACTTCCCATTTCTTCTTCGCCTAAACGTCTTGAGGCACGGGTTTTGTCTCGGGATCGTTCTTCTAACCGGATATGAGTGTAAATGCACATAAAGACCTGAAAACGTGTAGAATTTACAAAAACACTCACTCAAAGCAAAATGTTAGAAGAAACGGCTCTAAAGAGCGCGTTCTGACCATAAAAGACAACGGAATCGAGGGAATAAAGCTATATAAATACGACACATCACCCCAGTAGCAACAGCAAAGGGACCCAATATGTCCATTCCCCACTGGGCAAAGGGGATAGGTGACAGTAATGGCCTGAGTTCCTGGGCTGGAGCGTGAATTGATGGGGCGAACAGTTGACATTTTCTGCATTTTTGGGTCAGGCTCTTTGCATCGGCCAACATGGTAGGCCAGTAGTAGCCTGCTCTTAGGGCCTTATGGGCCAGCGACCTTCCTCCAACATGGTGGCCACAGATCCCAGAATGGATATCATCCAAAACCTCGGCGGCCTGCCTTGCCCCCAGACATCTGAGGAGGGGTGAGGAGAACGATTTCTTGTACAGCTCTTCATCAATCATTATAAACCACGCTGCCTTAGCTAGCACCCTTCTTTTTTGTGTAGCATCAGACGGCAGGACACCATACTTTTTGAACTGAATGAGAGGGGTCATCCAATCAGACGGCAGGTGTTGGTGGATTTTTCTTGGACAACGTCCACCCAGACCGACCTCCAGATGTCCTGCAGACTTGAACTGGCAAGCTTTGAAAGGGCGTCCGCCCGGTTATTCTTGGACCGGGGGATCTACCTGACTTCATAAGACTTGAGCCATGACAACCCTTGCTTCACTTTATCCAGATATGCAGCCATTGTCTGGTCCCTAGCCTCGTATTCTCCATTGATTTGATTGGCGATGAGTTGGGAATCTGTTCCCAAGACAATCCGCTCTGCCCCTGTAGCTTTGGCCAGGTTAACGCATGCTAGAACGGCTTCATACTCGGCTTCATTGTTGGATGCAGGGAATGTGAACCTGAGAGCATGCTCGAAGTCCACTCCCTCCGGACTGGTCAATACGACCCTGGCCTCTGCTCCGTTGGCTGTAGAGGACTCATCAGTGTACACCACCCATTCGCCTGCGGGCGGCTCGTCTTCCTCTGAGTGAGAGCACTCATCTAGGAAATCTGCCAGGGCCTGTGCCTTAATGGCTGTCCTGGGTTGATATGATATTCCCAGTCCGCTCAGCTCGATTGCCCATTTTAGCAGTCTCCCTGACTTTTCGAATTTTTCTAATACTTTCTCCAGTGGTTGGTCGGTGAGCACTACGATAGGATGTGCGTCAAAGTAAGGCCTGAGTTTTCTGGCTGCTATGACGACTGGCGTAGGCTGCCTTTTCCACCAGTGGATAGTTTCTTTCTGCTGCCCCCAGGGAATGACTCACAAAGTATATAGGCTGTTGAGAGCCTGCTTCTTTTTTCAGGATGACCGCGCTCACTGTCGAGTTAGTTACAGAGATGTGCAGGAAAAGCTTCTCTCCTGCCACCGGTCTTGCCAGGGTAGGGAGTTTTTTCAAATGTTCCTTCAGTTGTTTAAAGGCTTCTTTTTGCTCGTCTTCCCATTTAAACTATTTGTTGCCTTTAACACCTTGAAGAATGGGGTCGACTTGTCTGCCGACCTGGCAATGAAGCGTGCCAGGGCAGCCATTCTGCCCGTCAATCGTTGGATGTCCCTTATGATTTTAGGCTCTGGAAGATCTAAGACAGCCTGAACCTTCTCAGGGTTGGCGTCTATCCCCCTGGAGCTGACTAGGAAACCCAAGAAATTGCCTGAAGGAACTCCGAACGTGCATTTTTTCGGGTTGAGCTTCATCTTGTAGGCGCGCAGGGAGGAGAAGGTGTCCTGTAAGTCTGTCAAGTGTTCCTTGTCTCCCTTGCTTTTTACGATTGCATCATCGACGTAGGCCTCCAAGTTCCTACCCTTCTGGTTTTCAAAGACCTTGTCTACTAACCGCTGGTAGGTGGCGCCTACCTTTTTTAGCCCAAATGACATCATCTTATACATATAAGTGTCATGGATGGTGATGAAGGCGCACCTCACCCTGTCAGGCTGCAACAAATACAACTGATGGTATCCTGAGAAAGCATCCAGAAAACTTAGAATGAAGTACCCACTAGTGGCGTCTACCAACTGGTCTATTCTGGGAAGGGGGTAGCAGTCTTTTGGGCAGGCCTTGTTGAGGTTCGTGAAGTCTACGCACATTCTCCATGCGCCTGAGAACTTCTTCACCATTACAACATTCGCAAACCATTCGGGGTAATCACAGATTTCAATGAAATCCGCCTTCAACAATTTTTCTATTTCCTCCTTGATGGCCAGGTTCTTTTCTGCAGACATATTTCTTTTCTTCTGCTTTACAGGGCGGGCCTCCGGATTCACGTTCAGCCTGTGAACGATATAGGCCGGGTCGACCCCCGGCATTTCATCCGCCGAGTAGGCGAACACATCCCTGTTATCCCTTAGGACCTTAATCAGCTCTGCCTGGTAGGACGCCTCTAGATCAGCTTCTTTGAGGACTTGCCTCCCAGGCTCTAGGTCCACCAGCATACTTTCCCCCCCAGGTTCCAGGTGGTCGGCTGCCTGCTGTCTGGCTAGGATCTCATCCTCCCTACTAGGGGAACTGTCAGCTTTTCTTTTCCCTTTTCTTTCGCTTTCATGGGTCTGCAGGGCCACAGAGTAGCACTGCCTGGCTAACTCCTGGTCCCCGTGAACTTTTCCTTCCATGCCAAAATCTGTCACGTAGGCTATGGTAAGGGCCCTGATTGATATGGTTGCCTCAATCTCATCTAGGGTGGCTCTGCCTATCAGAGCGTTGTATGCAGACTTTGCATCCACCACAACGAATGATGCCCTGATATTCCTAGCGGAGGTTCCTTCCCCAAATGTCACAGGCAAGTCTATAATTCCCATAGGGAGCACGCCTCCCCCGCTGAACCCATACAACGATCCAGGGGCAGGTTTCAAGTGTCTCTTCTCCAATCCCATTTTCTCGAAGGCATCCCTGTACAGCAAGTTCGTGTAGGCACCAGTATCCACCATACATCTTCTCACGATGTGGTTGCTGATTTCCAGGGACATTACCAAAGGGTCACTATGGGGGTTCACCACCCGTCCCGAATCCTTAGGGGTGATGCTCAGTGTTATACCCTTTGGGCTTCCTGCCTTTTCAACGTAACAGATTTGGTTTCTCAATTCGCGAATCTGCCTTTTCTGGCCTCTCTTGCTTGTTTGTCCCTCTGCATCTCCTGATATCACGTGGATTATCAGGCGATTTTGCGCTGCTCCTTCGGGTTTCTCTACCGTCTCTTTCTGGACTTTGTTCCTTGCTGCGTAGTTGCTCAACCAGCCATTCCTGATGAGCTTTTCGATCTCATCTTTCAGGTGGCGGCACTCTTCGGTGGTATGGCCTACACAATCATGGAATGTACAGAATTTTTTAGGATCCCCTTTTGGGCTGCGTGGCTTACTTGGACGATTCCATTTTGCTGTCTCTTTTTCCAGCTCAAAAATTTCCGCCCTGGATCTGTTGAGAGCTGTATAACTGTCAAACCTAGGCTGGTAAGCCACGCGCTCTTTTCTGGGGGTATCACCCTCCTCAGTTCTCTGCTTCCCTGCTTCGGCTCTGCCACGTCCACCCTGCGGTCCCCCCTGCGACCTGGCAGGACCTGCGGGGGTATCCGGCAGACTATGGAACTCTTCCTGCAGCATAAAACCCTCTGCAATTTTTCGAGCCTTGGCCAAAGTTTCCGGCTGGGCCCTAATCATTTGATTCTTCATTTCTCCGGGGAGCAGGGAGTTGGTTAGTGCATATGCCGCCGTCGGGTCATCTATCTCCTTGACCTGCTGGAAGGATAGATCAAACATTTTCAAGTACTCCCTGACACTTTTGCCCTTCTTCTGTCTAAGGGTCATCAGGTCAAAGCGAGTGAGACGGCGTCTTTTGTTTCCAGCGTACTGATTTAGGAAAGCTTCAGCTAGCTCGATAAAATAACCGATTGATCCATGCGGCAGATCCCTGAACCACCCCTGGGCCAGACCCACCAGGGTGGTCGGAAAGATTTACACCAAACTGCATCATCGGCATCGTACATGCCCATGTGGCTTTCATATGCAGCCAGGTGATCCTCCGGGTCAGTGGTGCCATCAAATTTGACGGACGGCATTTTGATTTTTGGAATGGGGTACCCCTGTACTTCAGGGTGAAGTGGGATCCTAGTAGGTCTACCTGCCATCCTTGACCTGCTCCCGGCGGAGTGGTAACCGTAGTCATCCCATCTGTCAGGGGTCGGTTTCCTACTGCCGGGGGAGCGGTGCCTGGGCGGTTGCCTACTTATCGCTTCGTCATCTCTGGCAGGAGAGTGGTATCGCGATCGTTTTTTGTGAGTAGGTTCGAGATTATCGCCCTGCCGATGCTTTGACTTCAGGGGTTGCCCATGGTTGAGTCTTGATTGCAGGCTCTGGGATAGCCTTGGTGCTGGCTGCGATTCTGCTGCAGGCGTTAGCCTGGAGAAGACATCACCCTGCTTCTCCCCCAGACGTTTAGATGCAGGCTCTCTGTGCCTCATTCTGTCCTGCAGATCTTGGGACAAGCCTCTTTTCTCACGGGCAGCGGTTGACTCAGTAGTGTGTATGGAGAACGCTTTCTGCTGGGCAGGTTGCTCCGGACTGCCTGCTGTAAGACGCCTCTTCGCCTACGCATACACTTGAGCCATTTTTCTCGCCTTCCTTTGGATGTTTCTGGCGGCGGTTCGCTTTGTGCCCCCAGCCCCTTCTCCATTTTCAAAGTGGAGCTGTCTGGGGGTTGTTGCAACCCTGCCCACCAGATCTTCAGGAGTGAACTTCTGATTGAGCATCACCGAGAAGAAGGCTGCTGTTTGTGCCATCTGAGCAGGGGCGAGGTTCAAGGTATGCCTCGGATGTGCCCCCTGCCCAGCTGCCACAGCAGCATTATGTGCACCCTAAAGACTGGCTGTAACACCCGTAAAATTTACAACTTTGATATTCGTCCCGTGGCGATTAAATCGACTCTTATCGAGTCTCGTTATTTTTCATCCAGCTTAATTTCGATCTTCGTATAACACTTTAATAAATTTTCGTTCAAAACCAATTTTAATTTCCTTGTTCGCGAGAATTTTAATTAATCTCGAGAAATTGCTATTTAATATTTTTCTACGCGATTTCGTATATAATTATTTTCGAAACGTGATTTTAATACTTCTTTCTCATAAACACGTTCTCATATGTTTTCCGTATTATTATTATTATTATTATTATTTTATTATTATTATTTTTTTTTTTTTTATCGCGAATCGGGCTCAGATTGTAGCAGACCCGACCGTTTCCCTCAGCAGACTGAGATATTTTCGTAGTCGGTTGAGAGTCAAAACCGACTCCTCTATTTCCATCTTTATCTTATTACAAGTTACCCAACCCCTTTTAAACTCCAACCATATCCCATATCCCATATCCAATGTACGTTCTCTTATTCTCTTCTCAAATAAAAAAAAAAGAACGTAAACAACAATAGTGCACTGTTCTTCATTTTTTTCCCGTTTTCGATCATTCTCTTCATTCCGTGTTCATCTTAGTTCAAGGGTAATCATCGAAACCCCTATTCCTCCTTCCTACTTCTCGATTTACGACGCTAATAAAGGTCTTGTACCTTTTTATACATATTTTTTTTATTATAGGTTTTCGAGACAACCCCGAGGAAGACGAGTACATTATTGACTCAGATCTTGATTAAGGTAACACGACGATCTCGGTATTGCTTGATATTTTGTCGTAGTTACATGTATAGAATTTAAGTTTTTGTTTGGCTATTATAGTATGTCATTAATTTTTTTTATTTAAAAGTTTTAGAATCGTTAATTTTCAATTATTTCGTTGTTATGTTCGTTTTTACGAGATTAGCGAATAAATCGTTATAATAGTTATTAAATCATAATATTTGGCCGATACACTAATAAATTTTAAAGTTCCTGCCAAAAAAAAAATAAATTTTACAGATTTCGAGTTTTTGAGTCGTTTAATGGATTTTTAACCGATTTCGTACAAAATCGATTTAAAACCGATTTAATGTTCAAATGCCTAAATTACGTATTTAAATCTGAAATTTTTTGTGTACGTACATTCTGACCAAATTTAATTTTCTGTAAATTTTCGTAATTTTTCGAATTTTATAAGTGGGTGAAAAAAAATAAATAGTCCTAAAACACCGTTTATCGTTAAAACCGAATATTCCTTTTAATTTTTGATTTTTATTTTTTTTATTCTCGATTCAAAATAAAGTTTCTGATATTTTCTAACAAAATAATTATTTTTGTGACATTCGAGATTTAATAAAATAAAAAGAGCGATAAATAGTTATTTAACCTTTTAAAACGAAACCGATGATTAAAAGACGGTTTTTCCTTCTTTTTTTTAATTCTGGATTATTTTTTTTTAAAAACTGAAAAGTTTCTGGAAAATTTTTATTTCTTTAATAAGTTATGATTTTTAACAACCGTGCACAAATCGTTTTGAATTTAGCTTTTATTTTTAATCGTTAACGTTTATTAACGCGTTTTCCGTAAAAGCCTTTAAAAACGAGTTTCCAGATTTTGAAAAAAAATTATTTTCTGGACAGATTGTCTAAATATTAGTTTTAATTATTTATCGTAATTTTTACACTATTTTTCGAAGCTTTTAAATGATAGAATCAATTTTTAAGCGAAATCGTGAATAATCGTTAAAACACGATTTTACAGCAACTTATTTAATTTTCCAGCAATTTCGAACCTTCTAAAAATTTAACCGTTTCATCTTAAGTCACCCTTTATGTTATTCAAAAATAATTTAAATGTTTAATAAAATAAAGAAGGTTAAATAAATTACTTTTATAAAGATGATTGTCGTAAAACATTATTTTATACTCGTTCCGTCGAAACTAATAATAAATAGGGAATTTTAGTTTTATATATTTTCGAAACACCCTAATTCATAATAATAATAATAATACGTTTTTGAAATATTTCGATATTTCTTATAAACAATTTATACTCGATTTAGAACTTAAAAATTGTTAAGGCCGAAAGTAGTAGTTTGCGAAATTAATAATATTTACTTTATAGTTAGAGTAAATTACTATTCTCGATATTTTTCTATAACGCTATTTTCATCGTATTGTTATTCCAAGAAAATTTCCTAAAATAGAAAATTTCCTAAAAATAGAAAGTTTCCTAAATCAGAAAGTTTCCTATATTAGAAAGTTTTCTTTTTAGAACGTTTTGTCAACGACTTTGTTTTGGAGTTATGGAATAAGGATAAGTGTACGGGTAGAGTAATACAGCCTAGGGTATACGTTTTGCCATCAACTATAAAGCTGCTGTGTCTAGTTAGAGACACATTGGTCGTTGAACTGAGCATGGTTTGTGTTCAGGAGTGTGTATATTTTGACCTTAAACTTAGATATCGCATCGTGTAAATCGCCGTCGGGTTGAACTGGATTACGGTTGGTGTCCAGGAGGGGTGTACATTACTTAAGCCAGGACCTCGCTGCACGCAGTCCTGTTATAGTTGAGTTGCCTAGTTAGAGACTGAAGTCTAATTTGTTTTGACTAAATTCTCGAACCTAGTTTAGTATGATCCTAGTGAAAGTCTATTCCGTTACACTGATTGACTTCCATAGCGCCGTTATTTTTATTGATTGACATGGATTTGCAGGTTGACAATCATTTCGAATTATTTTACCGTATCATTTTAAATATTTTCCATTTTTCAACTATTTTGATATAGTAGTAACTGTGCATTAATATCATGTAATATGGCTGGGAGAACGTCGTCGTTACTCCCCACTGAATTGTGGCTGTTATGTTTATAACATGGCAGGTATTATCTGTTCGGGTTGTGTGTGCTAGCGAGCGGCATTTAATCTTGCGCCGTTGAATTTATTTTTATATTATGGTTTGTATGCTAAACATTTTTGAGGAATTTAATTTTTGCCCTTTTTATAAAAAGTGGCAGTTGTACTGACTTACCTTTTTATTATTAAAATTTAGTTATCAGTGTGTTAATCCCAACTAAACAGTGATTCCGCCATTGTTTCGCATTAGAATTTATAGGGGATTACAGTTGGTATCAGAGCATCGTTGCTCCCGACGCTCACACATGATTTTAGGAAAAATATCAGTAAATTGGTTAAACATTAAATAAGATATTAGTGAGAGATGGGTAGAAACCAAAATAAGGACTTACTTGTTTAGTTTATATGTTCCTGAACTCAATGATTAGCATTGATTATGTGTTTCTTTTGTGATTAAGATGAACGGCCGAACGAACCAGAATGACATCAATGCTGCGTTTGTCGACAACCTAAATGCGATGGTGCAAACACTCCAGGAATTGACCAACAGGAACGCAAACAACCAGCGACCCTTTAGCTTCTCGCACGCAGCTGAAGGAATGGCCAAGAGCAAGTTAGAATTTTACGACGGCTCTGTAGATCCTGAAGTCATGAATCGTTGGTTCCGGTTGATGGAGAGGCAATTCGGGATTTATTCTGCTCCCGAGGACCAGAAGGTGGGCCTGGCCGTGCTTTACTTGTCTGATGAAGCCGATCGATGGTGGAGCCTGGTTGGCCCAACTACCTTGCAGACTCCGGGTTTTGGTTGGGCTCAATTCAAGATCCTGTTGGAGCGTAGGTTCTATCCCAAGGAGCTAAAGAAGCAAAGAATGAGGGAGTTCAGCAATCTTGTCCAAGGAAACAACATGACCGTGGCTGAGTACTCGCAACAATTCCATTTCCTGGCGCATTATGCTGAAGGCCTGCTACAAACTGAGGACAATCGAGCCTTTTATTTCAGAGAGGGGCTCAGAGCAGACATTGCACACAATATTCCCAGGGATTTGGAGACTGTACAAGATATCTACAATGCCGCGTTGTTTACCGAGTCCTCACTGAAGGAAGTCAAGAAAATGGAGACCACTGCTGCTGGTTACAAGCGACCATTCCAATCTTCTGGCAACACCTCTTCTTCATCGAAGAAATTTCATTCTTCTGGAGGTCTGAAATATTCCTTTGTTTTCTTTCTTCTTATCTTGTTCAGAATCACATCATATGTTTTACAGGAAAAAGGAACAACTCTAACTCCCGATTTCAAGACAAGAAGAGCACTGCCTGCTTCAAATGCAAGAAGGATTTCCACCCGGGCAAGAACTGTGACGGCTCTCCCATCGTCTGTTTCACCTGCGGAGAACCGGGACATATTTCGACCAGATGTCCGAAGAAGGCTGCAACCAGCGATGCTGTCACCACACCTTCTCGAAAGGGGCGCATATTCTTGATGAGCCGAGCCGACGCTGAGGCTAACCCTGACGTAGTTACGGGTATGTTTACGATCTCTGGTGTTAGTGCCTTTATATTATTTGATACTGGTGCCTCCATATCTGCTATCTCCTCCAGCTTTGCTTCGAAATTATCTCTTATTCCTTCCCAAGCCGAGCCTATTTCTATCACTCTTCCTTCTGGTGAAATCGTTGCTTGTTCTAAAGCATATCAAGCTGTTCCTATTCTTTTTTCCGGTATTATCCTTCCTTCAACTCTTCTCGAGTTTCCTCTGGCAGAGTTCGATGTTATTTTGGGCATGGATTGGTTATCCCTCTATGATGCAAGATTTCAGTGCCGAGACCAGAAGATTTTTCTGAAGACTCCTAGTGGTTCTCGTATTACTTATCGTGGTGGTCGACGCCAGAAGGGTATCAAGATCATTTCTGCTATGAAAGCTATTCGTTTGCAGAGAAAAGGTTGCCAAGCATTTTTATGTACGGTGGCTGTAACTGCAGAATTACCCAAACTTGAGGAAGTACGCATAGTCAGTGAATATGCAGATGTATTTCCCGAGGAATTACCTGGTATTCCCCCTGAGCGAGATGTAGAATTCACCATCGAGCTCGTACCAGGTACTGGCCCTATTGCCAAGGCTCCTTATAGAATGGCTCCAGCTGAGTTGCAAGAATTGCGTAAACAGTTGGATGATATGATTGAGAAGGACTTCATTCGTCCTAGTTCATCTCCATGGGGTGCTCCTGTACTGTTTGTAAAGAAGAAAGACGGTACTATGCGCTTATGTATTGACTATCGTGACCTTAACAAGGTTACGATCAAGAACAAATATCCCTTGCCCAGAATCGATGATCTCTTCGATCAACTTAAGGGCGCTTCTGTATTTTCCAAGATCGATCTCAGATCGGGTTATCATCAAATCCCTGTCCGTGAATCAGATATTCCCAAGACGGCTTTCAGTTCGAGGTATGGACACTATGAGTTCAAAGTTATGCCTTTTGGACTGACCAATGCTCCTGCAGTATTCATGGATCAGATGAACCGAACGTTCCGGGAGTATCTAGACCAGTGTGTTGTTGTCTTTATTGACGACATCCTAATCTATTCTAAATCCGAGGCTGAGCATGCCGAGCATCTTAAGATCATTCTTGGCATCCTGCGAGATCAAAAGTGGTATGCTAAGTTCTCTAAGTGTGAATTTTGGCTCTCTGAAGTGGCTTTCTTGGGTCATGTCATTGCTAAAGACGGTATTAAAGTGGACCCGGCTAAGATTTCCGCTATCGAGAATTGGACAAGTCCGAAAGATGTTGGTGAGATTCGAAGTTTCTTAGGTCTTGCTGGATATTACCGAAGATTCGTTCAAGATTTCTCTAAGGTGGCCCGTCCTATGACTCAGTTGCTTAAGAAAGAGTCTAAGTTCCTATGGAACCAGGCCTGTGAAGATGCCTTCTCCGAGCTTAAGAGACGGCTTACTACTGCTCCAGTTTTGACCCTACCCGAGGAAGGTGTTAACTTTGAAGTTTATTGTGACGCTTCTAAGCATGGTTTGGGTTGTGTTCTCATGCAAGGTGGTAAGGTAGTCGCTTATGCCTCTAGACAGTTAAAAGTTCATGAGGCGAATTACCCTACCCACGATCTTGAGTTAGCTGCTGTAGTTCATGCTCTAAAGGTCTGGCGACATTATCTCTATGGAGTGAGGTGCAAGGTGTACACTGACCACAAAAGCCTACGATATCTCTTTACGCAGAAAGACCTTAATGCGAGACAGAGACGGTGGGTAGAGTTGGTGAACGATTACGATCTTGAATTGGTGTACTGCGAGGGTAAAGCCAATGTGGTTGCAGATGCTCTTAGCAAAAAGATCCTACATTCCTTAACTCCATGTTCTGGCATTTCTGAAGATTTGTCCCGAGAGTTCGCAAAGATGACAATTGATGTGGTTATCGAAGGTTCTGATGGGCGGATCAATGCCTTAGTTGCTGAACCGGCTCTTTTTCAGGAGATTCGTGATAAACAGTTGGAAGATCCTCTCGTTGCCGGTATCCGTGAGAAGATGAAACAGGGTAAAGCTCTCGATTTCTCTGTGGATTCTAGTGGAGCTCTGAAGTTTAGGGACCGTTGGGTCGTTCCGGATGAGGTGGAAGTCAGGAAGCAGATTTTGACCGAAGCTCATAAATCGAGATATTCTGTACATCCCGGAGGTGGTAAAATGTACAAAGATTTGAAGCTTCATTTCTGGTGGCCATTCATGAGGGACGACATTGCCAAATTTGTGAGCAAGTGTTTGACTTGTCAGCAGGTTAAGTTTGAACATAAGAAACCTGCTGGTATGCTACAACCGCTCCCTGTTCCAGAGTGGAAGTGGCAGTGTGTAGCCATGGATTTTGTAATGGCATTACCAAGAACCGTAAATGGAAGAAACGGTATTTGGGTCATAATAGATCGTTTGACCAAGTGTGCACGATTTGTTCCTATCCGTGACACTTGGAGTCTAGAGAAGCTTGCAGAAGTCTATATTGCCGAGGTGGTTCGTCATCACGGTGTTCCACTCGAGATCGTGTCCGACCGAGATCCAAGGTTCTGTTCTAAATTCTGGAAGGCATTACAAAGTGCCTTGGGAAGTCGATTGTTGATGAGTACCGCTTTTCATGCCGCTACCGATGGTCAATCCGAGAGGACGATTCAGACCTTAGAAGACATGTTACGGGCTTGTGCGTTGGATTTTCAGGATAATTGGATCCGACATCTTCCATTGGTGGAATTCTCCTACAACAACAGTTATCATGCTTCCATCAAGATGGCCCCGTTTGAAGCACTGTATGGTCGTAAGTGTCGTAGCCCATTGTGTTGGGACGTACCTGGTGAGGTGAAGACTTTGGGTCCTGATCTGTTGGCCGAGACCGTTGACGCAGTGGAATTAATTCGTTCCAGGATGAAAGCTGCTCAGGATCGTCAGAAATCCTATGCTGATGTCCACCGCCGACCTCTGGAGTTTGCAGTTGGTGATCTGGTATTTCTTAAGGTATCGCCGATGAAAGGAGTGAAACGATTCGGGATCAAAGGCAAACTTAGTCCTAAGTTCATTGGACCGTACCCCGTGATCGAGAAGGTAGGTGAAGTGGCTTACAAGCTAGAGTTGCCTGCTTCGATGGGCAAAGTTCATGACGTCTTTCACGTGTCTCAGCTGAGGAGGTATGTTAGTGACCCCGAGCACGTTCTAGAACCAGAAATTGTTGATGTAGAACCTGACCTGACATACGAGGAGAGACCTGTGAGAATTACTGATCGACGAGAGAAGCGCTTGAGGAATAAAGTTGTACCCTTAGTGAAGGTTTTATGGCGCTGTAACAAGTTCGAAGAAGAAACTTGGGAAACCGAAGCGGCGATGCAAGCCAAGCATCCTCATCTCTTCGAGTAAGGTAATCTCGATTCCTTCCTTTCTGTCTTTTCCAGTTTCGAGGACGAAACTTCTTTTTAGTGGGGAGGGTTGTAACACCCGTAAAATTTACAACTTTGATATTCGTCCCGTGGCGATTAAATCGACTCTTATCGAGTCTCGTTATTTTTCATCCAGCTTAATTTCGATCTTCGTATAACACTTTAATAAATTTTCGTTCAAAACCAATTTTAATTTCCTTGTTCGCGAGAATTTTAATTAATCTCGAGAAATTGCTATTTAATATTTTTCTACGCGATTTCGTATATAATTATTTTCGAAACGTGATTTTAATACTTCTTTCTCATAAACACGTTCTCATATGTTTTCCGTATTATTATTATTATTATTATTATTTTATTATTATTATTATTTTTTTTTTTTTTTATCGCGAATCGGGCTCAGATTGTAGCAGACCCGACCGTTTCCCTCAGCAGACTGAGATATTTTCGTAGTCGGTTGAGAGTCAAAACCGACTCCTCTATTTCCATCTTTATCTTATTACAAGTTACCCAACCCCTTTTAAACTCCAACCATATCCCATATCCCATATCCAATGTACGTTCTCTTATTCTCTTCTCAAATAAAAAAAAAAGAACGTAAACAACAATAGTGCACTGTTCTTCATTTTTTTCCCGTTTTCGATCATTCTCTTCATTCCGTGTTCATCTTAGTTCAAGGGTAATCATCGAAACCCCTATTCCTCCTTCCTACTTCTCGATTTACGACGCTAATAAAGGTCTTGTACCTTTTTATACATATTTTTTTTATTATAGGTTTTCGAGACAACCCCGAGGAAGACGAGTACATTATTGACTCAGATCTTGATTAAGGTAACACGACGATCTCGGTATTGCTTGATATTTTGTCGTAGTTACATGTATAGAATTTAAGTTTTTGTTTGGCTATTATAGTATGTCATTAATTTTTTTTATTTAAAAGTTTTAGAATCGTTAATTTTCAATTATTTCGTTGTTATGTTCGTTTTTACGAGATTAGCGAATAAATCGTTATAATAGTTATTAAATCATAATATTTGGCCGATACACTAATAAATTTTAAAGTTCCTGCCAAAAAAAAAATAAAATTTACAGATTTCGAGTTTTTGAGTCGTTTAATGGATTTTTAACCGATTTCGTACAAAATCGATTTAAAACCGATTTAATGTTCAAATGCCTAAATTACGTATTTAAATCTGAAATTTTTTGTGTACGTACATTCTGACCAAATTTAATTTTCTGTAAATTTTCGTAATTTTTCGAATTTTATAAGTGGGTGAAAAAAAATAAATAGTCCTAAAACACCGTTTATCGTTAAAACCGAATATTCCTTTTAATTTTTGATTTTTATTTTTTTTATTCTCGATTCAAAATAAAGTTTCTGATATTTTCTAACAAAATAATTATTTTTGTTTTTTTTGGTCGTGTGTCGTCCTTTTTACGGGTCCCTCGTCGTTTTATTTCTTTTTATTTTCTAATATCGATAATACTAAAAAACTATTTTCATATATCGAACATTCTTAAAAAATATGATATCAACTCTATAGTTGAATATCGTATTAACAAAGAATTAAATCAAATCTCGTCGATGCTAAAAATCGTTACTTTTTTACAAATACAACGATTCTGACGCGGAGAGAACTAACATCTTCTTTTCGTTCAAATTTCTTTCAAACTATTTTACAAAACTTTTTTAAAATTCATTCCGAATATTCGATATCGATTTCATAATCGCATATCGGGTACAACGAATATCGAAAACATAAATCAAGTATAAATTAGTTCGTATTTGTACGCGATTTATCAAATTAGCAATTTTCGAACAACAAACGAGACCGGGACAGACCCGCACGCGAGTCGCGCCCATCCCAGGCGACTCGCGCACGGGCCTGAAACTCGAGTCCCTTTTTTAGCTTTTCGTTCGTTTTTTATTATTTATTCTACAAAACGATTTCTCAAAATTTGTATCTTTCCTAAAACTATTCCGAGTATTTGATATCGATTTCATAAACGACTATCGAATATAACGAATATCGAAAATATTAAGTCGAGCACGAATTATGCAATATTCGTACGCGATTTAATAAAAGCATCGAATTTTCAAAAATCGGTCTCGAAAACAGGCCGGGACGCGAGTCACATGCGTCCCGAGCGAGCCGCGCGTCCGGCCGAAACACGGCTCGTCTTTCGTTCTTTTTTTATTATTCTTCGAATTTCGTTTTTTATACAAAACGGCGCCTTTTTAACAATATTTTTCAGATTTCGACTAATATTTTCTCGATCTTGCATATTCATCATATTTGCTATATTATTTTTCACAAATCGATACTAACTCGTTTGTTCATCTTGTAGCAAATTCATTCTTTTTCATTATTTGTTTTATTATACTAAAACGAACCTCACATGCTAAATTCAACTTCGACGTTAAATTTTTCATGCATTAAACCGACTTAGCAACCCATTCAATTCCTCGCATGTTTAGGAAAACAATGTTTGCATATCATTCATCGTTCAACTAACGCGCGTATTAAAAAATCAAACGATATTCTAGTAGAGGCCGCTAATGTGCGAGCGGGGTTGGGTGTTCTTTGTGAACTTCCCAACACGTACCCTCACCTCTTACTCAGAACCTCGGTTTCCGGATGTCCGAAACCATTGGCAACGAGAGTCATTCAATACACGATATCTGTATCGGTATCAAATGCTAAGGGACGAACCCAATAAACTCTGACATCGGAAATGGGTCGTATTTTGTACACGGCCCACTACGACATAGAGTGGGTTCGAACGGGCCCGAACTCCCACAAAGTTCGGTGGCGACTCCAACTTCGATTTAAATTTCACTTCGATCCATTCTCATATGGAGATTCATTCGCCTCCCCAAACCCGCGCGTGGCCGCGTCGAGGTGGACCTATGTCATGTCCACAATTTGGCGACTCTGCTGGGGATTAACTGATGTGTGACTTACCATCGGCATCCTCAGGGTGAGACTCGAACAGAAATCGTTTGACTAGTATCAGGCTATTCTAACCTACTTAACGTCAGGGGAATATCCTCCAGGAGCTGAAAACCGAGCCAAGAAGGCTCTACGAAGATGGGCAACCCAGTTCATCCGCACAGACGATGGACAGTTATATAAGAAAACAGCACAGGGGGCTCTACTCCTATGCATTGACAAAGCGCGAGCCGAAAGAGTCATGGCTGAAGTACATGATGGTGAAAATGGTCCGCATATGAACGCCCATATGTTGGCCCGGAAAATCACGAGACTCGGCTATTATTGGAATAGCATGGAAACTGACTGTCAGTCATACGTCAAACACTGCCATAACTATCAGATTTTCGCCAATGTGCAGCATATGCCTTCATCCCTATTATATACAATGACATCACCATGGCCATTCTCAACATGGGGAATTGATATAATCGGGAAAGTGAACCCTTTCGGGATGGGAGGTCACTGCTTCATCCTAGTGGCTATTGACTATTTCACTAAATGGGTCGAAGTCGAATCATACCGGATCTTGAATGCCAAACACGTGGCTAAGTTCATCCAAAACAAAATTATATGTCGATACGGGATTCCGCACGAGTTCACCGGTGATCACGGGACCCATTTTCAAGCTGAAACTGCCACTTTGCTGGAAAAGTACAATATCCAAAGGCATACATCGTCGCCTTACCGTCCCCAAACAAATGGAGCGGTGGAGGCAGCCAATAAGACAATTGTCACCATACTTAAAAAGATGGCTGAGAATTACCGGGACTGGCCCGACAAGATACCCTTCGCCTTATGGGGATATCGGGCATCAATTCGAACTGCAACCGGAGCAACTCCATACTATCTGACATATGGAATGGAAGTAGTCCAGCCAGTCGAGCTAGAAGTACCATCCCTTAGGATTCTGCTCGAAAGCCAGGTACCTGAAGCAGATTGGGTCCAAGCCCGATATGACTCGCTAGTCCTCTTAGACGAACGGCGATCTCGGGCTCTAAATAACATTCAGATATATCAGAAAAGGATCCAACGGGCCTTTAACAAAAGGGTTAGGCCCAAAAATATCAAAGAGGGCGATCTAGTCCTAAAATCTGTTCGGGCTTTACTACCAGTTGACCCAAGGGGAAAATTCAAACCCAATTGGGCTGGGCCATAGTTAGTGAAGAAAATTCTTTCGGAAGGAGCAGTAATTCTAACGGACTTGGACGGAAACGAGTTCGTCAACCCAACAAACTTGGACCAACTGAAGCGTTACTACCCATAAGCCCTATCTCAATGTCATTTGCAAAAATTTATAAAAATTTGTCCTTTTATAAGTTTTCAAAAATTTTAAGCAAGTCAATAAGTTAGGATTACTTATCCTACCGTTGCACATCTCGAATTAATAATCTTGATATATTTCGAAAAATTGCAAAATTACTTCTGAACTATGGAAGGTTTGATTCCATTAATTTGGATACGTAGGCAACCCTCAAAAGGATACAACCACTGCAATAACGAAAAGACGGGAACGGTATTCACTAATAAGTCTTTTTATTATATATAAAAAAAACCGATAAACTCGGGAATTTCAAAATACATCACAAAGAAAAAAGAACAAAAATAACAAAATCACACCACAAAAATAGTAGTAATACTTAAATAATAAATTTAGGAGACTACTCGTACATTTTTCCTTTCCCCTTATCTTTCGGGTCACGTGGAGCCCGAGGCCGACGGGGCGGGGGCGAACGTTCCCTAATCACAAGCGGAACTTCTTGTGCTCGAATCCGCTTCTTCGATTTTGGGTCTTCTACCGCTTGCACCGGTCCAAGCCGAGCCCTGACGGGCTCGGCAAGTCTGTCTCGAGGACCAAGTCGGTCCTTGACTGCCAGCTTGGGCCCTAGTCTCCTTTCTAAATCCGTCTGGGGGCTCACCTTTCCCCGTGCACCCTTAGTACTGGACCCTTCAGTCTGAGTCCTAGATTTCCCTTTCTGACCTGCCGGAGTAATGTCTTCGTCAAAGAAGCTTTTATTATCTTTAGCATGTTCCCGGCGTAACAGGTCGAAAGCCTCGTCAGTCTTCAAGGCAGCTCGGGTTTTAGCTGAGTCAGCTCTTGTCCACCTCACATAAGAGTCAGATACCCAGATCGAATGAGGATTTTTAGGAACGGGCCAAGTAGCTCGTGTATACCACCTTTGCATCCAGGTGTCACGCATTACATCCGCCAACTGAGTAGATTCACTCACCACTGCCTCGATTTCTGGGATTCTTTGGGCCCGACCATATTGCCTAAGTATGCGATCGGGAAAGAGGTGAATTGTCTGTCTAAAAGATAGGATTACTTGATATCGAGCCCTATCTCGAGACTCTAAGTCGGTCCGAACATAAATGGGCCACCATGGGACGGTCTAGCGGATCAACGGGCCTTCATGGAAAGATAGCACCTCATCCTAGTATTTTTGGGTGTTGAAGCGAGAAAAGGCAATGGTCCGTCTCCTCATCATAACTTGTTTGGGTTGATACCGGCTCACGTCTAGAGGAGGATCCAAGATCGATAGCCTCTCGAACAGCCAAAGCTGAAAAACCCGCAAAAAAATCAAAATCGCGAAAAGTGTTAAAATCACGTAAAAAAAACGCGAAAACCGCAGAAACCGGGAAAATCGGAGAAAACCGCAGAAACCGGGAAAATCGGGAAAAAACCGCAAAATCGGAAAAATCAGGAAAAAAACCGGAAAAAATCAAAAAAACCGGTATACCTGTAGAAGACGGGTACTCCCAGTCAACCGGATTGACGGATTCCTTTTGCGATTATCCAAACCCTGGATAATCTCTCCTGTAATCAACCAAGTCGGGCTGTGCTCCGTTTCCATCAAGTCAGCCACAGTAAAAAGTCTAACATGGCCCATGCAAGATAATAAATCCATATGGCCTTCGAAGGCATAGACATGGAGCATACAAAACGTAAAGGCCCTACGGCTGTGGACCGGCCTGACTCGGACATCATCTGGGTTCATAAATTTTTCAGCTAGATCGATCAAAGAAACGGTATCTCCTTCTAGCATACGGGATACCTCTATGTGAGAAAGTCCTAAAAATTCCCGTAACTTCCTCCTCAGGTCAGAAACCGAAAAAGGGATAGCAGGGCAAAGTATGAGATTCCATCCTCCTACAGCAGCAATTTCCTCAGGGATAGGACAGATTTCGCCTCGAGGAAAACCAAATACATGATAAGTATCGTCCCAATAGGACAGGCAAGCATCCAAGAAGTGACGATCTACTTGCATCTGACGGATCACGAACAATTGGGTAACGCCATTCTGATTTAGGATGACCTTATCTGCATTTCTGAAGTATTTGGACCACTCTTGCAACATTCCAATTAAACGGTCGATTCCCATAATTGGATTTCTAAAAGAATGAATAAATTTCTCAGGGTTTGTTTTTCTTTAAGAAAGAGAAGTAATTGTGGGAATTGTGAGAATTTATGAAGCAAGGAGAGAGTATTTATAGCATAAAACCAAGTTCTCCTCTTCACCTTAGGATTCCCAATCCTAGAGTATTTAGCGTACAATCCTTATCCTAAGGTTTAGCTAAGTCATCCCGAGCATTCATATTCCTTTTCTTAGTAAAAAATTCTCTAATTTTCAAAGACTCCTACAAACTCAAAAATTCAGAACCTTTCTCAAAATTTTTATTTCCCAGCGCGAGTCTTTTTTCCTACAATAATTACATGCAAAAACTTTGCAACTTTGCATAAATATGTACAGGACGACTCAAACAGGACCATGCAATTCGCATAACTCCCCAGCGGCATTTAACAAGATGAGCCCATATATAGGCACACCTAAAGTCTTATACGACGAGTTCAATCACCCACGGAGTTATCATCAACTCAGGTACATTTCTAGTCTGTGGCCGGTGGGCCCTTTACGCAGGTCTAATGGACTTTAAACGACCCGATCGGAAGTCTGCCAGGTCTTAATCTTTGATTGGCCTGGTAGCTACTCTGACTTTCGCCCTGTCCAAGCCTCAATCAGAGTGGGGGCTCTGTAGACACCCACATTTGACCGCCAGGTGTCTATAGCAGTTCCCGACAAACACCTGATGATGATCGGACGCAAACATGCTTTAACGTACTCGAAAATGGGCTCAAAATCATTGGCATTTGGCTTGGGCTTTTTAAGGAGTATAAATTTCACAAAACCAACCTCAAATTCAGGCCCAGTGGTCGTTTCGAGTCAAATAAGACTAATTTGGGTCGAATCCGACACCAGGGGTAAAACCGTCTTTTAGCGATCGAGTCAAAACCCGGTCAAAGATTTTCCCGAGACACGTGAGTCAGCCGTGACACCTCACACGACTGGTTCGGACTCCAATACTACAAAAATCAGCTACACAAAATATTAAACAAATCCATTTAAGGATAGAATTCGATCTCGAGAAGGAATTCTATCCGAAAACCGAATCAAACACCCGACCGAATGCAAACACTCGGCCGAGCAGCACATATCAGCCGGTTTCCCTTGCTTCCTCGACAAGCAAGCGGAATCCTTACACCTTTCGACTTCCTATATTTCCTATCCTAAGCGGTAGATCTAATTCAAAAGCACCTCTCCTAGCCAAGGTCGGGAATTTCCTATAAATAGCCCCTTGCACGATACAAAAAGAACAACGAATATTCATTATCAAACATCAACACCTTTTTACAGAGCATCAGATACAACAAACAGATACACATCAACTTTTACATCGAGAAACCGATAGTACAAAAAAACCGAAGGAGCCGGTCCCCTACCCGACGCCTTTCACGTCCAAAATCAAGCCACCACAACTCACCAACTTCCACTCGACGCTCTTGTGCCCAAGCCACGTCCCGACGAGCCCCGATCCGAGTAAACTGAAACATGTAGGTTGAGGGTGTACCAAACCCGATTTCTCCTTCTCGTCGCCCGCCTCTTATAAGGGTCCTCGTCCGTCTTGTTTTTTTTGGTCGTGTGTCGTCCTTTTTACGGGTCCCTCGTCGTTTTATTTCTTTTTATTTTCTAATATCGATAATACTAAAAAACTATTTTCATATATCGAACATTCTTAAAAAATATGATATCAACTCTATAGTTGAATATCGTATTAACAAAGAATTAAATCAAATCTCGTCGATGCTAAAAATCGTTACTTTTTTACAAATACAACGATTCTGACGCGGAGAGAACTAACATCTTCTTTTCATTCAAATTTCTTTCAAACTATTTTACAAAACTTTTTTAAAATTCATTCCGAATATTCGATATCGATTTCATAATCGAATATCGGGTACGACGAATATCGAAAACATAAATCAAGTATAAATTAGTTCGTATTTGTACGCGATTTATCAAATTAGCAATTTTCGAACAACAAACGAGACCGGGACAGACCCGCACGCGAGTCGCGCCCATCCCAGGCGACTCGCGCACGGGCCTGAAACTCGAGTCCCTTTTTTAGCTTTTCGTTCGTTTTTTATTATTTATTCTACAAAACGATTTCTCAAAATTTGTATCTTTCCTAAAACTATTCCGAGTATTTGATATCGATTTCATAATCGACTATCGAATATAACGAATATCGAAAATATTAAGTCGAGCACGAATTATGCAATATTCGTACGCGATTTAATAAAAGCATCGAATTTTCAAAAATCGGTCTCGAAAACAGGCCGGGACGCGAGTCACATGCGTCCCGGGCGAGCCGCGCGTCCGGCCGAAACACGGCTCGTCTTTCGTTCTTTTTTTATTATTCTTCGAATTTCGTTTTTTATACAAAACGGCGTCTTTTTAACAATATTTTTCAGATTTCGACTAATATTTTCTCGATCTTGCATATTCATCATATTTGCTATATTATTTTTCACAAATCGATACTAACTCGTTTGTTCATCTTGTATCAAATTCATTCTTTTTCATTATTTGTTTTATTATACTAAAACGAACCTCACATGCTAAATTCAACTTCGGCGTTAAATTTTTCATGCATTAAACCGACTTAGCAACCCATTCAATTCCTCGCATGTTTAGGAAAACAATGTTTGCATATCATTCATCGTTCAACTAACGCGCGTATTAAAAAATCAAACGATATCCTAGTAGAGGCCGCTAATGTGCGGGCGGGGTTAGGTGTTCTTTGTGAACTTCCCAACACGTACCCTCACCCCTTACTCAGAACCTCGGTTTCCGGATGTCCGAAACCATTGGCAACGAGAGTCATTCAATACACGATATCCGTATCGGTATCAAATGCTAAGGGACGAACCCAATAAACTCTGACATCGGAAATGTGCCGTATTTTGTACACGGCCCACTACGACATAGAGTGGGTTCGAACGGGCCCGAACTCCCACAAAGTTCGGTGGCGACTCCAACTTCGATTTAAATTTCACTTCGATCCATTCTCATATGGAGATTCATTCGCCTCCCCAAACCCGCGCGTGGCCGCGTCGGGGTGGACCTATGTCATGTCCACACACACACACACACACACACACACATATATATATATATAGAAGTGGGATCTTTTACCCACATGATTTTTTTGTACATTTTACCTTGCTTTTGTAGCCATTCTGATCTATTTACATCAATGGTCAGGATTAAATAATAATCTTAAGATTTGAAGCCCCAAATACAACCCATCATATACACAACCCATACGTTGAACCCTATACCTAACTGAAACAAAAATTCTGAGAAAAACGCTCAAATCTCTCGCATCTCACAGAAAAGTTTCCCGAAATCGTGTACAATCATGCATCCAAATTACATCTAATCAGGTATTTTGATCAATTTTTTTTGTATTTCAATTTTGTATTAATGTTCAATTTTGTTTGTATTACATCTCTCGATCACATCAAACGCTCAATTTAAATTAATAATCGTCTTGATTGATCGATTTTTGTTCGATTTCGTGATTTCGTATCTTCATCAATCTGCTTCAATTTTCGTGATCAAATTCTTGATTCATTAATAGGTTTAATTTCGTGTTATTAATTCTAGGGTTCTTATTTCGTTCTGGGTATTAAATTGAATATCGTTTCTTTCGTGTTATCAACTTCTAGTAATTCTTATTGAATTTAATTTTGCCTATTTCGTGTTATATTTTTTATTCTGCTTTTGATTTTGTGTTTTGTTGTTTGCTGGGTAACGTGATTTTGCATATTTCAATTTTTTTCAATTTTAGTATACCATATTTGATAGTTTGGAGTAAACCATATTTGATAGTCTGGAGACATGATTTCTGGGTATTGGAGTTTAGTTATTTTATAGTTTCACCCCAATTATTCTAATATCAAAACATGGTCTCTACTAATAGTTTCACCCCAATTATTGTATAGTGTTGTTACAATTATTGTAATTCTTACAATTAGTTATTGTATAGTATTGTTACATTTATTTCAATTATTCGTACATTATTTGAGTAATTTCTGCATTTTTATTTTTGTTTAGAAGATTAAAAATTGTAATTGTGAGTATTGCGATACTTGAATATGAATAATGAAATACTTGAATATAAACATTGAAATAATTACATTTTATTTCAGAGTACGAAAATTTCAATTTCTTATACATAATTATTTCTATAAAATATCTAGTTATTTTATTATGTTATTTCAACTATTCTATACTATTGTTACGGTTATTCTATATTGTTTTTCAAGTTATTTCATTATATTAGTTAATGTATTTTATAAACAATTATTTTATAGTGTTTTTACAGTTATTCTATTGCACATATGTAATTTCAATTTTTGTAATTTCAACTAACCCCCTTTTTTGTCTTTCAGTTTGCTTTTTACTGGGGCGCCTTCAATGATATGCGCGCAGATGTTTCAATCTATATAATATTCATTTATTTATTTTAATGCTTAAAATAAGGTTATTGTTTTTCAATTTGCATAGTTGTCAATTGAACATATAGTACTTGTTATTTATATCCAATTATTGTAAGGTGTTTATCCAATTATTCGAATCCACAAATATAGTTATTGTAAGGTGTTTATCCAGTTATTGTAATTCTTAAATAGTTATTGTAATTTGTGTTTAGCCAGTTATTGTAAGGTGTTTATCCAGTTATTTCATAATGTTAATTTAATTATTTTATACTCCGTATTATTCATTTAATTATTGTTTCAAATGCAATGTCTAATTATTGTATTATGATATGATCCATTTATTATAGAAGATATGACGAATAAATATATTGTAAAATATTGATTATAAAGAAATTGAATATAAAAATATTGAATTATAGAAATTGAAGAACGAAACTGAACAATGAACTAAGATAATTAAATTGAATGAAGAACGAACAATTTGAACGAAGAATTTTGTCATTTTTAATTTGATATCAGTTGAACATAATTTTTTTTATTTGAATCTATGGAGAAGTTAGCAATTTTTGATCAAAAGAATCTTGGGATAGGTAACTGTTAAGGAATTTTTTAAAATAATCATATCTTAGCCATTGATCGCATGAAATCTAATGGCTAGTATTAAGAGGTAAATTGTACCAAATTTGATAAATGTACCTTATCCTGCCTCTCTCTCTCTCTCTATATATATATATATAGTGAGAGAGAGAGAGAGATGGGTTCTAATGAGTCCCCTTATATATGTTGAGTCCCTAAGTCCTCATCAGAGGATGAATGGACAAGATGCATCCTAATATTTTGTATTTAAAAAAAAAGAAAAAAAAGAGAGGAAGATTTAGTATCTTAAAATAACTCCCATGATTTTAGGAAACAATAACTCCATAATCACAATCATTCCTCATTCATTCATTCACGTTACAGGTTCATCAAAACCTTAAAAAAAACGCTCCCATCGATCATCACGTTCATTCATTCATTCAATCAAATCTGTGCTCGAAATTCCGTTACTATGAATTCAATGATCGCGACATCTTCATTAACTGTTGATAAGCAATTCATCAAGTATAACAATGGTGAGTTTCGATATTGCTTTCATGTTTTGCGTCAATTTTTATTCATTATCTTGATTAATTTGCGTCAATTTGTGTTCATGTTTTGCGTCAATTTTCATGTTGATATTGCTTTCATGGTCGTGTCATTCATGTTTTGCGTCAATTTTCATGTTGATATTGTTTTCATGGTCGTGTTATTCATCATAGATTCATATGCAAATCGTAGAACACGCAAACGGTGAGTATATATGTTTTGTAATTTATACTGGAATCGCCATGGAAGTCATTAAGATGCTACATAATTATTAGTTTTTACGTTTACAATATATTGAGTTATTGTAGTTCATATACTGCGTTACTTTAGTGTAGAGCATCTGTTACTTTAATGTCTACCATCTGTTACTTTATATGTCGTGTTACTTAGTTACACTCCAGTTGTTACTTTAGTGTTTTTCATCTGTTATTGTAGTGCATTGTAGTGTCCTAAGAATTTAGGAAACTGCCATATTAAAAAAAAAGATATTGTTTCCTATAATAATAGGACGTGGTTGCCACCAAAATAGGAAACAATATCAAAGAGTAACGCCATATAAAAAAAAAAAATATTACTTCCTATAATTATGGGACGTGATGACTTCAAAATAGGAAACAATATCAAAGAGTAAGATACCGCGTCATATTCTCATTTTTTATCATTATATGAATTTTTTGCACTAACTTATATCTGGTGTTATTTTAATGACCATTATCTGTTACTTTAATTCATACTATTTGTTACTTTAATGTCTGACCTCTGTTACTTTATACCTGGTGTATAAGCATACTCTGTTAATTTAATTCAATGTTACTTCAATGCACTTCATCTGTTACTTTAACTCTTGTTATCTGTTACTTTAATCCACATGAATGATGTAGGGATGTGTGTGAGAGTTTCCTCCATTGTGCGGTGGTGAGATTAAATCAAAGCTTCTGAGATGATAATGAAGAAGAAAAAGAAGAAGACGGAGAGAACGAGAAGGATGAAGAAGAAGCAGAATTATAAGTAGGACATTATGAGTAACAAGTGTGAAACATTGGAATTGTTATGGAGTTGATTTAGTTGGAATCTTGTACCACTTTTTGTTTTGGAGTATCTTAATAAAAACAAACATTGTTCTTTTTGTTAATTGGAACTCCTGTTTTTGCAAGAGACTACTATGCAACGTAACTGATTTTATGAGTTAAAGTAACACAGTTCATAAATTAAAGTAACACATTGTATGAGTTAGAGTAACAGTTTTTGCAAGAGACTATGCAACGTAACAGATTTTATGAGTTAAAGTAACACAGTTCATGAATTAGAGTAACACAACATATGAGTTACAGTAACATAGTTTATGGATTATGACAGTAACATGGTAACATACGTACAATGGCAGTAGGGAACAGATGATTTTTTGCTGAAGATGAAAAAAAACTTAATTTTAAATAAACTTGTTGTGTGAGAGACAATTAAAAATTTGATAGGAAAGAGAGAATTTGTACCAAGATAATTAAGGAAGAGAGAGAAAAAATATTTTGATAGATATTATAGTTATTTCCTTAATTATGAGATCAAATCTTGTCCATTAATCTAACATTGAATCAAGGGCTAAGATGGGGACTCACAGACTCAACATAGATAAGTGGACTCACCTGATCACATCTATATATATATATATATATATATATTGATGATTGATATTGATTGATTGATCGTCATGACCCAAAAAAAATAAAGTTAAGGAAGATGATGAAATTGATTCCAAAAATGAATCAAACACCAACTATCATAATCAAGTTTCAATCCATACCATCCTAATTTTATTCCTGATTCAAAATACGGTACCTTTTGGCGAACCAAACGAACCCGGATCTATTGTTACCTCCTAGTTGAAGCGAATTTCTCCCCCAAAATATCCAACCACGGCAGAATTGGCAGAAAGCGAGGTATTTTAGAAAAGGAGTGTGAATAATGGTGGAGGATTAGATTAGCGAGGCAGAGTGCAGAGTGCAGAGTGCAGAGTGCAGAGAGGGAGAGAAGGAAGGGAATCAGGGAAGGAAGAATGGAAGACGATGTGGGTGAGGTCGGGAAGAGGTTAAGAGAGAAAGGAGGAGAAGTTGATTACAAGACGAAATCAGGAACGGCATGGAGTCACAACTTCCTGAACCAGAAGCCGTGGCACCCTCTGTCGTACCCAAACCAACGCCGGAAATGGATCGCCGAGCAAACCCACGCTCAGCGTCAACGCCACACCGAAGAAGTCGCACGCGAGTATGCCCAGGAGCAGGACTTCCTTCGCCAGACCAACCTCCTCTCCCAAAGGGAGAAAGACAAGGTGGATCTGATGCAAGCTGTTAGCTTTATGTACGTACGTCCACCTGGGTATAACGCCGAAAGTGCAAAAGCTGCTGAGATTGTGGATGAGAAAAGGGCACCTTCTTCTTCTTCTGTGTACTTGCTCTTCATCCCCTCACTTTCCTTGATCGAATTCCATTCAGATTTCTTATTTATCTTGTTAGTGTTGCCTGCTTGTAGGCCACCACTGGAGACTCTACCACTAGTGAAGGAGGAGAAAAAGAAAGCCAGGCCCAAGGATGTTTTTGGTCGTTCTTTGCCTACTGAAGAACAATTTGCTGTTCTCAAGAATGCACCCAAGTAAGATTTCACCCAATCGCTAATTACAAATACATACCTTAACCACTTCAACTTCAATTTTATTGGCAAAGACCATTCAATCATGCTGCATTCTTGCATTCATCACTTCTTTTCGATTGCATATAGTGAAACTAGTATTCTAGATTTTCGTACACTTTCCCCCCTTCATCTCTCTGGCCTACTTCATACCTTTCTACACTGTTTTGTTTTTATTTTTATTTTTATTTTTATTTTGTAGCCGTAACCTTCCCTCTTCTCTTCACAAATCTAGAAAGTTTCTTCAAGAAGCCTTTTTGATTGTTTAGGCCTATGATAGATTTGTGTCACTCACCTCTAAATCAATATAGTCATAACCAAAAGGTAGACGGGAGGGTGGTGGTGGTGGGGATTGTGGTATTCATATAACATAGAAGAGTTATTGTTTGATTTGATTGATTGTGATTGTCATTTGGGATTTTATTCTTGTTTTTCTCCAAGTTTCATTGTAATGGGTGTTTGGGGAGAAGAAAGATGAGGGTAGTTTGGTCATTATAAGTTAACTTTCTTAAAGAGGCGGGACTTAAGAAAAACAAATGGGTCGGGACTGAAATATGGTGGGAGTTTGGATATATACGGAGGTGGTAAGTTGTAAAAATTAACTCGTAAATACATTTAAGTAAATGGTGGTAAGTTGTAATTTTTTCTTAAGGGCCTAAGAATTCTATTCATACTTAGTCTTTGTAGTTATGCGATCAAACTTTATCTGTTCATATATTCTTATAAAATTTTGTTACTTGAGGTTATTCTGCTTCGTCAGCTTTTGATGTTTTGCATCTACCATCTTCTAAGATGAAGAGCTTTGAATGACTTGGGTGGTTGGCAAGTGGGAATCTCATACAATTGAGTTTGTTATATTTGATAGTACAATCTGCTATGGCTTTCGGGAAGATTTTGATATGAGGAAGTTGAGCATTCGGGTTGTATGCATTAACACAACACATAGACACAAGGTGTTATTTTTTTTATTACTTTGTACGGAGTATTTTTTATTTTGTAACTGCAACGTCATAATTTCAGATTGGAGACTGGAGTTACTGGTAGGGCCAAACCTTTTGCTGTGGAGGTTCGCAATGTAAAATGTGCAAGGTGTGGGACTTTCGGTCACCAAAGTGGTGACCGTGAGTGCCCAATGAAGGATGCTATAATGCCGAATGAGGAGAGTAGGCTGAAAAGAGATGATCCTTTGACAGCTATCATGGCTCAGATGGATTCAAGTGAGGTGAGCGTTACTTCTATGGCTGTTACAGTCTAGAGCTATGCTAGTCTTCCCCTATCATACTTTTCTGTTTATGTTTCTGTCTTCGATTTCAGGATCAATGATTCCACTTTTTTTCCTTTCTAAAATAAGTAAAGAATGAAACATATCCACCTTTGTGGTGAAATCCACTGAAATTTACAGATCTTTCCAAAATATCCTCAGTTTTTTTTGGAATAAAAGGTCTACATACAATGCTTTAGATACATTTTTCCCAATTTTCAGTACCGTTATATAAGCACCTAGATCAATAAATTTTTTTATCACAACTCAGCGGTGTTGTTCTGCCCATTTGCCATATACCTCTCCATAATTTTGGAGGTGGCAGCATGCCAGTATCACTGAAGCGTGGATCCTCCATCCAAACCCAGTGTCGAAAACATGTATGTCAGAGGTTTTCTAAAGTACCTAGCTAAGCGAACCACACTATGAAACTATTTTCCAATACCCTGGCTTCACTTCATTAGTAGCTTCACTTTTCCAAACTTGGTGAAGCAATTATACAGCATTCTGAGTCCAGTTGCCCTATTGTAGGCAGTCTTGGATAACGAGAACAGTACCTTTTTTGGTCCCTCATGAAGTTCGTTTTTTGCACTAATACATTTTTTTATTGGATATTCTCAGCCTCTGAAGTGGGAGTTGAAACAAAAACCTGGTATTAGCCCTCCCCGTGGTGGCTTTCAGCCAGATGATCCTAACCAGCAAATAGTTGCTGAGGACATTTTTGATGAGTATGGAGGTAAAAATAAAAAAAGAATCTGGCTGATGTTTGTTGTCATACCCTACCGACATCACAAAAATGTGGTTGTTGATAAAAAAAAACCTTGTGCAGGGTTTCTTGAAGGTGGGATTATACCTGAGCTACTGACTAATTTCTCCTCCAAAAAGCACAAAAAGAAGTCTAGAAGGAAAAGCAAACATAAGAAGCGACGATCTTCACCGTCTAATTATGAAGACACTAGCACTGGTAGTGGTACCGGTAGTGACTATGATCAAAAGAATTCAAAAAAGTGCAGGATCAGTAAACAGCCCTCACTTGCTGACGGTGCTGAAGATAGTGATAGTAATAAATACAAGAAATCACGAAAAGAACACAGGCATAACAGGGAAAAGAGCAGGAAGTATTCGTCAGATGGGTCAGGTGATGAGAGGTATTACACAAAGAGCCGACACAAACGCTCGCATAAAGCTGCTGATAATATGGAGAAGAGCAGGAAGTCTTCGTCAGATGGGTCAGGCGATGGGAGGTATTACACAAAGAGCCGACATAAACGCTCGCATAAAGCTGCTGACAATATTGAGAAGAGCAGGAAGTATTCGTCAGATGGGTCAAGTGATGAGAGGTATTACACAAAGAGCCGACATAAACGCTCGTATAAAGCTGTGGACAATATGGAGAAGAGCAGGAAGTCTTTGTCAAGTGGGTCAGGTGATGAGAGGTATTACACAAAGAGCCGACATAAACGTTCGTATAAAGCTGACAATATGGACTCTGATGGATACAGGGTCGCACATAATGATAGTGTGTCTGACTTTAGGAGGTTAAACAGCAAAGGCAAGAGAAACAGTGATTGCAAGACTGTTAAGAATGATGTTCCATTCAGTTCGTCAGAGAATTCAGAATCTGAAGGACCTAGGCGGAAACATAAGAATTCTGAGTGTGCTTTGTCAGAGAAACCGGAATCAATTAGGTATCGAAGAGGACATAGGCGTTAGTTGTTGGCAGTTATCTGCTTGTTAAGTTGTAAATGATGGAATGGTGTATGGAGTAGTCAGTCAGTGAAGGCTATGGCCAATAGAGAGAGGGCCCTAGCAGTTTAACCCAAAAGGTTCTTCGTGGAATTGTTGGTGACACAAAATGACTTCTGGTAAAAAGCTCCCGTGATGCAGTGGATAGAGGAGGCCAAAGAAAGAAGCTGCAGTGGATAGAGGCTAAAGAGCACATTTGGGGTAAGAAAAGGCTGATTTTTCCATGTAGAATGAGGGGAAAGCAACAGGAGGTTAAGCCCTGATATTTATTTACTTTATAAACTATGGAGAGACGGTCTCTCTTCAAGTTATTGAGAGATTCGTATCTCTTTTATTATTACCATTTCATTTGTACTTCTGTGTAACCAAGTGGATTCCTTTTTTCTTAACAAGTTTATCCTAATAAGTATTCCCTTCTGTCCATTCAATTCTTTACCTAGGTCTATTTTCTCACAAAATCAATCTCACGTAAAGAATTGAATGGATGGGAAAGAGTATTATATAGGGATATTCTACCATGTTTTTTCTTGTCTCTATATTGTATCTCTTCTTTGGGTCAAAATAAATTTTGATGGCTAATATCCCGGTCACGATTTTCAAAAACACGGATTTCTCCTCATACCAAGATATTATTAAAGTGATTAATTTCATAATAGAGAGATATCTTCGCTTAAAGTTTACTTCAATTAAAAATGTTTGACCAATTGTACACTTGCCTCAAATATTGAAAGTGACTTTATCAAATCAAAGTTCTCATGGGGAGGGATTAGTATTTGGAACATAATTTATTATGTGTAGACACCCGTATTTTATCTGCTCGTATCTTTAGCAGTTTCCAACAAAACACCCGATGATGATCGGATGCTAACATGCATCAATACGCTCGAATACGGACTCAGAATCAAGAGTATCCGACGTGGGCACTTAGCGGAATACAAATCTCTCAAAACTTACCTCAAATTTAGACTCAGTGGGTCGTTTTAAATAAAATAAAGCTACATTGAACCAAAACCGCCACCGGGGGCAAAACCGTCTTTTGTCGACCGAGCCAAAATCAGTCAAAGTCGAAACCCAAAAATCAAAAGAGCCACAATGGCGTCCAAATACAAAATGAATCAAGTCAAAACAGAATCAAATCATACCTCGAATAACACGGATATCAATCTGTATTTTGAGCAACTTCCAATACGCGCGATTTCAACTGCTTGCAACCAGGTGCCCCAGAACTGAGCTGCCTCCACTGGGGCCCCCCAATACCGAGTCGCTAGCCTTCGGGCGTCCGAATTCCGGGTCAGAGCATTTCGAAAAACTCTATAAATACACCTTAACGTCCGACGTTTCGAGGGTCACCAATTCTAACTCTCGTAACCTCATTTCAGAAAATCGAGAGCATTTTCTTCCTCTTTACACACCTTAACTCACCTACATATACTGAACCGCTGCCCATGTCAACAATGTTACTCCGCGAGCTCGTATTTCGAAGCATTTGACATGTAGGCTGAGGATGTTCAAACCCCATTTTCTAATCCTTTAACTCGTTTATTTATTGTATACCAACATCACAAACAATTTACTTTTCCGCATCTAACATTTTATTTCTCGTTCCTAACATCTAACTACTAACACTCGACTATAAAATACTCGCCTTTAACGTACCGAATACAAAGGGTGACGAGATAAGTAAACACGGACACAAGAGTATTGCACTCGCGTCGACGGTCGCTTATCTCGCTACCCCACGTAATTGGTTGTCTAGGATGAGTCAACCCCCCAAAACGTTCTTTTACATTTCCGTCACATTAATACCGCATATACTATTATAAAACTCTTTTCAAAATCGATACTAGCAAACGTATGATGACGCTAAATCGAGCGTCATAGGCCCTAAAGGCCAAATTACGACGTCGAAATGCAAAGAACCTAATGTTTGCGATGACGAATCGATCATTCCAATCGAACGCATCCGATAATCAGTTCCGCCCAAAGTCCGCATAACCACCAGACAGAACTCACAGGAGGTGGCGCCTCACGCTTGAGGCGCGCCCCCAGGCGCCTAATGGTTGAGGCGCCTGACCTACTGGTTATGATGTGACAACGGAATTTTTTGTCGCATGTTTTCGATTTCGTTAATAACCGTCGCTCTAAATGTTCGATGTCGAATATGTATTCGAATGTCGTGTAAGAAGAGCCATCGCAAATCGAAGTAATACGAAACCTAATGATGTCAATCCGAGCGTCGTACGGTCTGCGCGACCCGATAACGATGACGCGATATGGAGGGTTCCGATATTCTTATTTGTGGACGTCCGTCCGCACCGCCCAGCGCCCCGCGCGGGACTGACCCAGTTTTTCAACGTGTGGCGGCGGCCACCCACGCGGCCCCCTCTCTGCCGGGGGCCGGTCCGATCTCGCGTACGGGGCGAAGTGTCGGACCTCGATTTGGATGACGATCCGGACTTGTACTAGACGGGTGGAGGCACCCGTGTTTCCGTTTGGGAATCGATCGAGTCGTGGTTGTAAATGTTTAAAGGCCGTTTTTTTTGTAAGGCGACCTTTTTAGTGAACTGAAGTTGTTGCCGATTTGTGGAGTTGCCACCGAGTCAATTATGGGGACTCAGAAACCGTTCAAGTCAACTTCAATCCTTTGCCGGCTCAAAGTTGAGTGGCATGGGACCTAAAGATAAAGACTTGTACCCTTAAGCACTCCATGCCTGGAATGACTCTCATTGCCAATGGTTTCGGACATCCGGAAACCGTCGATTCTGAGTAAGAAGTGAGGGTACGTATTGGGAAGCCAACATCCGATAGATGTCAGCACCCAATCCCGCCCGCACTATAGTGGCCTCTACTAATCAATCGGTGAGCTGATATCCTAGTTCTTTTGTTGTGGTGGAAATACTATAACATCCGTTGTTTTAACCCTATACCTTTTGCTATGTCGGTTGTTTTAAGGACAGGTAATCTTTGTCGTCAAAGTAATTGTATTTACATTCTTTGCATGCGATTTCACATGACAAGCAGGCCATGAAAAGATGCACGTAGGAGAGTAGAAAGTACTAGTATTATACGTATTAGCAAATCAGTTTTAACGCGATAATACGGATATTAGTCATTCTTGTGGTATACCTTACCTGGTATTCTTCTTAAGATGCGTCAGTTCGGTATTAATAGAGGTGCGTCGAACCCAGTAAGGTGAGCACTGAGACTAATACGGAACCCGACCATCGCTTTGTTCAATTTTCGTTGTTTTACGTTTTGAATTCCGTGTTAGGTGATTTAGCATGCGATTATAAGGTCATAAAAGCAATAAATCATACGAAAAACTGTAAATGCGAGTGTAAGTAAATCACATAGTGAAGAGTTGCACCCTCGGAGTATACACTAAATGGGACACGATGCATAGATAGTTTGAGGATGGATCTCAGAATTATTCGGGTCTATTTAGTGTGTTTTAGTGTTTATGGTTGAGGTTGGGACGTTACGTATTTTAGTAGATGTTTGTGGGCCTAGCGCCCACATCTAGTGTTGTCGTAGTGCATGATAATAGAAAGTACGAGTATGGAAAGTTTTGTTTATATGCCAATCTAGTGACGACTCGATCAACAGGCGGATCCTCCTAGCTTGACCAGCGATTCCGGCAGAACTCCGTTACCAGTTGACCCTCCTGCGGCTACTCCGGCAGAGCTTCATTGCAAAGGACTAGTTCTGCGGCTAATCCGACAGAAATTTGTTACTGGTTTTGAGCTAGTCGAACACAAGCACCTCGGTATCGAGTGGGGTGCTCGAAGGTGAGGAGTAGCGTCGATGTCGCTTTTTTATCGGAACTACGATCGAGTGGATCGTTTGCCTCGGGTGTCGGAGTGCGAGCCCTTAGCAAGAGTTTAGAGGGGAGAAGAGAGAATGAGAAATTGTGTGTTGAATGAGGGCATGAAGGGGGGTATTTACAGGTGTTTTCGGCCCTCGTCGCCCATATGGGCGCATGAGCTGAGACGCACCAATACTCGGGCGCCCGGGCTTAGGCGTGGGAAGACTCGGACGCGTGAGGTGGGGCGGCTGGAGTTTTGAGGATACGGTTTTGATACTTTCCAAAACCGAGAGGGAGGAGGATAATTCAATTCTTGGGGATTAAGGTTCCCACGGCCTGACCTAGCGCCGTGGGTTTAGCGGGCCTCGGGTGTTCATCCCGAGGTTCGCTTGGCGCGGTGTCGACTCGGTTCGAGTTTCGGGGCTGACTCGAGGTCCCGGTGTCGGAATTGACTCTAATTAGTGTCTATGTGATCGTAACGACGCGGCTAAGGCTGCCATCATGTTAATTTAATTTGCCCGTATAATTTATTTGATCCGTCCTATGGGAAACTATCCAAAACATCGCGAATCCGCATCGCGTTGCAGTCCGATTGTCATCGGGTGTTTGTTGGGCACTTCCGCAGCCATCAGATCCAAATCTGGGTGTCTACAATATTAAGTCGATATGTTCAATCTAAATCAGAAACCGAGACGATTAAGGACAAGCACCCTATTATGGTCGAAATGAGATATCATGGACTTCCAATATAGTCCACAACGATACGAATTTCGCCAAGGGAATAACGCTTGCGACGTTAGTCGACGCGTGTTAATCCATCACGTGTCTCCCTTACGAATCCACATTTCATTTTCATTTTTTTTACCCTTTTACGACTTTGAGCGAACGTCTTATTATGTAAGTCTTATATCGACGACTCCTTAGTCGGACTCGGTATACGATGGATCTAGACGCACTACAAGAATAGATGCCCCGGGCGTCCATCCAATGGCTTCCGTCAGTGGACGTTGTATGGGTCCAGGCGTCCGCAAACAGACGCCAGAAAATGGAAGCCACGACCGGTCGCCCATTTTCATAAAATGGACGTCTGACAGCGGACACTAAGGTTGGCGTCTGACTGTGGACGCCTGGATGGCGTCCACAGTCGGACGCCATTTGCTTTACACTGGCGTCCGACTGTAGACGCCATCCAGGAGTAACTAGCGTCCGCAGTCAGACGCCATGTCCCCTGAATGCTGCCAATTTTGATCGATTTTAGCTTCTCCTGGCGTCTGTCATGGCGTCCGTTATTGGACGCCATTTATGCTGTTGCATGACCGTAAACATGCGTTCAATGTCTACCCAAAACTTGCAAAATAAACTACATCCACAACTCTCAACCAACCACAACTGTCGACCATCCACAATACCACAACCTTATTCACTCTCAATCAACCAGAACACTTCATCTCTCAACACATTTGTGCTGAAAAAACATTCATATAAAAAAATTTTAACATACGGTTTGAAGGTACACAAATAATCTAAACTAGTTTGAAGATACATAATCCATAAATTCAGCCGCAACAAAAAAAAACAATCAGCTAACTAAGAAGCTAGCTGAAGCACCAGAGTTACCGCCATCCCCGCTAAAGGGGTCTCTGTCGTCTGGAGGGGAAGGGGGACGACTTTGGTTGCATTTGTTGAACATGGCCTGAAACATGGCCATCTGTTCCTGCATTTTCTTTATGTGCTCCGCCTGTTCCTTCAGTTGCTGAAGCTGCTGTGTCAACTGCTCCTTCATTTCCTCCTTTTCCGGGTCGGGCTGCTGAGATCCGGCCGGCGTGTACTCCATCTGTGTAGAGGTGCCGAGACGTGCTGGGGGAGGTGTGAAGTAGATACCGTGTGCATTTCCAACACCATACACACTTCCTTTCCTGTACCCCAAGACAGCCTTGAAAAAAAATCTGATTCGGGTCGACGTCGGTAGCATCAGGAGCAGTCTCGAGGTTCGCTAGCTCTTCTTGGTAGGCATCCTGCGTACACAACAACGATTTCAATTCAAGTTATTATTAGATGAAATCATTAAAGATAGTTATCTACCACCTAAAGTATAGACAAAGTTGATTTATTTGAAATAGTTAGTACTCACCCAGATTGCCTTGTCTTTCCTCGTCCTAAGAGTATGCCCTTTATCACCGCTCTTCCCGTCCATGTCCAGGAATACCTCCGACGCGGTTGGCGTCCTCCCGAGTTCAGCTGCTAGCTATTAAATGAGTACGAACGTTAGGCGAATATATATTATGTGAACATATTTTATGATTATTCAAGTAAGAGTACGATATTAGTAGAAATCATACCCTCTTGACACGAAGAAACGAAGACTGAGAACCCCGATGATGTGTTGGGTCTGCCTTCCCCTCAAGCTCGCAGTTCTTCATTTTGTTTCTCTGTGCCCTCTCCGACCTGACCTTGAAGTCCTTGTTGTCGTGGTACTTAACCCACCTCTCCAACGCTTCCCCTGAAATATGACGACATTAATATATTAGTTAATACAGTAAAAGATTGAAGTTAGATTGTTTGTTAAAATTGAGCACTATTAAGGTCTTGGAGCGCAGTCCCCCGCGTGTGGCGTTTGTTCAATACGCAAGAGAAACGTCGTGTGCAAGTCTCGTTGTACCGCTCCCACACCCTTCCTTCTAACTCCTTCCTCCAAGCGAACTTCAACTACACAATCAAGGCGGATTATTAATTAGTACCAAAATTATTTACAAAGTCTACATTATAAATTAAAAACTCGGTACCCAAAACAATCCACGTACCCGGAAGTTGTTGAACCACCACTCCCGTACGTCTATCGGCACCTGAGTCCAGGAGGCATACCCCCGCCCTTTGTCGGCCACGTAGCTGGCAGTACAGCCTTTGGTGACCACCATATGCAGAAACCTGCACCGAGTCGAGAAGCACATATATGTATGAAATATTACAAGATGTATGTAGTCCAAAAATGCATATGTTATAAAAGAATGGACATGTTAGATTATATTACCATACGCGACCAGGGTCGATAATCACCCGAACGTTCTCGTCCTTCTGTATCTCCCTCTCCTGCCCTTGCTGCTGCTCCTCCTACTGCTCCGGTCCCGTTTCGGGGACCCGTTCCTCCTCATCCTTCTGCGAGGTGGATGTGTGCACAGACCTACTTCCTCCGCCACGTCTGCTGGTCGATCTACCGCCTGCCATTATCTTAACATTGCAACAAATTAGCAACAATTAGCAATTACAATCTAACTTGATTGAAATAATGTACAAAATAAGTAACACAATGATCAATATGATTAACCTACTACAACAACTCTAGTATTCATCTTCGCTGTCGTTATTGTCGTCAGCCTCATCCTCCTCAGTCCGATCCTCCTCCTCCATCTCATCGCCCTCCAAATTCTCTTCATCGTGTCCGTCATCCTCCTCAAGGATCTCCGGAACATCCCTAACCATGTAATCTCTTTCTCCATCATCATCATCATCCTCAAAATCTTCCTCTGCCCCTTCATTCTGATCATCTTCGGAGAATATGGTCTCTTCACTAGGAGATAAGCGTGTACCACTTGAAGCCGTATCTTCCTGGAACAGAGAATTGTCTATTTGCCCCCGTGGTTTAGTCGTAATGACTGCCCACCATTGACTTTGATTTCTGTCATTTTTTGTGTAAGGAGAAGGAGCAAAGTAGACTTGCTTCGCCTGATGTAACACCCGCTATTTTTCCTAGCATATTTATTCTTTCCGTTGGGACTCCGTCACTTTTCGGCCTCATATTTCATCATTTTACTAAGCTCTATTTTAATGTTTGAGTTTAATGATATTTATTTATATTTTAAAGATTTTTATTCTATTAAATCCATTTATTTGGTTTCTTCGTAAACTAATTAATTTTCCGCAAGGAATTCTATTTTTCTTCGAATTGACATTTTTAAGCTTGGATTTAAGTTATTCCTTTTCCTAAAAATGTTTGAATACGTTTCTATAATATTTTCAACTAGTAAATATTTTTATTTACAAAAAATTAGTTGTTAATGATTTTTATTACGAAGCTTCGCGAATAATTATTTTATTACGCGAGGTTTACTCGAATTACTTTGAGGTGCCTTTAACTATTTTACGATTATACTTTTTATCAACTTATAAATTATTTGAGACTGTTTTCTTACATTTTGGACCGACTAAGCTCTTGGTCACAAGTTTTATTACGTTTTATTTAAACGTTTCATTTTATCACGTTAAAACGTAAACATAAGATAATTTTTATTTCATTCAATTGTTGCATTAGTGTCAAAACTTTTCACACTCCCTTTCCTATTCACTTTGGCCGGCCACTTTAACTTATCCCACCTAGTTTTCATCAAACTTTAAATCCCATTTTTAATTAGGAAACCATCCATTTCCTTACTACATTTCATTCATTTATCAAAAGTAAAAAAAAATCTATCTTCATCCTCATTTTGGCCGTGGCACTCACCTCTATTCTAGGATTATTTTTTCTTCAATTCTAGTCTTAATCGACTCAAATTCATCGTCAAATAATCCTCTTTCCGTTCTCTTCGTTAAGGTATTAATCCACGTCGTTTTCGATCAATTCTTACCTTGATTTTTATTAGTTTTCTCATGGTATTTTTCTGCCATGATTTTCGTGTTTGGTAGGATTTTTGGACGATCCTGAAGCCGACGAATATATCGTTGATTCAGACTTGGAGTAGAAGTAACGTCGATGTTACTCGGTATTTCATGATTTTAATTGAGTATTTGCATGTATATATTTTTATATTTTATTTTGGCAATATATGTATGTCACGGATTCTGGAAAAAATTTTAAAGTTGAAAATTTGAATGTTTCGATATTTTTATCACTTTTACGAGATTAACGATTAAATTGTTATATTAATTTGTAAAATCGTAATAATCGGCCTAAACATGTAATATATGATTATATTCTGGAAAAATGTTATTTTTAATGATTTTTAATAATTTAGTATTTTTCTGATATTTTTGATATCGATTATTGAATTATTACCATTTTTGGACAAAAACGATTAAAAGCCAATTTTTAGTTCTAGCACCTAAACAATTTATTTTAATCTGATTTTTGACGTGGTGAAACTTTCTGGTGAAATAGAATTTTCTGAATTGTTTTATAATTTTTCGGAATTGTTAAGTGGATGAATTAATTAATCACTTTAAATCATCGTTTATCGTTAAAACCGTGTTTGTTGTTTAAATTCTCGATTTCTGGTCTTTGGTTTAAATCTGGAAAAAGTATGATTCTGATGATTTCATATTAAAATGTAATTTTATGATTTTTAGTGCTTTAATAAAATGTTAGGAACGATAAGTTTTATTATTGGAATCGTTAATTGTGAAAACGGGTTTTAAAGACGGTTTTGACGGGATTTATTAAATCTGGAATTTTGGGAAAACTGGAAAAATGGTAGATTCTGGAAAATCATGATTTTTAGGTTTAATAATAATTTTTGGATATAAATACTTAAATCGTTTTGTAATTACTATTTTTATTAATCGTTATTGTCGAGATTGGACGATTAACGAGAAAACGCTTTAAAACCCGAGTTTTTTAGAATTCTGGAAATTTTATTTTCTGGACAGAATGTCCATAAATATAATTTAACTATTTTACGTATTTTGTACTATTTATTATGGTCTTTAATTAATAAATATTGATTTTCGGACAAATTGTGATTTATCGTTAAAATGCTTCGTCTTACCTAAAAGAATTATTTTTCCAGCAATTTTGAAAGTATTTAAATCTGAAACTTTAAGTGTTAAATCATCCCTTAACATACTCTAAACATATTTGTTGGTTTAATTAAATAAAGACGTTCAAATATTTAATTTGATGTTTGCCGTAAAATCCTATTTATAATTTTATTTGTCGAAACTAATAATAATTAGGGAATTTGAGTTTTATAAATTTTGGAAACACCCTAATTAGTAGTATTAAAATGTTTAAGACATTTTTAATCATCTTATAACACTTATACGATATTTTAATAATTTCATAAAATTAAATGTTCACTTTGGTAATTAATATCGTTAAGGCCGAAAATATTAGTTTTGTAAATCTATTATGTTTACTAAAAATGTGATGTTAGTATAAACTAGTATTTTTGCTATTTTGATATGGTGCTATTTTTGGTAAAGTTTCTAAAAATAGAAGTTTCCTAAAATAGAAAATTTCCTCTTTTGGGAAGTGATTCCTTTTTCTTTTGTTCTCTTATTATTTATAATGATTATATCTTTTGAAAATCGATAATGGCTTTGTTTTGGAGTTATGGAATAAGGACAAGTGTGAGGTTAGAGTAATATATTCTGGGGTTTACGTTTTTGCCATCAACTATAAGGCTAGTGTATCAGGAATCGGTACATTGGTTGTTGAACCGGGTGACAGGTATCCTGGGAGTTTTGTACATTTTGACCTTAAGCTTAGGCCTCGCAGTGTCGCCGTCATAAGTTGAACTGGGTGACAGGTAATCCCAGGAGGGATGTGCATTATCTTAAACTAGGGCCACGCATTTATAAGTCGCCGCTCTATTATGGTTGAGTAGCCTAGTTAGAGACCGAAGTTTGATTTGTTTGAACTAAGTTCTCGAAGCTAGTTTTTAGTATTCTCCTAGTGAAAGTCTAGCCATCTACACTACTCCTATCCATAACGCCATTTTGAATATTTTTATTATTATCGATATAATTTGGTTGCAGGTTGGCAAATGTTTTATGTTTTCTTCGGAAAACTCGTTTTTATTATATTGTTTCAATACGTGAAGTTTTTCACTAAAAGCTTATTTTCATTATAATGTTTTACTGTTTTCATTTTTACTATTTTCTATAATAGTAATTACAGTTTTAAAATCCTGTTATACGGCTGGGAGAACGTTGACGTTGCTCCCCACTGATTGTGGCTGTTATGTTTTTAACATGGCAGGTATATGTGTTTTCCTTCGGGTGGGCTAGCGAGCAGTTATGGATCCTGCTTGTTTTAATCAGATCATTGTATTATGGATTGTTAAAACCCTTTTTATGGATTTTATTTATTTATATATTTTGTAGCCATTTTTATTTTATGGCTTATGTATTGACTTACCATTTTTATTTAATCAAGACATAGCTACAGTGTGTTATAATCCCACTTCTACAGTGTTTTCGCCACTGTATTGCGTCAGAATTTCTAGGGGATTACACCTTATGCACGAGTATGAACGGATCGTACGTAGGATATTTCCTGGTGTGGTTAACTTTCACAATATTGTAGCGTTCATGCACTCGGGTCCCGTTCACGGAGCTGTCTTTCCACTCACATTTGAATATCACAGCTCTATACCCCCGTTCTCTGCCAGCATAACACAACTCGAAAATATCCTCCAAAATACCATAGTACTCATCACCATCAAGAGATGACACACTCACACCAAAATTGCATCTAGCCTTGTTCTTTTCGTAGTTGAATGTGTGAAAATTGAACCCATTCACCGAGTACCGGTTCCAATATTTAACCGCTCGCACTGGTCGGTATGCCAAACTTCTAACCAAATCATCACGTATGTCTAAGGCAACTACATGATCCTTGAGCCACTTAGGAAAATGTTCATCATGCTTACTCCAAACGTCATCAGCGTTCACGTCAGGGTTTGCAGCGACATATTCAGTTACAAATTGCTTCTCATAAGGCTCTAAGATCTCACAATTAGAGAGTAGGTAAAGGTACGCTCGGTTATACTCTTTCTCATCTATTATCCTAGAACCCTCAACGGATGAAGTTCCTTCATCGTTCTTTTTTTGAAAAAACTCGGGTATAGTAGGATCAATGGACACCGAATGTTCTAGGTTCAGGTTCTTGGTTTTTGTTTGGACATCTTTCTCGAAGTAGAGGGAGCAGAAGTTTGCAATCTCTTCTGTCAAATATGCATTACAAATAGAACCCTCTACCCTAGCCTTGTTACCAATTTTCTTCTTCAAATGATTGAGGAACCTAAATAAACAAGTTATGTATTTCAATTAATAAAAATTACCTATGTCTAAATTAAATTTATAAATGAAGTTACCAAAATTTATGTACCTTTCAAATGGGTACATCCATCTATACTGGACAGGTCCTCCAACCTTAGCCTCGTAGGGCAAGTGGACAGGTAGATGCTCCATGGAATTAAAGAACGACGGTGGGAAGATCATCTCAAGTTTGCATAGTATCTGTGGAATTTGATCCTCCAGCCGAGTCATGTCCTCAATTGATACTGTAGAAGAACACAAATCTCGGAAAAATTGAGATATCTCAGTTATAGAATTCCACACCGTCAGTGGCAGAAGTTGCTTAAGTGCAACCGGAAGTAACCTCTCCATGAAGACATGACAGTCATGACTCTTTAACCCTTGTAGCTTTAGGTTCTTAAGATCAACACAACGTTTGAAGTCGGAGGTGTACCCCTCAGGGAACTTCAACTTCTCCACCCACTCCAACAACGCCTTCCTCTGAGCTTTGTCAAGGGTGAACAAGGCTCTCGGTTTGGATCCATCCCTTTTTATGTGAAGTTGAGGACGGTCACAAAAATGCTTTACATCTTGCCGGGAGCCTGTAGTGTCACAACTCTTCCCCTCCACATCCATGACAGTGTGAATCAACTGCTTGAAGAAGTTCTTCTCTATGTGCATCACATCTAAATTGTGACGAAGTAACAAAGTCCTTCAATATGGTAGGTCAAAATATATGCTACGTTTAAACCAACCATTTTTCAACTTTTTGAGGTCTTTGAACTACTCCTGCTCGGTTCCGTCAACAGTGGACGGGTAATCGAAAATCAAGTCCCATATTTCATATCCTGGGAGTCGATCAGGTGCGTCGTCAAGCACAACCTCACCCTTCTTGAACGCCTTCTTATTCTTTCTATATGGGTGACCTTCTGGTTGGAATTGCCTATGATAGTCGAACCTACTTATTTTACTAGAATTTGGAAGATAAAAAGCTTTGCTCTCATCCATACAACACGGACATGCTTTCTAACCCGCAGTAGACCACCCCGAGAGCATACCGTACGCGGGAAAGTCGTTTATAGTTCACAACAGAGCTGCTTTCAACTGAAAGTTTTGTCTTAGAGAGACATCATAAGTTTCCACCCCTACCTCTCACAGTTGTTTCAATTCCTCAATAACAGGTTGTAAGTAAACATCCAAATGATTTTTCGGGTTTTTGGGTCCAGACACAATAAGAGATAGGAAGATGAAAGGCTGCTGCAAACACAACCAAGGAGGTAGGTTATAATGTGTGATCATCACAGGCCAGCAAGAGTACGACTTCCCAAATTGGCCGAAAGGTGCAAATCCATCAGTACACAACCCAAGCCTTACATTTCGGGGTTCTAACGCAAAGTGGGGATGTAGTCTATCAAAACGCTTCCACTCCTCACCGTCACTCGGATGACACATCTTCCCTGGTACCCTAGTGTCCTCCTTGTGCCACCTCATTTGCTCCGCTATGGTTTTTGTGGCATACAATTTTTGAAGCCTAGGTGCAATAGGGAAGTACGTAAGCTGACTTATTGGGATCGGTTTCTTACCCCTAACACCGCTTTTTCCTTTTCTACCCCTCAAAACAATATCCCCCTCAACCGTCTTATACCTACCCTTACCACATCTCCTACATTCATCAAGCATCGCATCGTCCTTCCAAAATAACATGCATCCATATGGACAAACATCAATCTTTTCATGCGAGAGTTGAAGGCCCTTCACAACCTTTTTGGTTGTGTAGAAAGTTCGGGTCATGATATTGTCTTTTGGGATAACTCTCTCGAGCAAGGCAGCAATACCATCGACACAAGCAAAGGGTAGGTTGAACTCACATTTAAGGCTAACTACCATAGATGCGACTTCTAATAAAGTCACATCGCACCCTCCGTATAACGGTTTCTCCGAAGCGTTCAACATGTCAAAAAACGCCTTTGCTCGTGGGTTAGGCTCTTGTAGGTTAGGTGAGTCTTGTGGGTTTGGTGAATCTCGTGGGTTAGGTGAGTCGTCATTCTCATATGTGTTCTCGTTGTTAAACAAGTTGCACTCCACAACGTCAACTATCATACCTCTCAACCCCCCTCATTTTGATGGTTTTCGGGTTCCTCAGACTGAGATGGCTCACCATGACAAATCCAATTATAATAATCGGGTGAGAAACCATTATAGATGACATGTTCCTTAACTGTAAGGACCTCAAAAAATTTTAGGTTCTTGCATTTAGTACACGGACACCTAACCTCCCCCCTCGATGCATAGTCTACTGACTTTTTAGCGACCTCGACAAATGACTCAACACCCCTAAAAAATTCGACGGTGGGACGTCTCTTCTTATCAAGTCTTCCCTCATACATCCATTTCCGTTCAATTCTCTTCATTTTCTATGTTCAAAAAATATATATAACAAATTAAAGTTTAATTTCCCTAACTTAATTTAGAACTTACTAAACGCAAATGTAATCACCATTTAACTTAAACTTAATTTCTCTAACTTAATTTCCATAACTAAGTTTCCTCAATTTAATCACTAATACGTCAAAGTAAACCCAAATGTCTTATTAATTTTGAATTGACCTTACAAAAATTAATCACCGAATTTAAATCACAATTTAATCCCAATTTACGAAAATCCTACGTAATTTATCAATTTAACCCCAATATAACCGAACAAAACACAAAAATACATGGCTTAGGTCACACAGAAACAACTTAAACAGGTCAAATAAGGTCAAATTTTCGGATACAGATATCAAAACTTCGAAAGCACCGATAACACCTATTTACCACCCCGATCACGATAGAAGTGGTTTCGGGAAAATCCGGCATTATTACGACACCTTTTGGTCCGTCCTAAGTCACACAAAACCTCACGGATGACCCTAGAGTTCATTCTAGCTCAATTCAACCAAATTCATCAAACCCTAATCAAAATTGTGATGGACAAAACTAATCTATCTAATCGAATTTGGGCTAAACTAATCAACCTAAGCAAATTTGGGCTAAACTAATCAACCTAATCGAAATTTAGACCTAAACAATATTAACTAGCAAACTATCAATAAATAACGATAACAATCAGAAATAAGAACTAATTATAATGAATAAGAACTAAGTAAAGTAAGAAAACATACCACAAATTAAGAAAAAGTATGAAAAATGGAGGAGAGGAAGGGAGAATGGGCTCGGCGAGGAGAGGAAGAGAGAGTTTAGAGAGTGTTTTTTTAGAGAGCGAAGGGGGAGAGGGGGGGTGGGCGGGTATTTGACGCCACATCCAACCAGACGGGCGTCCACTATCGGACGCCACATCCAGCCAAACCGGCGTCTGACTGTGGACGTCATATCTCCCTAGATGGCGTCTGACAGTGGACGCCATTTAGGGAATATGGCGTCCGCTTGTGGACGCCCGTCCAGCCTGAATTTCGTCCTCCCAGATTCAGTCGGACGCCAAGTTTGGCGTCTGACTGTGGACGCCCGTTTGTATTTTCAGACGCCATATAGGCGTCCATATGCCCAGGACGCCCACCAAGTGGACGTCCGGGACTGTTTTTCTTGTAGTGACGGTCATATTTCCCTAGGATAAGTTGGGACAAGATATTGAGGCTTCGGGATCAAGCTAGCATCATGCTTTGATCCCGCTCATCGCCTATCTGGACGCCCAGGGTTAGGCGCCTGAACATCAGGCCGCCTCCCCTCAGGCGCCTGAACATCAGGCCGCCTCACCTTAGGCGCCTGAGTTCCAGGCCGCACCATTTTCGTGCGTTCGAGTCTCTGTCCTCTAGTCAATACGTAGCTGGTCAGAGTCTGTCCAATCATTCGGTTTATGGTTTCAGTGTAGACACCCGCATTTTGCCTGCTAGTGATAGCAGCTTCCAACAAAACACCCGATGATGATCGGACGTAAACGTGACTTAATATGCTCGAATACGGACTCAGAATCAATAATATCCGACGTGAGCATTTATCGGAGTACAAATCTCTCAAAACCGACCTCAAATCCAGGCCCAGTGGGCCGTTTCCAATAAAATGAGACTAATTTGGGTCAAAACCGACACCGAAAATAAAACCGTCTTTTGGCGACCGGGTCAAAACCCGGTCAAAGATGAATCCGACACAAAAGGGCAGCCAAGTGAGCTTCTAGAAACATGCGCCCAACCAATATATTCAAAAATGTCAAAGTTTGCCTAAAATGGCTCTCTCACCTAACCCACTCGATCGAGTGGTTTGATCTCACTCGATCGAATACACTCTTCAAAACCAAGTGACCCTAGGTCGAGGGGTATTTCCTATAAATACCCCCCTCATGCTCTTTATAAATCAAGTTTTTGGCAACCCTAATTATCCCACATTTTCAACCTAAAGCAACCCTACACTACATACACACTACTCTTCATCTATCCAAAGCAATCACACATTCAAAAAACCGAGCCTTTATCTCTCGAAAAATCGATATAAACCATCTCCACACATACACACACCACAACTCCACTTACATCCTCCACTCCCGCACTCTTGTCGCTATTACGAGTCCGTTTCCGAGACCATTTTAAGCATGTAGGTTGAGGGTGTCATCAACCCACTTTCTCCCTTTTCTCTTCTTCTCATTCTCGTTATATATTTATATATTGTACTATATATTATCATTATTATTATTATTACTATACTAATTCTAACACTAACATTTTTATTATTGTTACATTTTAATTTTTGTTCATTTTATCGTCATTTATAATTAATACCGCGTATATATAATAATAAAATTTTCGGATTGAACACGTTTGACTACGACTGCCGCTCCAAGTCCGTTTAATCCCTTTACAAGTCGCGACGGTGGTGACACCCTTTCGAGGAGCGGCGCCCCAAGCACTTAAGGGCGTAACGTGATCGTGGTCGTACGTAGTTGAACGCGTTCAATACCATTTCCGAGATTGATACGGAATCCATTGACGCGAAAATCGAACACCACATAACCTGTAAGGATTAGTAACGGTGTCGTGGCGCAGAGGGAGACAATTTTGTCCTAATCAAATTTTAATCGATCTTATAACTTTTTTTATAAAAATCCGATACCGATCTCGTAAACGTACTCCACACGTTACGAGTATCAAAAACCGAGACGCGTTTAAATTATATAATATTTTTACGCGAATCGGCTGGCTATCAATTTCAAAACCATAAAATCGGAATAGCCACCTTTTCCGAATCGAGTAGCACCTCGAACAGAGGGCACTCGATCGAGTGCCTTGGCTCACTCGATCGAGTGACCCCTCAAAAATGAGGCAGAGGGGCCTGTACAGGGTCAGTCGACCGAGTCCCACCCATGACTCGGTCGAGTGGTCCATTTTGTACTAGAACGGGAGTTCATAAACATCGTTTTAGCCTCGTCAAATATTTTTACGACTTCGGTCGACACATGTAAAGACAATCACGTGCCTACGTTTTCAAAACCATACATCGCATTTCAAATCCATGCGTTATTATTATCGTTAATATATCATTATTTCGACTTTGCTCGTTGTTTTGTTTTGTCCGGGTTGTATTTCCGCCCGTGTAACTTGTAACTTATTTTTGTTTTATGCTTGCGATTTACCGCTTTACAAAACGAACCACACATGTTAAACAACTCCGATGATAATTTAGATGCACTAAAATGACGTAGTTCACACGTAATTCACATGCTTAGTCAAAACGCTGTTTGCATATCATTTAGTCATTTTACTAACGCGCGTACATGAACACGAACGGTATCTTAGTAGAGGCCGCTAAAGACCGGGCGGGGTTGGGTGTCCTTCGGGCGCTTCCCAACACGTACTCTCACCCCTTACTCAAAACCATGATCTCTAGATGTCCGAAACCGTTGGCATACGAGAGTCATTCGATGCACGATATCCGATAACTCGGCGTCGTTATCGTAATGCAAAGGGACGAACTTATAAGCTCTAGCACTAAAAGCGGGTCGCGTTTTGTACGCGAAACGCCTAAGTGTAGAGTGAGTTCGAACGGGTCCGAATTCCCATAAAATTCGGTGGCGACTCCAACTTCGATTTAAATTTCGACCCGAGATCAATCTTACCACGAGATTCATTCGCCTCCCCAAACCCGCGCGTGGCCGCGTCGGAATGGACCTATGTCATGTCCACAAGTTCACATTTTCTATTTACGAGTCCGTTTATAGTTTACGTTTACCGTTTCTAACTCGATATTATTATTGCTCGTCATATTGTGAAGTCCGGGTTATATTCCGCCCGTGTACCTTGTAATCTACTTTCAAGTTATTTATTTCCGTTGTTTGGCATTTACTGTTTTCAAATGAGCATCCCATGCTAAAACAACTTCGACATATTCTAAGATGCATTAAACGACGTAGTGAACACGTAAATTCGCATGTTTAGCATAAAACAATGGTTGTCAAATATTTCACCATTTTACTAACACGCGTACACGAACAACAATCGATATCTTAGTCGACGCCGCTATGTGCGGACGGGGTTGGTTGTCCTTCGTGGGCTTCCCAACACGTACCTTCGAGCTCCATTTACTCAGAACCTTCGGTTATCGGATGCCCGAAACCATTGACAAACGAGAGTCATTCGATATACGATACTCGGTAATTCGACATTTTGTCTGCTCGTGTATGTAATAGTCTCCAACAAAACACCCAATGATGATCGGACGCTAACATGCATCAATATGCTCGAATACGGACTCAGAATCAATAGTATCCAACATGGACACTTAGTGGAGTCCAAATCTCTCAAAACCAACCTCAAATTCAGACTCAGTGAGTCGTTTCCAATAAAACAAAGCTACTTTGAGCGAAAATTGCCACCGGGAGCAAAACCGTCTTTTGTCGACCGTGCCAAAACCGGTCAAAGTCGAAACCCAAAATTCAAAAGAGCAACAATGGCATCCAAATAAAAAATGAATCAAGTCAAAACGAAATCGAATCATACCTCGAATGACACGGATATCAATCCGTATTTTGAGCAACTTTCGATATGCACGATTTCAACCGCTTGCAACCAGGCGCCCTAGAACTGAGCCGCCTCCACTGGGGTGCCCCAATAGCGAGTCGCTAGCCTCCAGATGCCCGAATTCCGGGTCAGAACATTTCGCAAAACTCTATAAATACACCCTTACGTCCGACATTTCAAGGGTCACCAATTCTAACTCTCGAAACCTCATTTCAGAAAACCGAGAGCATTTTCTTCCTCTCCACACACCTTAACTCACCTACATATACTCAACCACTCCCCATGTCTACGATGATACTCCGCGAGCCCTATTTCGAAGCATTTGACATGTAGGTTGAGGGTAGGGATGGCAACGGGTCGGGTCTGGGTCGGGTCCACCCAGACCCGGACCCGGACCCGAAGTTTCAACCCTGAACCCGGACCCGAACGGGTCCAAAATTGTCAGACCCATACCCGAACCGGTCGGGTCTGGGCCGGGTCCGGGTCTACCCGCGGGTCCACCTTATTTATTAAGTTGTTGTATTATTCATTGTTTCGATGGAAATTTCATAGAAAAACACGGACTTAATTTCCGAAAAAAACTACGTAACGTCTTGAGTCAATCCTTGCGCATAAGATTTTAAGAAAGTGTTTACAAACCACTCATAAAAATGATAAAAAAAAAAAAGTGAAGGAAAAGTTTCAGGATGAAGGAGATGAAGGGGATGGTGGTTGAAATGTGTCAGGGTAAAGGAAAAGAGTTTAGAGTTTCAGTTTCTAAGGCTATGTTTACATTTTAGAGTCACTAACTCACTACTCGGTATATATTTGATGAATTGAAATTTTATTTATTTATTTTTTTAACGGGTCTACGGGTCGGTTCCGGGTCCCAAAATTCAGACCCGTACCCGTACCCGAATTTTTTGGGGAGGACCCAGACCCATCCCATGCCCATCGGGTCTGGAAAATTTAGACCCAGACCCGACCCATTCGGGTCCGACCCGTCGGGTCTGGGTCGGGTCTTGGACTCACTGCCATCCCTAATTGAGGGTGTTCAAACCCTATTTTCTAATCCTTTAACTCGTTTATTTATTGTATACTAACATCACTAACAATTTACTTTTTCGCATCTAACATTTTATTTCTCGTTCCTAACATCTAACTACTAACACTCGACTATAAAATACTCGCCTTTAACCTACCGAATACAAAGGGGACGAGATAAGGAAACACAGACACAAGAGTATCGTACTCGCGTCGACGGTCGCTTATCTCGCTACCCCACGAAATTGGTTATCTAGGGTGAGTCAACCCCCCAAAACGTTCTTTTACATTTCCGTCACATTAATACCGCGTATACTATTATAAAACTATTTTCAAAATCGATTCGAGCAAACGTTCGATGACGCTAAATCGAGTGTCGTAGGCCTCGTCGGCCAAACTACGACGTCGAAATGCAAAAGACCTAATGTTTGCGATGACGAATCGATCATTCCAATCGAACGATCCGATAATCAGTTCCGCCCAAAGTCCGCATAACCACTAGACAGGATGCACGAGAGGTGGCGCCTCACGCTTGAGGCGCACCCCCCGGGCGCCTAATGGTTGAGGCACCTGACCTACTGGTTATGATGTGACTGCGGAATTTTTCGTCGCATGTTTTTGATTTCGTTAATAATCGTCGCTCTAAATGCTCGATGTCGAGTCTGTATTTGAATGTCGTGTATTAAGAGCCATCAAAAATTGAAGTAATACGAAACCTAATGATGTCAATCCGAGCGTTGTACGGTCTGCACGACCTGATATTGATGTCGCGATACGTAGTGTTCTGAGATTCTTATTAAGTCGATATGTTCGATCTAAATCAAAAACCGAGACAATTAAGGACAATCACCTTATTATTGTCGAAATGAGATATCGTAGACTTCCAATATAGTCCACAACGATACGAATTTCGCCTAGGGAATAACGCTTGCGACGTTAGTCGACGCGTGTTAATCCATCACATGTCTCCCTTACGAATCCACATTTAATTTTCGTTTTTTTTACCATTTTACAACTTTGAGCGAACGTCTTATATCAACGACTCCTTAGTCGGACTCGGTATACGATGGATCGAGACGATCATAATTCGCTAGGATATGTTGGGACGAGATATCGAGGCTTCGGGATTAAGCTAGCATCACGCTTTGATCCCGCCCATCGCCTATCTGGACGCCCAGGGTCAGGCGCTTGAACATCAGGCCGCCTCCCCTCAGGCGCCTGAACATCAGGCCGCCTAACCTCAGGCGCCTGAGTTCCAGGTTGCACAATTTCGTGCGTCCGAGCCTCTGTTCTCTGGTCAATACGTAACGCAATACGTAGCTGGTCAGAGTCTGTCCAATCATTCGGTTTACGGTTTAAGTTCACGTTTTCTATTTACGAGTCTGTTTATAGTTTATGTTTACCGTTTCTAACTCGATATTATTATTGCTCATCGTATTGTGAAATCCGGGTTGTATTCCGCTCGTGTAGCTTGTAATCTACTTTCAAGTTATTTATTTCTGTTGTTTAGCATTTACTATTTTCAAATAAACATCACATGCTAAAACAACTTCGAAATATTCTAAGATGCATTAAACGACGTAGTGAACACGTAAATTCGCATGTTTAGCATAAAACAATGGTTGTCATACATTTCACCATCTTACTAACACGCGTACACGAACACCGATCGATATCTTAGTAGAGGCCGCTATGTGCGGGCGGGGTTGGGTTTCCTTCGTGGGCTTCCCAACACGTACCTTCTCCCCTTACTCAGAACCTTCGATTTTCGGATGCCCGAAACCATTGACAAATGAGAGTCATTCGATATACAATACTCGGTAATTTGACATCTATTGGTATCGTTATGCAAAGGGATGAATCCCACAAACTCTAGTACTATAAGGCAAACCGTGCTTTGTGCGCGATATGCCTAAGTATAGAGTGGGTTCGAACGGGTCCGAACTCTCACAAAGTTCGGTGGCGACTCCAACTTCGATTCAAATTTCAATTCGAGATCAATCTCACACGAGAACATCCGCCTACCCAAACCCATGGACCTAAATAAACCATATTATTTTTTTAATCCTCCTAAAATAGGAGTCTTTTATCATTTAATTTACCTACATTTTACGGTAAGACCAATTAAGTCATTGTCACTTTTACTTAGATATTGAAATTAACAAATAAGCCTATTAAAAAAATTAGGGTTTTTCTACGTTGTACCATCTTGTTTTTCCATTTTCTACCATGTACCCCTCCTATTTTCAAAACCCTCACTAATATATCCCTGTAGTTGATTAACTTCATAAAACGTGACCTAATCACAATTATCCATCTAATGCTCCATTAATTAGATGGCATGACAGTGCTTCTAGGCTATGACATAACCAATTTTGAGGACCTTGGCTTGTATTCCCTCCATTTTCCCCATTTTTTCCTCCATTTCATTATTTTTCCCCATTTTCCTCATTTTATACATCAACTTCTTATTCTTTTTTATCTTATTGATTTTCCTCCACTTTCTCCCCAACTTATTCTTTAGTTTAAAATAATGATATTTTACTAATTTCTAACGAATTAATTTAATCATATTAATAAATAAAGCATTGATGTTGCACTTAAAATAAAGAGTGAAAGAATTACGATAAAATGAAGAAAAAAAATCAGAAATTATGAATGCAAAATTAGAATTTGAGAAATCATAGAAGACAGAGATGGAAATTAATTTGGATTTTTGAGTAGAATAATTGTAATTAGGTCACGTTTAATGAAATTAATCAACTACAGGGGTATAAGTGGAGGTTTAGAAAATAGGAGGGCTATATGGTAGAAAACAGAAAAACAGGAGGGTACAATGTAGAAAACCCAAAAAATTATAAGAAAACATGTCGACATTGTCATTACACAAAAATTTAAATTACAACTTTATAAAACTTCACGTTACTTACAATTTTTTAAGTGCACGTTTATTTTTAAAAAAATAAAAATAATATTATAGGTTAAGTAGCGGGCCTAGCGGGTCACCCGTGGACAATTTTTTATAGTCCAAGTCCTCCCATTTATTTTAACGGGCCTAATTTCGTTCTTTGTTACCCATTTATTTTTAAAAATTTCTTAACCAAGCCCGTCTATTAAGCGGGCCGGACGAGACGGGTCAAACAGGTGGCCCTCACTTGATCAACTCTACACCGCACAATCGAAAATTTTGAGATGGAAAATAATTGGTTCTTAACCAAAAACCAATTTTAGGGAGGTTGATATATGTATGATAACTTGTTGGTTTTATGCGAGTTAATGATGTTGCGTGCAAAATGGCATGTCCCCATGCAGAAATAGGTAATTTAGATCTCATAAGCATCGGTCTCGCAATTAACTGAATGTGTTTAATTAACGATTCACCAAGACCATTTTGAGTGTGAACATGTGTCACAAGGTGTTCAACACCTATCCCAATAGACATACAATAATCATCAAAAGTTTGTGAACTGAATTCACATGCGTTATCAAAACGAATAGCCTTAAGGGGATAATCTGAAAAGTGAAAACTTAATCTTATCAGTTGAGCTGGTGATCGCGCAAATGCAAGGTTGCAGGTGAATAACAAGGACACGTGTGACCATCTAATAGATGTGTTAATTAGGACCATAAAATAGCGAAATGGTCCACTTAGTGGATGTTTAGGTCCACAAATGTCAGGGATTCATTCCCAATATTAGATGACGATGATCTAATTATTAATTTACCTTGTGCACAAGCCACACATGGAAATTCTTTAGAGTGAAAAACCTTCTGGTTCTTTAACGAATGTCCACATGAATTTTCAATTATTTTTTACATCATCATTGATCTGGGATGACCAAACCGGTCATGCCACACAATGAAATTTGTTTTATCAGTAAATTTTTTGGTTTACTACACGTGATTCAATTGTACTAATCATCGTATAGTACAAGCTGGAGGACAAAGTAGTAAGTCTCTCCAATACACTTTTATTGTTCAAATGTGAACAAGTTATATAGATTATAAAGGTATTCAAAACGCTTCTTTCATTTGATCTCTCAGCGTGATACCCGTTTCTACTAATATCATTAAAACTCAGCAAATTTCCTTTTGCCTTTGGAGAATACAAAGCCTCCTGAATTTCAATGTTTGTCCCTTTCGGCAACATAATATTAGCTCTTTCGGAGCCTCCAATTAATTTTGTGCTACCGGCAATAGGATTAACATTTGCCTTTTTCTCTTTTAAGAGAGAAATACTTCTTATCCCTAAGGATAGTATGTGTTGTTGCACTATTGATGAGACATATATCTGTTGTAGCGTCCATAATCTTCATAAACAAATTAAAAATAACATAAGACGGATTGTAAATAAAATTGTGTAGTGGTGTGTGATTTATTACAATGCAAATTTTAATATTCATTCATGAAACAAACATATCCTAATACAAAGATGTAATTGCATGTGACTACAAAATATTTAATAACTTCTCATTAATAATTAATTAACGCAAACGAAACAAACTTAATAATAATATCCATAGACAAATAATTACTCAAATTAATAAAAACTAATACGAATACTAAAGTACGAAATATAAAATGCTTAATAATAATAACAGTAGGTAGTATAATAATACTAATAGTAGTAATAACTGCTCATTATGCTTTCTTATGTTAATGGAGTTTGGATTGGGAAGGGGAGTGGATAATCAGTGTCCTCTGGCTATGAGCTACCGAGAGTTAGGAAGGAGAAGGTGGGTGGAGACTTGTCTAGTGCTCCTGGGGTATTTCCAAACAGAGATTCATCTCCTGGTTGGTTCACGTGACTGCCCTGAATACCAGGTCACTACAAGAAAATAAGCCTCGGGCGTCCGTAGCTGGCGACTGTCAACGGTCGCCACAATGACGAGGGCGACCGATATCGGTCACCAGATAGAGATCGACCCGGTTGGTCGCATTTTCAGGACATGGGAGACCGAAGTCAGGTCGCCATGTCATGACCCAACCCGCCTGTTTGGCCCATTTTTCAATCAATTTGGCAAACGATAACAGTCGTCAGAGGAGCTGCTATTAATCCGTAAATTTTTATTTTAATGCTAGCCAAAATCTGCAAAAGAAAGAGGAAACAACGGCGATACGTGTCAATGTCACCTATCAACACATTCCAAACACCTCAAGCGGCATCATCTTAGACAGAGAAGACGGTGTATACTCGATCTGCAACGAGATGCCTAGACATGGAGTAGGCGGTATGAAGTATAAGTCGGGAGTGTTCCCGGTACCGTAAACTCAACCTTTGTGGTACCCCTTTACGATCTGAAACCAAAGCTCGTTATTTGAAGCAAACAAAGAAATGAATGGATTCTCCGATTCCTCATTCAAATTTGTTGAGCGGAAGGGAATTTGTGATGTTTCAATTAGGTTCCTTTCCATTTTCTAAAAGAAAATGAGGATAAAATGAAGATCCGCAAAGATTGAATTTGAGCTACAAACACAAACACCAGTAACACTCTCATTTTAGCTCGCTAGAATGAGCTCATTTTTTTCAAAGCTCGGCTAAACATGGGTTTGGATTAACAAGACCAAGCTAAGCAAGACCAAGCTCGTGTTCGACTTGGCTCATTATCACATTTCACAAGATACTTTGTAAAATTCGGCAAACCTTTAGCTACAGTAGGCAAGACATTACAGTGCACCTTAAAAACGTAGCAAAATCTCTTCAAGCTGTTTATCTCACAAACTTGAAGCATCTTAAATTAGTTAGTGTTACAGAAAAACCCGTCATTTTCAGATAAGTTAAAGGAAACAAAGAGTTCTAAAGAAGTATCACAATGTGGAAGGACAGGACCAAAACTCGTTCAACTTTCAACATGATCCCAATCAATAGTCTTGTCATCAAAATTGTAGTTAGGATGATGAAGCCTACTCTTCGACAACCTACCCATTACGGCAAGACCTGCGAATGCAAGAGAGTAACTTACATAACTAAATTAAAGCATATCATCAAAGTATTTTAGACCCCAAAGTATTGTTTGCAAATAAAAAAGCAGTTTGGAATCTAAATTTGAAGTCCTAGAACAAACAAGGACAAATATGCTTTTGCAAATAAACAAAAAAAAACCAAGTACAAATCTTAAATTTAGATTCGTAGAAAAATAACAAGGACAGATGATTTTTTTCATCATTAACAACCAAATATAGAGCCAATCTCAAAATGTGCAATATATGGCATGGGTCAGTGTTATATTCTAGTATTGTAATGCGAAATAATAACCATAGTTTTTCATATTGGTGCAATACTAACCGCAATCTGGTTATCAAGGTCTTGAAAATTAATGCAACCGCTTTATGAGGATAAAACAAACGTATAAATTTTTAGAACACAACTTGAACATACATCTTTAAAGATAGTAGGTTTGCCCAAAACCTTTGTGGTCACTGGTCAAACATTGGTGGTACAGAAAAATAAGATCAAAAAGCCATCTCAATCTGAAGCGCAAGTCAAAGTGAGAATGATAAGAAATGAAAGGATGAACAAGAATTTACCTTCAACAACTTTATATAGAGACGACCACCACCGATCTCTAGGTACTTGGTATTGCTCAAGTGTCTCCTCAATAACTTTGTCATGCTTTCCTTCTAACACACCCTGGAGTGTTATGACCGCTTCCTTTGTCTTCCTCAGAATATTATCCTGATCATCGACCTCCAATCGCTGAAGGTCATTTTGTGATGAGGTTAGGCTGACGGCTAGGGCAAATTGAGCTGCGGCTGCCCACCTTGAAGATGCCAACCACCGCCTTTCCCCATCAAGCTTACTAGTCTCATCTCCAATCGACCTAGTCTCTCCTTCACTACCGAATGCTAGGCTGCGCAAATACTGAGCATTTGCTGCTCCTGTACTTTGAACCATCTTAGAGAAAGCACTTTCTTCCTTTGAGAGAAGTCTCTCTGGTGTATCATATTCCACCACCTGGGAAATGACGGAAACATACTTAAACCAAAAGGTATTCTGGAGATATATCACATAAACTTCCAATCATGGAGTACAGATAATGGCATGATTGACTCGCCAAAATAATTCAACTTGAGTTAGATTTCCTTCATGGCATGTTTGACAATTTGAGTTTGGAATTGAATTCTGGAATTGAGACATTTCAAGCATTTGGGAAACCTTGAAATTTAGAATTGGAATTGAGACCAATTCCAACCTAGTTTAAATTTGGCTCTCAAATTCCTACTACATGGCTAGTCATTTCAATTCCGTCACTTTTTGATCCTGTATTAATGTTTGTTTGTTTTTCGCGTAATCTCGTTGGAATATATTTTTTCTTAATTTTTTTGCCCTATCTAAAAATATGCAATCTTTCTAATGAAAATAACATATAATTTGTTGACCTTGACCCGACTCCACCACACTGAATTCAATTCCAAATCCAAGGATATCCAAACCACATTTTAGGATTGGAAATGAAATTCAATGCCAATAATTCAATATCTAGAATTAGATTCATGAAAATAATTTCAAGTTACCAAACACTACCTTTCATAATTGACATAGCACCATCCCTTGTATTTCTTAGGCATGGTGATGTGGTAGTATTGTTCGTTTAGTTTTTTATCTAGTGATGAATCATCAACCAACAAGATATATATAGCTTATGTTACTCGAACTAGGGTATCATGGGCAGAAGTACATGTGAAGGGTTGGACTCGTTAGGACTCACTATTTTAAGAGATGAGAGGACTGCCTTAAGAGGGAAATACGATTAAGAGTCAAACATGCATCTTCAAACCAAGCATTAAATTTAAGTTTATAATGCCAATAGAGTTTTGAGACACTAGGCTTAAACCGACAAAATTATACTCCTCTTAGTTCCTATTTTGTTCCATATTTCCATTTTGAGCCGAGTTTGCTTCTATTCCCCATTTCTTTCTTAAACCACTCATTTGTGGTCTAGATTTTACCCTCACATTTCTTTCTCTTCCCCTTTTTTCAGTCACTCATTCTTCTAACCTTATTTTCCAGCACAAAAGCAAAAGGGAATATAATAGGAACTCAGAGGGAGTACTATATGTTTGGTATAAAGTATTTCCTCTTGTAGTCTTGTTACTCTTGTACTTCGCCCCTCCGCTGTCAACACTAGGAGAAGTGTCTAATTGGTAAGTTTCATGTGCAAATTACATACCTACATCCTCCACGGTCGTGTAGCTACGGATACGACACCAAAGGTAAAGGGTCAAAGACAAATACCAAAGTTGGGGAAGCTACCCCAATACCACAAACTTTCAAGTCATTTACTCATTCTTCTTAAAGGACAATGTGTTTACACTGCACATCTGCAAGGATGAAACCAGCTCTAGATTGAGAGAACAAAGGCATTTTTCATTCCCCACTTAACTCCGGGGAATATGGGGAAATGATGAGACTGTCAAGGAAAGGCGACGACCGACACAATCATGGATTAGGGTCATGGTTATAAATCACAGTATCCGTCCTGTTCTCAGTCAGGGTGTTGCTGAAACGTCCTTGATTCAGCTGTCACACTCCCATGTTTCAGCTATCGTGGTGATATTTATTTTACCGACTTTTGTAGATATTCTATAATCTATTGTCTATTTGATTTACTAAGTTAATGCAAGAGCAAGTTATAACCGGGATATCTCGTACGACGGCCTCTGATACCACTACATCTCGGGCGATACGGCACGTAACGGTCAAGGTTTTAAACCATGATTATGGTGACAGGAAACGATACCCATCATCTAGGGATTAATGAGAATATGAGAATATGGTTTTAAGAGATATTGTGGAGAGAGAATGCATGTGAAAAATATGGTTGATTTTTTACTTCTCTCTTTCAAATTCTATACTCCCTTTGAGTTATACTCCCTCCGTTCGTATCCAAAGGGTACGTTTCACTTTTGCACAAGGATTAAGAAAAACTTAAAATACTATTAAAGGTACGAAGTACAATAATTTGGGACAAATTAATATTTAATCATCCAAAGTGTAGTATTACAATGGCATATGATGCAAATATGTTAGTAAGTTAGGGATAGTTGGGTCCAAAAAATGGACTAAAAATGAAAGGGGTCATTGTATTTAAACGGCCCAAAAAGGAATACGTACCCTTTGGATACGAACGGAGGGAGTAGTAATTTTCCCTATTTCCTTTTTGAGCTAAGCCACTCAATGTTCCCTCTTTCCCTTTTAAGTCACTCAATATGTGGTCTAGAATTACCCTCACATTTCTCTCTCTTCATCCTTTTTAGTCACTCATTATTCCATCCTTATTTGTGGTCCCAAAAGCAATAGGGAAGAATATTACTCGTATAACTTTGAGGGAGTAGTTAATAACTTCTCATTTTGCAAACTTTTTTGGGTGGTTTACATTTCTTAATTTGTTCTTATTTTACAACGTACTTGTTTGGGTCATTTTTATTTTTTTCATTTACTTTTTGTTTCTATCGTACGTTTTCAAAAAAAAAATTCCCTGCATTGGTGGACATACGCTTCGTTGTTGTTGGTGACATTAAATTTGAGAATTTTTGATGAATTTCGAGTCCATAACTTCATATTCTCTTAGTTAAGACAATTAAGAAAGAAAAATATTAATGTAAGATAGTTATAAACAAACGATTCATGTTAGCCGACCCTAAATCATTTTGGGACTAAGGCTTTGATGTTGTTGTTGTAGTGTTATACACAATGCTACATTTAAATTGCTTGTAATTTGACCCATATTCCCCTATCAATATAATCATAATAACTGTAAAGAACTCAACCGTATGGGTATATATATATGTGTGCCTTTGGTTAATAATTAATACGAGTAACATTTTGGAGTAAAAATGTATAACATGAAATTTCTGTATGAAGTTCTAAAATTCATTAGTTGCATCTATCCTGTGAATTGTGCATGTGTTTTTCAGAGGTGCATTCAGTATAATTTATGCTATCAAGTACTTAATAAACAGAAGAAATATTAAAAAACTGATTAGTATACATTACCTTGCCAGCTTCAAGTAGAAGGACGCGGTCACAGTCAATGATAGTGTTCAATCTATGTGCAATGATGAGCATAGTACACGATTTAAATTCTTCCCTGATTGTCTTCTGGATTAGAGCATCAGTTCTAACATCTACTGCGGCAGTTGCTTCATCAAGAACTAAAATTTTGGACCTTCGGAGCAAAGCTCTTGCAAGACTAAGTAGCTGTCGCTGCCCAACACTAAAGTTTTCCCCAGCTTCTGACACCTTGAAGAAACAACAACGATATTAACAACAACAACAACAACAACAACAATAACATTAGATCCTTACAACGTAATGAAAAAGTATTTCAGATGACTGTGTTGCTCCCCCCATCACCGAGGAGTCTTACTGTCTTAGGACAAAGAGAACACGAGATAGTTTAGCATGATTATCTCTTTGAGAGAGATACAACTTTAGAATCACTTCTGAATGATGAGAAAATAGCTCAAAAATAAATTCCACTGTTTACACCGTACCTCAAAATCCAGACCTAAAGGATTCCTCCTTATGACCTCTTTCAAATGTGCCCTTTCCAATGCTTCCCACAGGTCAGCATCATTGTGTTCCGTGAAAGGATCAAGATTAAATCGTACAGATCCTGTGTGTGAAGAGAGTAGATAAATAGCTAGGTAAAATATTTTATTGTACATGAAATAATACTTCGTAATAAAATTTGTAAACAACGTCGACGTTCTCAGGCATGTTCATTTCACGTGATCATAATTAACTGCATACAATTGCTTCTATACATGTCAAAACCCGTGGATTTGCATTGGTCGCAGCTCAAGTTTATTAACATGATAAGCAAGTTAAAGTAATTTGTTTACTGCAGTCTGCAGATGAAACATCCTTCCATGATATTAAATTTTGATCTCATTCATGATCTCACATGGCCTAATCTCCACAATTGCATTTCATATCGCCTCAATATGAGAAAAAAGAAACCTTCAACTTTTAAAACTCCATCATAGTGTGATATCAGCCATGTCATACCTCAATTCCAAACCATCCCAATCAAGATAAAAAACCACAGGTCCTGGAGGCTAATTATTAAAGCAGCATCAAGAAAATTAAAGCCAAAATCAGTTTAATGTTACCTGAGAACAAAACAGGTGCTTGAGGTATGATACCAAGCACTCTACGAAGATCAGTCAGTCCAAAGTTGGCAATATCATAGTCATCAATTAGTATCCTGCCTCTTTCAAGTTCTACTATACGAAATAATGCATTTAGCATGCTAGATTTTCCAGCACCTGTTCGCCCAACTATTCCAACTTTATCACTGGGGGGTACTGAAAATGAAACACCATGAAGTACAGGAGGGAGTTCAGGTCGGTAACGCATCACCACATTCTCAAACTTGATAGATCCAGATGACGGCCAAGCAGGAGGGGGCCGATTGCTTTCGATAACGGCTGGTGCCTCAGATGGCAAATCAATGTATGTTCCCACCCGTTCAACGGCATTAAAACTATTTTCGGCAAGACTAGCAAGCCTCAGTACACCAGTTAACAGACTTGTGATATTAAGGGAGTAGCTTAAGAGCAAACCCATTGTAGAGGCAAATGCCTCTTGGTTCTCTGCCCTTCCATTCTGCATGACGGCAAAAGTTGCTGTAAGCCATATCATAAGACCCCCTATCGTTTCCAAACGGATGCCAAGCCAGCGGTTCCCACTCATGTTAACCAAAGTGAATCTTATATTGTTGTCCATCGACTTCCCATTGATGTTGGCCATTCGATCATAAGCCTTGTAAGCCCGGATGGTTGACAGCCCATTCAATGCTTCTCCAAATTGAGCATAAACAGGGGATCTGGTTATAGAATCTAGTCGCTTGACCTCTCGAGCAGTGCTCTATGAAACACAAATGTTATTGCTACATTTTAACTTATTTAAAGCAGATCACTAACCAGGATATAGAAAAAGACAACCATACCTGATAGTACAGATAGGCACCATAGAACAAGACAAGAAGGGGCATTATTGCCCAGAGGGACATAGTGCTCACGATTCCAATAAGCACAAAAGTTGAAAGAAGTTGTGATACTTGGTTGAGGAACATATTGCCAAATACAGCAACATTCCGATCTATATCACCAAGATCCTTAGCGAATCTATTGATCACTCGTCCAAGGGGATTGGTGTGGAAGAAGACCATAGGAGCCCGTAAAATAGAGCCAAGCATAGCATCATGAAGTTTCTTAGCAGCATAAAGACTTGAAATGATCAGCCAGTAAGAATTCAACAAGGTGACAAGGACCTGAATCCAAATAAAGCATTACTGAAGAACAGAACAAGTAACTATGCATCATCCAAATAAAGCATTACTGATGAACAGAACAAGTTACTATGCATCATCCAAATAAAGCATTATACATATATTACCCAAAGAAGTAAATTATGCATCACTGCGAACAAGTTAAACAAGTAAATCATGCATCACTGACGAACCGAACAAGTAAATTATGTTATACAAATACCCAAAGAAAATGCTTGAGAAGTCAAGAACTACACAGCTTCTTCTATCAACATTCAATTTTCATAGGATGAATATTACAGAGCAATGAAAGAGACCAAAATGAAAATGTACCTGTCCAAATGATAGCAGTGCATAGATTAGGTTGTAAAACAATGGAGGATACCGCGTCGAGGAACTTTGATCTGTCCAAGCACTCAACCACGTGCTACTTGAAACACGTAACACTTCTGTTAAGACGTAGCATGACAGTAAAATCATAACCACCCATGTTCCTCCGAGTGCATTCTTGTACCTGCATTAACCCACAAACCAAAGAATATTTAACTTTACCATATCAACAAAACTTGTTCCAAATAGAAGATTTGTAAGCTGGCTGATCCCAGCTCATGTATGCATATCAGAAAGCACAGAGAGAACATAGACTAATTACATGAAAAACAACCTAAAATTCCGATTTCAGGAAGTTAGAACAAACACACCTGTCAATTTGTTTTTAATCGGTCGTGACCCCCAAAGGTACATGTGACATCCTAATACCATGACCTCTTGACCAGCCACCAATTAGAACGTATATTGATAGAGGTCATAAGACAAACCATTAAAACGGGATGCCCTAGTAATTTCATATGGTAAGTAGCTTACATCTATATCTATAGATAAATACCCTTTTCCCTCAATAAGCTAGGGGGCAGCATCATTCATGTGCATCTCTCTTAGATCATGAATGTCCTACATTGGAAACACACCTATCCAAGGAAAAAAGCAATGGGAAACAAACATACTCATGCACAGAAGTGCCGTGCCATGCCATACTATTTGAGTATAAGATTAACAAAAAGATTTGTCAAGACCCCATGCCAGTTTTGATGCATTTTACTACGCAAGTGTCCTTTTGGGATAGCGCAATACTATATGGATGTTCAAAACATTCTCTTCATAGCTTTGGATAATAGAATATGGAAAGTGGTCAAGGAGCTCACTGGACTCACTGGATTAAGTCATCTAAGGCAACATTTTCGGAGCTGTAAAAACACCAGATAAGTTTTTACAATAGATAGGAAAAGTAACCATGCAGAGTTGCTTGATTCTAGTATACCATTTTATTACCTCATCAAGACATTCCAGCTAACAACGCCAGTTTCACGTTCTTCCTTCTTGATCAGTACAGATTTTCCATCCTTTGAGTTTTTGGAATGAGAGGAATCTTTTTGTTTTTCATCCAAGATACCATTTGCAACAGGTTTTTGGGCCTTCTCGTCATTGTCCTCAACATCTTGGTTCTCCTCCGAATAATCTTCCATTTTCCCCGCATTTTCCATTAATTTTTGGAACATTAACCCATTTTCAGATAACTGCTCAAAAGTCCCTTCTTCCTTAATAGCGCCATCATGGACCAAAATTATTCTATCAACTTGTGACAGAAAATGCAATTGGTTTGTGACAAGGATCCTGGTTTTTCCGTTGAGTTCTCCCTTGATACATTTCTCGAAAACCTGTATATTGTTCACAAAAGCAAGAATTAGCTTTCATGAATATTCACCAAATACTATATCAAAGATTCTCCAAGACAACAGACAACATAGACATATATTTTCATTAGCATTACTTAACATATGTATACATAGCAGGGGACAAGGTTACCTCACAAAATTCAAAAGAAGAACACCACTGATCAATTGTTATTGCTGAAGCAAACACATGAAACTCCCTCAGAAATGACACCACATGATAGACAACCTCAACTCCTCATAGCGTCTTGTCATCCCTAGTTCTATAAGGCGGAATGATTTATCTTTAATGGCAAAACCAAATGAATTGCAGTATAGTCCATCCTATGCAAGTAGTTTTATTTTTTTCATATTCATCCCAAAGCCAACATAGGTACTCCGTATTTTACAAGTACAGAGATTTAATATTATTTTTTTCTAAACTAGTTAAAAATTTAGAGTGACGCTCGCTTCAGTCTCAGATCTAACATTTAGTTTATTAATTAATGGCCACTGGGCCATCTACAGAAAGAAAGAAAAACGGAGTTGTAGGCTTGTAGCGGTCATTGAACTGTTTTGGCAGTACAATTATAGGATAACAATCAAGCTAAAATGGCCTTGAAGTCACAATATTTACTACGGAGTATTTTTCTCCAACAGTTCAGGTTTGGGAGACGACAATATACAATTTGGCAGAATTGTCGAAGATGAATAGGTTCGATGTTTAGGCAGGGGCTAAAATGTAAAAGTGAACACATACCATTTGTCCACATATACTAAGATGGAGCAATTATACTGGATGTTATAATGTTATACCAACACGAACCCAACATAGGCATCATTGCCCTCCTACATATAGTTACTATCCCAATAACACTTACCAATAGCATAGGAAATTTATAACCAAGACAAAAATCAAACAAATACTAAGTAATAGTGTATGAGTGATCAATTACCTGCCGACCCACGTGAGCATCTAAAGCACTTAAAGGGTCATCAAATATGTAGACCTCTGAATTCGAATAAACAGCCCGAGCCATTGAAACTCTTTGTTTTTGTCCACCACTGATATTAACTCCTCTTTCACCAATCTCCGTAAGATCACCACCCTACGAGTTGTGAACAAAAGGAGGAGCTTGAAACATAAACCCAAAAAAATGATGATGCATATAAAGGTGATAAAATCTCCATACAAAGTAGCCAGACACATCCTTTTTGTTGGCAAATACTCACAGGAAGTAATTCCAAGTCGTGCCTTAAGGCAGCCACATCGAGTGCCCTCTCATATCTAGCTGAATCAAAAGGAGCTCCAAATAAAATATTGTCGCGCACCTACAAAAGTTGAAATTAGACAAATCAACATAATTCTAAATTGTAATATGAAGAATAACATATACGAGATTCGGCGGAAATCATATGTTCATTACAACTACATCAAAATGACTAGCCCTAACAAGGCTAAGTTGCATTGGCGGATCAATTCCTAGTGACGCAAAGTCCCAAGAAAAACAAATTGTGTGAGAACCATGCATGGTTATGTTTTTATGTATATTCCCAAGCGATGCTCAGCATATCTCTTGCAAACACAAAATTTTAAGTCAAAAACAGAGATAGACATACAACATGAAGCTTGTATAACACCTTTCAACATGCAAACACGAAACACCTACTAATGCTGTCTTCAGATACAAAGATGATAAAACTCAACAGCAACCAGATATTATCTATATGTAGGGACAAAAAACTTACGGTTGCATTGAAAATCCAGGATACTTGAGGGACATAAGCAACTGTGCCTCTAATCACTGCACTTGTGTCAGAAGTCAATGGCGGAAGCTCCCCAAGCATTGCAGAGATTAGTGATGTCTTGCCTTCTCCAGTTCCGCCAACCACGGCAACCAAACTGCCACTGGATATATCCAAGTTTACATCAGCCAGTGTCGGCTTCTCAGCCTGAAAAAGGACAGCCGGCTAACCAATCAACCACATATACTAATTGTCATGCTCTCACACAAAATCAATTCATAAACACCAATGTACAACTTGTGCTTCCAAAATCTAGAAATATCTTGCATTTTTGTCAAAAAAATCTACTTGTATTACTTAAGCATGAAATTTTCCTCAAAAATTGCAGATAGCTTATTCCACAAAAATGAAATGGTAAAATAAGACCATGAAAAAGATGATGGGTAAGAAACCCCTGGCCCAAGGTCTTGAAGCAAAGGCAAGCAACAAAGTACCAGACACCTAATAATAAATAGGTCGATGAAACAACTCAGAAAGAGAAACCCTGTAGCCAGTTTTTAAGTGAGAAATGAGCAACAATGAATGGCCACGACCATGCTTTCCACTTTAATTACTGGCTTAGGAAATGACCATTCGAAAGCTCACTGACTATTTTTGAAAAAACTTTCAAGCTTCATACAACTGAACTGAAATTAAAGAACTGCAAAACCTGCCATTACATTAATTCTGAAAGATGAATTAACAAATATACTTGAACGAGATCTATGGTGCTCTTCTATGAGTTGCCGTAGAAAAATTTGATAGTAACACAGTTAAAAAAACTACAAATCATGCAATTAACCTTGGAATCCCATGCAAACTTCCCATTTCTAATTGAGACAGATGGCAATCCTGGTTCAGAAGGGGGATTTGGCAAAAGAACTCTGTCCTCAGCAAGTAACAGTTCTTCTAACCGCTTCAATGATACATTTGCATTCACAACCTGTCAGAAGACCACAAATTTGAACATGTAATAAAATGACAAAAGAAACTCCCTTCCCGTTTCATGCTAATGGCTATCTTAATAGTATCAAGTTAGTAAGCAGCCCTACTGAAACTAAATAAAATGCTGTGCAGTATAAAAACGACAAACTATAAGGGAAGTGCAGAATGCACTGAAATATTAAATGATAAGATTACTAAAGTACAATAACCACAAGTCAGTCTCGAATATATTCTTGTGAAACGACAATACATCATGACTGCACTTGTAGATATATTACACATCAGAAAGGCTACGAAAAATTGCAGTACCTGAGTAATAACGTTAGGGAGCATAAACAGAGGAAACCGGAGAACAGCAAATAATGAGAGTGATGTAAACGCTCTAGCTGGTGTTAAATCACCTCCAAGCAAAGAGAACACTCCAAAAGATACAACAGTCACGACCACCGGTATACTGTTTAAAAGGAAGCTGTTGCACTGCAAAGAAAAGTATTAAGAAATTTAGCTGTACATGCATGCACTCAAACACGCCCAATAACAGAAAAAAGAAACCTTACAGCATTGTACACTCGTAACATGCATAAAAAACGAGTACATACATATAAACAACCAGTAATGGTGCTATCACATCTCATATTCTCAACTACATACTCTGATTAGTACTCAAATACTAAACGAGAAAAGACTTGCGTACAGTAACTGACATTAAAGCAAAGATGCATACTAAATTATCTTGGATATTACAGTACAATATACATGTAGCAATCATATGATGAAATATTGAAAACCCACTTAGGGGCCAATAGTTTGGAATGGAATGGATTGGAATATAAATCTAAAAAGGCATGGGGTTCTAACTCCAATCCATGTAAAACATGTTTGGTTAATCAAAGTTAATACGAGAAAGGATGGACTTGGAAACCAATGGAGAGGGGTGGGTATGGGATTCCAAGGGGTTGGGGTCGAGTTAGAATCCATTAGGTATCTAACTCCATTCCAAAATGGCCCAACCAGACACTAGAATGGATGTGGCCCAATCCATTCCATTGCAATGCAGTCAGCCAAACACCCCGTTAATGTATACAACTATAACATCATCCTAGTGACTTAAAGGCTCCCTTTTATAACGAGGTATGTGCCTTGCAATACTTATAAGGTTTAATTTATTACGAATAGACACCTACAAATCAAGTCCAGGCGAGCAAGAAGCAAGGATAACAAAAAATAACAATAACCTTGTATCAGCAAATTAAATACACGGCATAAGATTAACACAGGTTCCAAATGTTTCTGGAAGCAAAATTAACATACCGCTGCTAGTAGTTGACTCTTGCGAAACCATGAAAGCTCCTCCCCTCGTATGTTTTGGACCTTTGATTGGAAACTATCCTCCCATGCATAGCATCTGCTCATGATTAGCAGGAGATTGGCTTTTATTAAGTATCAGATATCTAACTAGACCAAACTAAAGAGCTCATCAGAATTGATTAACATACTTTACAGTATCCATGGCAGCCAATATTTCATTCATAAGGCCAATTCTCTTGTCAGTGCGCTGTAAGCCCTCTTTGGTCAACTTCTGCATCTTGCTGATGATATACGTCTAGTACCACCAAGAGAAAAAAGAGTCGACATTAAATTCAACAAGATGGGCAGGCAAACTTCGACACAAATTGATTATATCACACAGATTGATTATATCACAGAGAAGTAGATGCATCTGCAGATCACTCAAAATCCAAAGATCCCCAACTGTTGTCAAAGTTTACCTTTCCCCAAAGGAAAAGAAGGGATTTGTTTATTCAAACTAATAGCTCTATCAGTTATCAAGATAATAGAAGCACTTCATGCATCATATATCATTTATGACTGTTCAATGCAGGCATAAAAGTATAACTTTTTCTATATGCTCTGGTCCTTACTGATCCTGGGTCATATTTACATCATCAAGGAACAAAAACTAATTGTTATCCCTGTACAAGCAAAACACTAGCTGAGCTTGGAGCAGGGTTGGTCCAAGCTCAGTTCTAGCACAGTCTATATGTTCATGCGCACGAGCTGAGCCTGACAAATAATGAGGACACAGAATTTAAGCCGAGGTCAAGCCTTAGTTAGAGGGGAGGGGAGGGAGAGGAATGATTAAAACAGAATTTGAGCTGAGGTCAAGCCTTTGAAATTTCAGATATAGGATAGAGTACGAAGATTAAAAATAACAGTGTATCTTAGAGAACTCATTTTTATAATGCTCAAACAAAACCCTTGAAAGCTGAACGGACCTGTCTTAAAAAGAAGTTTTTCTAACCTGTAATGGGAAAAGCAAAACAAGCATTAGAGCACCGATGATGGAGGACACTCCAAGCTCTCTGAATAGAAGAATCATAGCAATGACAATACGAAATGGAGCAGACCACAGCGTGTGAAGTGACTGGCAAACTTGCTGCAGCAACAATTAAATTATATGAGAGAATTAGTGCACTGAAAGAAAAAGACCGTTAAACAAGTAAAATTGTCAAAATCAAGTGAAACCATCATTTTGAAGTTGCGAAGCATCATAAACTAAAAAGGTCAAACCAGGAGAGAGCACACAACACCAATGAAGGAAGCACTGAAAGAAAAAGACCGTTAAACAAGTAAAATTGTCAAATATCAAGTGAAACCATCATTTTGAAGTTGCGAAGCATCATAAACTAAAAAGGTCAAACCAGGAGAGAGCACACAACACCAATGAAGGAACTACTACTAACTATGGCTACTACTACTACTACTAATAACTAATAACTATGGCTACTACTACTACTACTACTACTACTACTAATAACTAATAACTATGGCTACTACTAGTACTACTACTAATAACTAATAACTATGGCTACTACTACTACTACTACTAATAACTAATAACTATGGCTACTACTACAACTACTACTACTAGTAGTAGTACTACTACTAATAACTATGGCTTTTATATGATTGTTTTTGGAGACGACTTGACGATTTCGAAAAATGATTCATGTTAGCCGACCCCAAATATTTTTGGGACTAAGGCTCTGATGTTGTTGTAAATGATTATTGCAATGATGATACTTCAAAAGGATAAAAGTTTACCTGGAGGGATTCAGCATCAGTTGTCATCATGTTTGTAATTTTCCCACTTGGAAATTTTTTTCGACTCTCATGGGTTAGTTTTAGAGATTTACGGAACACTGAAGCAATCTACATGACAAGGAAAAAAATATCAATACAGAATTCCAAAGCGTAGTTCAAAACTATAAATGGTTTGATGGCAAATACACCATGACAAATTGACAATCGCACACGGCAGCAAAACAGAGATATCAGCACCATGTGCTAAGCAGGTTACTCAACAGACGAAGATAAAGTCTCGAAAGAGCAAACGGTAACTGAGATCAAGAAACTTATTCTCATGGGTGAAAATAAATTGGAAAAACCCTAGCCATAAGATCTTTTATTACTTTCCAGACATAACAGATACAGAAATAGATTAACAAAATTAAATTTGAAGGAGATTTTTAAAAGAAAAGAGACAGGTAATTCAGAACAAAATATTGTCCTGCATCAGAAACAAATGAACTGGCATTGACCCACCAAGATTTGATAATAAATATAAGACATGAAGCTCCAGATGATTACCAGATTTTTTTTGAGGGGGGGAATATTAATATGCAAGAATTTCAGAATCTGGCTTACCAATGTCGATCGAAGACGATAACCAACACGCATTACATTTTGAAAATACTGCGCTTCACACAATACTCCCAATACCTGACAAGAAAGTAAATGAGGGTCAATACAAAAAGACGCCATAAAGGTGATGTATACGCACAATATTACTTACTGAGCATCTAAAGCATTACAAAACTAATTCTAACAAATTTAAGATAGTAGGAAATAGTAGTCATCAACGGACACCAGAGGGGTGACATCCAAATACAAAAATATGCACTGGTGTGATGCCATATACAAAAGGCACCATAACGGTGATGTCTGGATACAAAGACACCATAATACAACACGAAAATAAATAAATTATAGTCCAACTATCATGATTAATCTAAGCTATGAAAGGAAGAAAAGTCAACTGTTGCTCCAAGTGAAGAACTTGACTCCAACGATATGACAACTTCAAAAAGAATTGTTAAAAATTCTTGACGCATTGAAGCACTATCGTCAAAATGCGTTGATTTCTTTCCAAGTGCACCACTAAATGACAAATGGAGTCATTTTCCAAACTTCGGAACCAAGCCCTTCTTCATCCTCCTTATCGAATTCCTTAGGACGTCGTCATACACAGTCACACCAAAGAAAGACGTGGATATATGCCACAAAGACAATACTCAAGGAAAACAAAACACGCTACTTACAACAAACAAACCTAATTATTCTTTGAAATTTGTGATTGCATGGATCTATTAAGAAAAAATTAAGATAGCAAGAGAAGATAACTAGGAATTCCACCTCAAGACTGCACATGGCTGTGGCAACTACAATTGAGAAAATCGAATTGATGCCTAAACAGACTATTAAAAGTAAAGATGTTCTGTTTAGGAAAAGTTGAAACATGAGAGAGAAATACAAGGATAAAGCCAGCACATGATACAGGGTGAAGAGAAGTGTTTGAATCTAACACTCTCTTCTAATCTAGTAGGTTTCCGCAGTTGCCCAAAATCTCACGGGTATCATGGACAAGACAAGACTCATGACAGATAGATTACAACATTTTACAGTGACATTGCAACATCAGCAATAAACTACTACCATTCACTACCAATCAGGAAAAATATATGGCATGGCATGGCAAAAAAAAAAGCCAAAAAAAAAGACTTCTATTATCCTATCACTGAAACTGTATCAAATCAAAAAATTACTAGGCAAACGAATAAAAATGGAGAGAGGGGGGAGGGAGAGAGAGAGAGAGAGAGAGAGAGAGAGAGAGAGAGAGAGAGAGAGAGAGAGGCATATGTTATCACGGTGGACGATACCCCCTCCATTTCACTGCAGTTTACACTATTCCAAATCCCCTCACATTATAAGACAAGGGTTAACTACCTAGTGGTATGGAGAGAGTATCAGACACACGAGCTTATGGGATTGAAGTCCTACCACACCAACAAAGATCGAAAATGCATAGATGTAGCCTATCCAAGCTGGATCACCACGTTGCATGGACTGTCAATTCATACATAAAACAATATTTAGCTCATATACAAAAAACATCATGATACAGTTTAATGTGTTGAGAAGACCACTACGTATCAAGAAGACACAAAAAAGAATCACCTCGTTGCATGGATAACGTATTGAGAAGAAAACAACAATACAGAAACTGGCCGTGGACTATTTGTATTGAGAAGAAAATAACAATACATGGTTTAATATGGAGAGCGTTAAGAAACATCATAATATTTGGTTTTCATTTTTCTGGGAAGCTCCATTGTGTAACTTCCTCCACAAATTAAGACAGCCACTGTAATGCAGCATGCACATGATATCCTTGATAAAAGGCGAAAGGGTGATTCATTTTGTGTGTACTGTGTGGTAAGATATATCTTTAAGCTGTAAACACTCCTGTTATACGTATACACTAACCATATCGACACTCAGACACGCACTCGAGTCCTACACCTACACTAATAGCCAAATTTAGGGAACATGGAAAAATCAGAAGAGCGTTCTTTTGGCAAAGACGAGAATTTAATTTTTGCTGTAAGAAAGCAGTTCACTACCTTAAATAGCACATACATGCAGCCTAAGCAGAAATACAAAAAAAAAGACGTGTATAATTACAGCTTATAGTAATCAAGTAAAACAAGAAAAAGACATGCTGCATTTCCCTTAATGAAGGGCAGAGTTAGGGTGGGAGCTTTTACCTTTAGAAGGCTGTTGAGCAAAAGTGGGCCAACAAACTGTGAGAGATCGTTGCCAATCTACAAGTCAGAAAACAGAATGTGTCAACTACTTGGAATCTCAGTAATAGCAACAACATTATCCAGTGACTCGACAATCCCGCTTATGACACACAGTGGCGTAGGGAAGGTTATGGGAGTGGGATCACATGACCCAACAGACTTGTGTAATCAGTAGCTTATAAAATGTGAGTCTTTACAATGTAGGACAGTATGATCCCCATTAATTTTTACTAATGATTTTTGAATTTTGCACTCATGATCCCACTCCTCAAATTTCCTGACTAAGACACTAAAAGAAGGGTTAAAAGAGCGCAAATGTACGTAACTTTATTGTTACAATGAAAGCACACACATGCTGATTTAAGATGACTTGTCTTGAAAACTGCCTAGTAACCTGAAGAGCTTCTAAAAAAAGTTATCTACTCAAACCCATAGTTACTTGTATCCAAATCATAATCAAGAATCGTCACGTACCTAGGGAATGTAACATGTATACTGTACAAATAACATATCCTGCCTCTTAAAATTATTTAGTTGAATGAATTACAGAACTTGCACAGATTCCAGAAGGCAAGTTAATGATTATTCAAATCATTTGAATGAACTACAGGGCTTGGGCAAATTCCAAAAGGCAAATGAGAGATACAACTCAAAACTTGGTGATTAGACAACATCCAAATTTGAAATTATCTTTACTTATTTTTAATTGATGAAATATTATAGGTCTTCATATTTTGCATGCTCAGAGTAGTCTTATAATGCATTGCCAACACATGTAAATTGATATCAGGTACAGTATATATTTCATAAAATTCATGCATCTAAGAAAAAACAATTTAGAGAAAATAATTTCTCTTCTTCATCGGAAATAAAGATATTTTGTCAACCCTTCTTACTAGATTATCCATGTCTAAATTTTGGAATATGATTGAAAGAACCAAATTGACTTACTAAAGGGTCTATGCTTCTTACACTGTGAAGTAGAACTTGTAATGCACAAATCTTAGCACAGTGTTCAATATAGGTCATCTGGAATCAGCTCATTTGTTTATAGACGTGTAAGATTCCACATACCCGACCCCTTCACCCTTTTACCCCGCTATTTAGGCAGGGTCCTTAGAAACATCCCCCCCCCCCCCCAAACAGTAACCAATACTAATTCAGCATGAAAGAAGGAATAATTACCTTCCAGAAACCACCCCACCAAAACCTACACATCAAAAAAAAAAAATGTCAAATATGATACATACTCCTCCATTTTTTCCATTTATCCCCATTTGACTTTTTTTTGTGAGGGTAAATTTGGTCAAATGGGGCTAAATGGAAAAAATAGAGGGAATATTCTAATTTCAAATTTCAAATTTATTAGTTTAAGCAATCAGATCCTCTAGATGCTAGCAAAGTTTTTATCTTCAAAATGCTAAAAGCATATTACGCTGAATGGCAGCAATAGATGGCACCCTTTCTCAAGCTTCACGGTGTTATAGAGCATATACAGAATTAGAAATAATGTGTCCTTCGGTCCACATGCAACATGTGATTCCTAAATGGCTAAAACCGACTACACACAACGAATGATTTAGACTAGTCAAAACTCGCCCCAACCGGCAAACCTGACCCGACCGACCCATTTTTTTAGGGTCATGAACCCTTTTTTCCGACCCGCGACCAGTTTCACCAGAACCCAAAATGACTTTAATTTACGGTCAAAACCCGACCCGACCTGTTCGACCCGTTGGGTTAACGAGAATTTATTAAAATTAATAAAATATTTATATTTATATTATTATATTTGGATTTATAATCAAAAAATTAATACTTTTAATATTTTAAATTACAAATATTCAATTTAATATAAGTTTTTTATCATTTAATAATACAATAATTATTAAAATAATTTTAAATTTTGATTTAATATTTTTTAAAATATAAACATTATAAATAAAGAGTATAATAATGATACTATTAAAATAAAGTAAAACATTAATACTACTAAAAATAGAGTATTTTAGACTTAAAAAGCGGTAAAAAAATTAGGCGTTAGAAACTATTTCTAACCCATATCCTGACTCTAACTCGACCCGTGAGCCATATACTCCGACCCGTATTCGACCCGACATGTTTGACAGGCTTAGATGATTATAAGGGGAAAAAATGCAAAGGATGAGAGCAAGTAAAAGATAAAACTAAAAAAAAAAAAACATACCTTCCCCCAAGACTACGATTTAACGGTCTTAGGATCCATGGTTTTTGCTTCTGAGATTCCTCTACCCAGCAACTCTGGAAGCTACAAGACAGAAATAAAGAAAATCATATACTCCCTCTTTCTTTTTCATTTAGTCCCATTTCTCAAATTTTGTAAGGGGAAATTTGAAAAATGGGGCTAAATGAAAACGATGGGAGGGAGTACTTTATACATGTCACTAATGTCAGAATAATTCGGGGGGGCGGAACATACCTGCTAAACAATGTCTCAGTCTGGTCCCAGGTGTCCAGTTTCCATACATCTTTTTCTGTCAATGGTCTTTTATAACCCAACTCCATGATAGGGTTCATCCACGAAAAGAAAATTTCTATCGTTCATGAAAAAAAATAGCACAACAGTAAGCTTTCAAATACATAATTTCAGTTTAGAAAATCAAGTAAAGTCAAATCGGAAAAGCATTTATGAGTAATAATCAATATCAGTTATAGAACACTAAGAGAGTAACACCTAACGACAACAACATCGAAGACTTAAATCCCAAAACAATGACATGAACCATCCCTCAAAAATATTGAAAGCAAAAGTAATGTAACCATACTGGCAATTAAGTTAGCACGCCTTTCCGGACAGATTTGCTCTCCTCCAGGAAGTTCTACATATTCACTGTCATCAATTGATTCATCCCTTATCGATGTGTACCCTGGGTAAGGGTCGAGACTTGGAATATAAAACAGAAGGAGTACCCCGAAAAGTCCCTACACATGAGTAAACATCTTCATCAGTGTCATTGACAAGTATATCACTCCTTATATTGACAATATTCTCTCCGTGGGGCTGCTAAAGTTTGTGAGTTTGCGACTGAGGATAATCACAACTTACGCAAGTTTCTATAGTGAAAAAACTATTAAAAAAAAAATGTACTTGCATGACTTTAAATAAATATTGATGTAATAGATGTTGACTTGCAAAGTAGTAGTCCTCAGAAATTTACAAAATGAAAAGCAAAATATTGTGTCAACGTTCATGGGTGAAACTTAAAGACAAGCTGAAGGCCTAAATTTATACTCCGTATATTTTTATTTTTTTTGTTAAAAGGAAACAACCAATGCTGAGCCCCTTTTGTTACCAGCTGTTTTCCAGAATAAGCTATAACTAAGTTGTACCTATATCATGAAATCAAGAAAAAACTAAAAGCACACATGCTTCAATTATATAGCCAGCAATAGCTTTCTCAGTTACAAAGAGGCCTAGCAAGCTTTTCATGTTCACTGGTGACAACAAGACGGCCTTCTTGACGAACAAGACAGCCTTCTTGATGATCAAACAACCCCTTTAGCTACCAACTAACCGTAGGGAACCTTATCACCTTGATGCTTAATTGTCATTCCTTTCGAGAGTCTTAGTTTTAATTGGTCAAATACGCCCTACGTATCATCTAGCATTGACTTGGTCAACCATGGATCCCACACTAGATCAGTTAAATATCATCAGTCATATCAAGCATATTTAGGCCAAATGGTTGACTTAGAAATATGTAATATCATAATTATCAATGTGGCAAGCAGAAAAGCCTTACAATATTAGCAGATGTGGGGGTCAGCAGATTAGATCGTTTATTTTTATTTTCTATTATAACAAAGTCCTGGGGCTCCATTTTATAGCATCTATTTGATACTCGACAATCAAGAAGTTGTATTTAGTCGAACTTCTAACAAGCTTGATTTTGCAAGTATTTGGTAGATATAGTTTTCATGTGTTTAGAAATGCAATATGGGAAAAGGAAAAGGCTCACTAACCTGGATAACTACCTCACTGAGATACAAGTACAGCACAGACCTGCAGTGCGAAAACCAACTCACAGTTATAGGGGGTGTTTGGTAAACGGCGGATATGCCATTTTTTGGCATATTGAGGGCTTTTAGCATGTTTGACCAATCAATATGCTATTTTGGGTGTTTGGTAAGCGGCATATTGAAACAGTAGATTTGGGCGCAATCTACTGTTTTACAATATGCTGCTCACCCTAGCATATTCAATTGGCGTATTGAGAATGTATACAAAAATGACTTTCTTACCCTTCAAATTATATTTTATCCAATCTTTATTTTTAATTCATATCCATAATAGTCATTTTACTGAAAATTTAACATTCTACTAATTTGAAACTGCTGATTACCAAACACCAGTAACAAAATCTGTTAATCATATGTGATAGTCAAACATGCTAATAAAATCTGCTAATTATAATCCGCTTTTGCAACCTGCTTATGCCAATATTAATCCGCCAGTTACCAAACAGGGCCATAATATCCTTTTTGGAGTGACTATTGCTAAGATAGAGACTTTGTTTAATTTTAAAATTTATCTAGGCCAAAAGCGGACCCAAGTCACTATAATGCTTTTTTGAAACACTTTCCCAGTGCTTTTGAATCAGAATTCAAACAAATATGACTCACGCCAGATGGAACCATTTTCTTTCACTCAAGAAAAATTATGATAGAACCTATCACACAATGCTTTATAAGTATCTAGACTCTGGAACATTAAAAAGATACAAAAAGATGTCTACGTTCCTATTAAAAACATAAATACATGGTAGCTAATGGCAAGATTGTAAAAACCAAGTTTTATGATTCCCTATGTTTAATATCTAACGAGAATGTTAGATCTCAAGGCATCATATGCACATCTTGTCATTGCTTCACACCTCTCTAGACCCATTTTGACTTGTGATTGGGCTGGTCAACATAACCAAACACGTATAATGAAGACGGATGTTACACACATAAGAAGCAGTTGGAAAACACCATTGGGAAAGGCCAGGAAAGAACATCAACCGTCACAAATATAATAAATAAGGGATTAAAATGATGGCATAAGACCTGAACTTAAAGTAACAAGAACCAACCTCTCATAGTACTCTTTCACGGAGATCACAAGATTAAGCATGACAGCATCTCCAACCAGAGCATAAATGAGGGCAAATCTGACAAACCATCTGAATTCACATATGTACACTTTGTTTTCTACTCCAATCATGATCAACACTGAGAACCAGGCCAGAGTCTCAACTATGAGTGAAACCACCTTAGAAAGTTATTCAATGTCAGAGATCGTGTAAAACTAAAAGCTAGACTAGCAGCTGTTACAGTGTTATATGCAGCAAAAAATAACTAATGGGCAGGAATGGATCCCTGACCTCCCGCTAAGGCATTTTTTTGCTCCAATACTACCTCTTTTCCATCGGGTTTTATATACTTTCTTTATTTATTGGGTTGTTTTGTTAGGTTATCTAAGCTTCAATTGAGTGCAAACAATTGATCATTGTATAAACAATTGAGTGCAAGCAAGTAACGGTTTCTGATCCATATGTACCTCCTCTTCACTCCCAAATTGTGACAGATCATTGTATAAACAATTTAGTGGAAAGTTATCAGATTCAAAGCTCTTTATCCAACTTTTGTTGTCATATAAAAGTAAAGCCAGCGATGTGTTTTAGATGGATCCAATCAGTCAACTCATTTCTCAGGGATGATAGAGACTTCATATGAAATGAGCTAGTAAGCTAGCAGAAGACAATAAAACAAGCAAAAGATCAAGGCATAACTTAAATAACTAGATTGAGAAAAGCAAGATGAAAAGTTGATCCCACCTCATATGGTGCGAGACCAGCTTGGCCGTCCAAGTTGAAGACGGAAATCCCCATTATCAACCTGACGAGAGGCTCAGCAGTGCAATAACCAGCCAAAAAACCAAGGAAGTAATTATAGTACTTGGATCTCAAACGATATCTTTGGGCTTTAAGGTCCTTGTGAGTAAGCCATATCCGATAGAGACAGAGAGAGAAGAGAACCAAATGAGATACAGAAATGACGATACTTTCAGTGGCACAGGGGGTGAAAGCGCCCAAGGCATTTTGCACCGCTGATCCCCACACTCCATTGGCCACTGGGCGGCAATACCAATCCAATGGCTTTACAGCCATCGCTAATTAATTGCACCTTCTTCTTCCCTCCTCCGGACTCAATTATATCAATCAAAACCCCTCTATCTGTTTCTGCACCCGCGCACATACAATCCTAGAGAAACATAGTAATACTGTATATATTTTAGCATGTTACTCCCTCAAAATGAAACATCAAATCCCGAAGCCAATTTAAATAAATTGATATATAGGACATATATGAATCATCCATCATTACAAATCATCATGATCAGGCAACAGGAAACACAAATGAAACAAACGCCTATGTAATTAATTAAAAAAAAAAATTGATAGATATGAAATCTACAGATATAGAAACAAATACTCCGCAAGTAAAAAAAATAATACTACTCCTCTAGTGAGCCAGTTATAGGGTACGCAGTTTCAAGATGATGAAAAACACAGGGAATAAATAAATGAATAGATACGTAGTACTCCGTAGATGAGTAGTAGAAGAAGAATATTGATGAAATAGCATATAAATTAACTTTAGTGATTGATTGGATTTGGAGTAGGATAGCAAGAATCAGAATGAAAAGGCAGAGAGAATCTAGAGAGAGAGAGAGAGAGAGAGTTACGTTGTATGTAGGCCAATTAAGAGAAGATTGGTTTCGATGATGATGATGATGATATTATGCAGTTGTTCTCCTCCTCCTCCTCCTCCTACCTGGTTGGCGACTTTTGGCGTTGAATTGAATGATGATAATAAACTGATGATGAGTGAGTGAGGGAGCACAGACGAGGAGTAGTAAATAGGTTATGGTGATGGTAGTAGTAGTATTATGAATGAAGAAAAAAATACAAGTTGGACTTAGATTTTGCTACGTCACCCCTTACGATGTTGGCAAGTTTTTGGATTTTAACTACTGTATTTTCTACCACTATTACGGGATATGCATTTTGCATCACAACTTTTCTTCTTTTGATATCCTAGTTTTTTGTCGTTTATATATTTTGATGGCGCATATTGTTGTCGATGATTCTCGAATTGTTGGCATAATTCAAATTACTGTTTGAGTTTGCGAGATGCGCGCTAAGTGTTAGGCAGAAATCGTATATGTATTTTGTTGAAGCATATTGTTGTCATTGGTTGTTCACTCGTTGGCATAAATCGAACCATTGTTCGTGTTTCCTTCTCTTTTTGTCATACGTTTACATTTCTAAGTAGAAACAATTTTGTACACGCCTTTGAGTTGTAAGTTTGGTTTGTAAGTATATGATATTTTTATGACTAATAATCAATCTTTCATGCTATATGTTGTAAATGGGTAGTGTCTGTAAATGTATCGTAATTGTTGACTTTATTTTGTTCCATTGAGTTTGATATTGATGCTAGTTTAATGTCATTGTCGAAGCGTATATAGAAGTCGCAGCCTACGAATTTTCTTAGAGCATACATTGTTCCTAATTAGTATAGATAGTGTAATCTATTAGTTACGCCAAGGTATATGCAACAAAATTTAACGAACTGTGATGCGCAAGGTCGAGTAGGTAGGACAGAGTCGATTGGTTTCTCTAAGTTCCGCTCATGTATACTAAATAAACAAAAATTCATATACGCACACATGATAATAGGACTTTTACATAGCAATTGTTGAAATGCCCAAATTGTCTAGCTTTCAACTCCTACCTTCACGATCACTCGTTCTCTTTGCCTTTGGACAAGCAACTGAGAGATTTTTCTCACAGATTCCTTTGGAAGATTAAGGGACCGGCAAAACTAAATACCTTCTTATGGAATATTATTAATAATGCGCTCCCCATAGGCATATGGAGTTTCAACGGGGAGGTATGACTGCTGATCCTTTTTGTCCTCTATGTGGCACAGACAATCATTTAGAGACTCTTGACCATCTTTTCCGGGACTGCTATTTCGCCTCCCACATTTGGATGGGATCTTGCCTTGGGATTCGAACTGCAATGTCCTCGCATCTTGACCTCAGACACTGGATTGTCAATTGGATCGCTTATCTCTCACAGTCTAACTCTGACCATTCCCATATTACCCTTTTTATCTCTACTTTATGGACTATTTGGGTGGTGCGGAACAAATTAAAATTTCAGGGTGCAAAGATCAGTGTTGTTGGAGCCATGGCTCTCCTCCAGGTCTACAATGCTGAATTCATGAGTAGTATCAACAGAAATGATGATCTTCCGCCTGTTGTTGAGGAATCCTCTTGGTCGGTTGATATGAAGAATGGTCTACCAATTGAGTTCATATCGAATCAACCAACTTTTGCACTGATAGTACGGGATATGTCTGATATATCATCTTTAGGGATTTGTCACATTTCCTAGATCGTCTTACATTATAATCTTTAGGGATTTGTCACGTTTTAAAGCAGCTTTGACTGAGGTGTTTAGTTGGGAGGTGGTGCAATTATATATCATGGCGAAGATTATTTTGTCCAAGTATGTTTTTTTTCGCTCTTCTGTAGTGAGAAATGATTTTGTGTGCGAATGTTCCTGGGATATATCCTACATCAACTAGGGGAGCGGTACGGTTATATCTGGTGTAACCTATACTCTATGTTAAGGGGAAGTTCACGTTACCGTAAGGTTTGACGAGTGCTGATTGTTGTTTGTATGTACTTGGATATATAACCTTATTATCTAGTAGTAGTTGTGGACGTAGGTAGATAGTGGCTATTAATATTAGGTTGTCTGTCTCGGTATTGGTAGAACCCCTGTAACGTTCTATTTAGAGATCGATGTAGGTTATTTTTTTTGGTGAAAAGGGGGAATTTATATAATATCGATTTCCGCTAATGCAAGAATTGCACTCAAAAAGTCTGAAATATACATCGATGGAGTTTAGTGTGTTGAAAAGTATGGAGAGTTGTAGTAGCTGATTTTTTCATTTGTTATCAAGGAGAGCGATACAATTCTCAATGCTAAATTTAAAATATGAAACGCTATGACTCTCCCATTAGTCTGATGAGCTATATTACCGTACTTTAGTGTCATTTTCATCACAGCGTAGTCCACCCACCTTTTCCATGTTCCATTCTCCTTCCCCTCTTTCTCATTTTTTTCCCACCTCTCTCCCTTCATTCATCCTTAAATATTACTTTCTTTTTATCGTCTAGTTCACAGAACGTCTTGTCCTTTTAACTCTCATTTTCCTTCTTCCCCCCTTATGTCCATTCTCTTCATAAAATCTTGTGACATACAAATAATTTTATTTCCGAGTGCTCATTACTCATAATTAGAGGTGGCAAGCAGGCGGACAGTGATTCTAGAAACAACACAACTGCATTTCTGGAATGTTGAAATAGTTAGCCTGTCTTATGCTCGTCTTTTAAGCTTCAACATATATTACAAATCTATTAGCAGCTGTATTCAAAGTAAAGTACCCCTGAAAAGAGAACTCAAAAGTTTCAGTTTCATAATTGACCACTATAACCCGTTATCTCAAAAGACCAACTTTAAATGGCCAAATATCCAACATTGCTCACACCTTGTAAGCATCCTAATTATTAGTCGTATTATTAAAGCAAATGATGGGAAGGATTTGTCGTGGAATCCCAACCGTCAAATAATTAACCGGCTAATCCTAACTGGGTAGATAGGGTAAGTCGGGTCGAATCCACGGGGACGGTAAGAGGCGTCTAGACCAAGTTCACCCAAATACTTGACCAAGTCAACGGGCTAAACTAAACTATAGAATGATAGAAGGGGAGAAGGCTAGACTATGACTAAGAAGAATAACAAGGAAAACGGGCTAGGATTAGGTCGGGGTCAAAGGGGTAACGAAATGGTCAAGGGAGAGCTAGAATGAAGGAGGTAGTAGGGTAATCTAGGTCGGTCCGGGCGGTCGCAACTTAAACCGACCTAGAGGTTCCTCATGGAACCCATTTTGGCAACACACATGACAAACGGGGTTCTAGCGTGTTATGGCCTAGATCGCATCCGGGCGGTCGCAACTTAGACTAACCTAGGGGTCGCCCTCACCGGGCTCTCGCAACTTAATGAGGGAACCGAACCCATAACAACTAACACCCACAAGGGAAAGGCAAGAAAAACAAGCAATCTAACTTACTTAGTCATTCAAGCAATTCATCAAACATGTCATATGCATCAACCAAGAGGAAACCCAAATCTTCCACCCACATCTCCAACAAACCCTTAATCACCCAATTAACACCCTAATCACCCTACTAACCCTAGCAAGAACACTACTCTAACATAATCAAACTACACTAACAAGAACAAGAGAAATCAACACAAGAATCCAAACATCCATAATGAAACTATTTAAAAAGATGAACTAAGAACACTACAACAATCAAAGATGCAAACTTGTATGAATTAAACAAGATAAAGAGTAAAAAGGAAGAGGATTATACCATACTAGTGAAGAAGAAAGATTGAAACTTGCATTAATGAAGAAAACCCAAAACAAACATCCAAGATTGTCAAGCTTGGTGAAGATCTTGAAGAATTCCCTTAATACAAGTACTAAACTAAGATTAACCACTAATTACCGACTAACCTACACTAATCTAATCTAATCTAACCTAAAGTAGTCTAGGGTTTTTAGAACATCCCTCTAAGATTACAAGAGGAGGGGTATTTATAGGGTTACAATGCAAAGGAATTGGAAGAAGCAAACACGGGCTGAAACAGGGACTTTCCCGATCGGGAATGGGTAATCCCGATCGGGAATCTTCACTTTCCCGATCGGGAATGTTGGGACCCGGTCGGGAACTTCGTCCAGTGGCCGTCTTCTTTGTGCACCTTTTCCCGATCGGGTTTTAGGCCTTCCCGATCGGGATGGGTCTTGTAGGCCTCCAATATGATCTTTTTGGTCCCTCCTTGCTTAACATGGACTTCTCATCGATCCTCGGGACTCGGGATCGGGTCTCGGAGGCTCGGGATTGGGTCCCAAGGTCTCGGGGTCGATTCCAAGGCATCGAGTCGTCGTTCCTTTATCTCGTTGGCTCCAAAATGTGTATGTATAGAGTCGGAATCGCTCCAACTCTTCCAAATCGGTCTCGGGAACCTGAAACGAACTAAAGGAAGCATAAGAAGCCCCTAAACCGCTCCCAAGGAGCGATTCTACAAGGAAAATGGGACCAAAACACTACAAAATAGGCACTACAAACCACACTTATCAACTCCCCCACACTTAACCCTTACTCGCCCTCGAGTAAGCACATACTAACTACTATACTACCCGAATGGGTATTAGCGCACCCTGCGCCCTTTCAACTCACGCGAGTGCGCTTAGAGGAAAAGTGCACTCCGCAAGGCAAGTCGGGTCTTGCGACAGAACTGTGGATGCAACCGGACACAAAACACATAGACAAACAAACACACAAACAAGCACACAAAAGGTTGCACCCAAAAGAAAAACAAATACCGCTTCCCTCTAAAAGCAGTGAAAGAAGCACCGGTTTAGGACTCGAGGCAAGCGACAACGTTCCCAAGCTAGCAATACAAACCAAGATGGACTAAACCCTAATAGTATGACGACAAAGCAACAAAAACGTTGGTAACTTACCTAGGTTCCTCCTAACCTTCTAAGAACGTACTACGGGACGGTCGGCGGAGTGGTAAGTGAAGAATCACGGTGTTAGTCGACACTGTAGGTAAGTGAGACCCCGCCCCCTTTAGCGTGAGCCAAGAGGGTCGTCCCGTGTCCGAAACCGCCTAACTAGTCCAAGTAAAAAGGTGGAAAACATGCAAAATGAGGGAAGACCGACTAATGCTGCTATCATCCTTCCTCGGGACTCGGTCCTTTGGTAGGCTCTTCACGACAAAAGTCGGAAAAAGGCTTATTTTTGTGGGGATATAATCTTTTTGTGAGACGATTTTCTTTTGGCATTTTCTCTTTTCTTTTGCATTTTTGCTCGTTTGTTTTGCCATGCCATTTCTTTTTTTTTCTTCTTTTCTATTTTCTTTTTGGCTTTTGTGCCTTTTCTTTTTTCTTCATTCTTTTCTTTCTTTCATTTTCTTTCATTTTCTTTTCTTTGCCCTTTCTTGGCAAGATTTGGCTTTTTGGCATTTCTTATTGCAAAGAAAGACGAATTCAACAATTGGCAATTTTATTGAGTGGAAATGTGTGGGAGGTAGGATAATGGGTGAGTCGGGACGGGCCCTTCCCTTCAAACCCACAAAAAATGGAGAACTTGGACTAATCAAACGATCCTAGACACGGTCACCTACGGGACGAGACTCGGTAACCAAGGCCTTTTCACACCATGGGTGGTCATAATGGTCAAAATGCAAATCCCGTAGTAAATCCCTAGTAAGCTAGGTGGACTCAAGGTAAAGGACCAACGAAATCATTGATTTAGGGTCATTCTACTAGATTAAAGTCCAGGACTCGATTTACACTACTAGGAAGGGAAAGTAAACACTCACACACTAGCCTCTAAACCGGGTTTTCAAAAAAAAGTCTACACACAAGACACACAACATAACACAAAACAAAGACTCGACGAAAACAAAAGAAAAAGAAACAAAAGTAACAAAACAAGAACAACGCAAAACGAACACACAAGAAAACAAACACCACCCCTATCTTCCAAACAAGTCACCAAATCATCCACACTTTACAAAGCTCCACCCGAGCACACAACATCACAAAACTCCTACAAACTCACAAGAAGCAAAGAGGGAAAAAGGGATGAAGAGATGTTACCGGAGGTCTTGAAAGCTCACCAAAGCTAATGGCGATTAGGCAACCTATAAGGAAAAGAAGGGGGCAAAACACGCACAACAAAACAAATATACGACACAATGACACAAGAGGAAAACACACAAAAGAAAAATCTTTTTGATTTTTGTGAAAAATTTTCAAATTTTTAGGGTTTTTTAAAGATTTTTTTCCCAAAAACTAAGAAAATAAAACTAACTACGCTAGAATATCGCTCCCCCACACTTAAGTCGAGCCATGTCCTCATGCTCGACCGTAGTGCATGGAGCACAAAAGAAAAGAAAAGAAACTACGAAAATAAAGCTAAAAAACAAAAATAAAGTGGAGAAAATGGGGGAAGGCGTCCGGCCGGGGTGTAATCAAGTCACCATGGGTCGAGACAAGAAAAAGATATGGAAGGGGGAAGAAAAATAAAAAGAAGGAAATAAAAGGAAATGGGAGGGGAGGACTAGGTGTAATCAAGTCACCTAGCCCGGATTCCGCCTAAATCCGACTAAATCCTCAAAGAGAAAGAGTGAAAAACTTGTAAAATTTGGATTTTGAAAAATGACTCTCGATGTAGTCACATCATCGAGAATCGGGAGCAACCAAAACCAAGGCCTCGAAGGCCACCATGACACCAAGACACAAAAGTGTACAAGGGGAAGGGAATAAACACAAAAGAAAACAAGCTATAAAAGACGGGAAAGAAAGGATAGTTGCCGTACCAATAGGTTAGCAACTCACTCGCTCCATCGTCTCATAGATCAATATAGGCACTCGCTTGTCTTCATCATCGCTATCCCGCTTCAAGCTTGATAGAACCGCATGGTAGAGGTAGAAATGGTGCGAAGGGGGTGGGATTTGATGTGAAATCGGTCTAAAGTGAGAAGGAAATGAGGTTAATGTATGTAAATGAGGGACATGGGTGGTATGACATGAACAAGGATGGGTAGGGAGGTTGGGTGGGGGTATACAATGGTTGGGTGAGCTTAAATGTCGAAAAAGAGGCACCAAAAAGGAGTAGGGGGTCATCCCGGTCGGGATGGGTGGTCCCGGTCGGGATGACATACCCGTCCCGGTCGGGAAGCCTCCTTCCCGATCGGGATGACACTCCAATGAACTCGATTTTTGGCACCTTCATCCCGATCGGGATGGCCCCATCCCGGTCGGGACGACATACCCTTCCCGGTCGGGAAGGGTCTTCATGACTCCCATGACCCCAAAAACCGACTCCCTTACTCACGGTCCAAGCTCTATCGCTAACCACTCCTTTCTAGGAGTCACCTTCACTTCACCTATCGCAATAAACTCAAAGTACACATCAAATTCACTCCCTCACATCGCTCATCAACAATCCAAAACAATTACAAGAATACCACAAAACTAACAAAATCAAGAGAAAAAAATCACACCAGTACAAACACAAGTACTCTAAGGAGGAGAGGAGAATATACAACATGACGGTTCTTTAGGAACTCCGTCAAACCTAGGATGGTGGACTTCATTCTTCAACCATAGCCCTCAAGGGCATGGAGGAGCAAGTCGAACGCGCTACCGACATCATAATGTAGGCCCAAGAAGCGCTCGAGCCTAGCCAACCTCCACGGCCTCCAAGGTGGAGGCAAGAAGTAGGATTTCCAAGACCCAAAATCATCATTCGTGTCATATTCGGGGTCTATCCATCCTATGAGCTTCACCGGCCTCTTCCTCCCTAGGCATCGCCTCCAATCATTAGCAAGCTTCATCTCCAAGAAGCGAGGCACAAAAAGCGGTTTTGGCCTCACTTCCTCGTTGCACACCCCCACACTTTCCTCAAGTTGTGGTTCCCCATCTTCATCACTCGGCCCCACATCATCTTGGAGAAGAGGATCGAAACTTCTACCGGCGGTTTCAATCTCTTCCAAGTCATCTTTCGGTGTACTAGCAAGGGGCTCTTGATGCTTGTCCAAATTATCGCACAAGGGCAACTCGAGGCTAACAATCTCACCCAACAACTCCACAAACTCCACCAAACCATCCAACTCACCATCCTCCTCCAATTCTTCACCAATGTTGCCTTCACCAAGGGTCATCTCCTCATTCGTTTCTTTTTGGGTAGACGATTGAGGTTCTTCAAAGCAAATCTCTCTATCAAAGGGAACAACGTTGGCGGCTTCATGGTTAGGTTGCTCCTCTTTCTCAAGTGGGCACCCTTCATCTAGTTGCGATGTTCGGGATAAATACATTACGGTTTGAACCGCTATTGCATTTAATCGAGCATCCCTCGCCTCGTTTTCCCTTCGAATTTGGGCCCATAATTCATCTTGTTCTTTTTGCAATTTAAGGGCCGTTTCTTGGAGGCTCCTTTGCATTTGAAGAAGCGATTGAAACTCCTCCATGTCGGGCAATTGGTGATCATTGGGGTCTTGTAAAGCTCCATGATAATCTTGATGATAATCTTGATAATCTTGATTAAACACGGTGTCTTGATGATGCCCAAGGGGTGGGGCATCATATTGTTGGTAGCAAGGTTGGGGTGGTTGGTAGTATTGTGGGTCATGGGGTTCATATTGTGGTTGGGGTGGAGGGTAATATGGTGGGTTTTGGGGGTATTGGCTTCCACAAGGTGAATCTTGATTGAACATGGTGGGTTCACATTGATAACTCGAGTAATAGTCACCATGATCGTACGATTGGTAATCGTTCACTTGTTGGTAGCCGTTTTCATAGCCTTGAAGTTCATACCCACTAGAGTCTTGATCACCCCAAGAAGCTTGATAGTGGTAGGGGGACGTCATGTCATACCCTTGGTTCATGGAAGAAGAGGGGTAGCTCATATCGGCTCCCGAGTGTGTGGAGTTTAGATCAAACCCCATGCTTGCTCGAAAATCGTAGTCCATACCCGGTTGGAAACCACTCATCCTAGCAACCGTCCGTTAAAGCGGCTCTTAATCGCAAGAAGAAGATAGTCACCACCTCTAAGCATAAACTGCAGACTAGGAACAAACGTGAGAAGTCTAGTGCTTTTTGGGCACTAGACAAGAGAGAAATAAACCACACACACACAAGAAGCAAGGTAACCAAAAAAAAAAGAAAAACACAAACACAAAGACAAAGTCAAGTAACTAGGAAAACGAAGTCTAAACTAGCACCGTCCCCGGCAACGGCGCCAATTTGATGGGAAGGATTTGTCGTGGAATCCCAACCGTCAAATAATTAACCGGCTAATCCTAACTGGGTAGATAGGGTAAGTCGGGTCGAATCCACGGGGACGGTAAGAGGCGTCTAGACCAAGTTCACCCAAATACTTGACCAAGTCAACGGGCTAAACTAAACTATAGAATGATAGAAGGGGAGAAGGCTAGACTATGACTAAGAAGAATAACAAGGAAAACGGGCTAGGATTAGGTCGGGGTCAAAGGGGTAACGAAATGGTCAAGGGAGAGCTAGAATGAAGGAGGTAGTAGGGTAATCTAGGTCGGTCCGGGCGGTCGCAACTTAAACCGACCTAGAAGTTCCTCATGGAACCCATTTTGGCAACACACATGACAAACGGGGTTCTAGCGTGTTATGGCCTAGATCGCATCCGGGCGGTCGCAACTTAGACTAACCTAGGGGTCGCCCTCACCGGGCTCTCGCAACTTAATGAGGGAACCGAACCCATAACAACTAACACCCACAAGGGAAAGGCAAGAAAAACAAGCAATCTAACTTACTTAGTCATTCAAGCAATTCATCAAACATGTCATATGCATCAACCAAGAGGAAACCCAAATCTTCCACCCACATCTCCAACAAACCCTTAATCACCCAATTAACACCCTAATCACCCTACTAACCCTAGCAAGAACACTACTCTAACATAATCAAACTACACTAACAAGAACAAGAGAAATCAACACAAGAATCCAAACATCCATAATGAAACTATTTAAAAAGATGAACTAAGAACACTACAACAATCAAAGATGCAAACTTGGATGAATTAAACAAGATAAAGAGTAAAAAGGAAGAGGATTATACCATACTAGTGAAGAAGAAAGATTGAAACTTGCATTAATGAAGAAAACCCAAAACAAACATCCAAGATTGTCAAGCTTGGTGAAGATCTTGAAGAATTCCCTTAATACAAGTACTAAACTAAGATTAACCACTAATTACCGACTAACCTACACTAATCTAATCTAATCTAACCTAAAGTAGTCTAGGGTTTTTAGAACATCCCTCTAAGATTACAAGAGGAGGGGTATTTATAGGGTTACAATGCAAAGGAATTGGAAGAAGCAAACACGGGCTGAAACAGGGACTTTCCCGATCGGGAATGGGTAATCCCGATCGGGAATCTTCACTTTCCCGATCGGGAATGTTGGGACCCGGTCGGGAACTTCGTCCAGTGGCCGTCTTCTTTGTGCACCTTTTCCCGATCGGGTTTTAGGCCTTCCCGATCGGGATGGGTCTTGTAGGCCTCCAATATGATCTTTTTGGTCCCTCCTTGCTTAACATGGACTTCTCATCGATCCTCGGGACTCGGGATCGGGTCTCGGAGGCTGGGGATTGGGTCCCAAGGTCTCGGGGTCGATTCCAAGGCATCGAGTCGTCGTTCCTTTATCTCGTTGGCTCCAAAATGTGTATGTATAGAGTCGGAATCGCTCCAACTCTTCCAAATCGGTCTCGGGAACCTGAAACGAACTAAAGGAAGCATAAGAAGCCCCTAAACCGCTCCCAAGGAGCGATTCTACAAGGAAAATGGGACCAAAACACTACAAAATAGGCACTACAAACCACACTTATCAGCAAATCTACCACAAAACTTGTGAGATTTAAGACAGAAATTGCAGTCACAACAGCGGCAGAGTTACGCTACAAACCTGTGCAATACGACTCCTCACTCTCGCCTCAGATATCGCTTTTCCCGTTACTCTCAAGCGTCTTTTTCACCTCTTTCCTGCACATTGGCAGCAACGCTTTCCCGAGCTTTAGCTTGCATCCTCTAAACTGTATATCTTTAAGCATATGTCTGTGCAACACCTCTTTAAGCCATCTTTCGAGCTTTAAAGGTTGCCTATTCACGTGCTTCCCTGGTAACCCTTTCACCAACTTATCTAGCAAGTTCTCTCTCCCATCCTTCTCCTCCTTTTCCTCCTCCTCCTTCCCTTCCCTTCTCATTCTCCTTCTCCACCTCCTTCTCCACCTCTGCTTCCTTTTCCTTCCCTTCATTGCACCGCTTTCTGTTCTAATCCTTGCTATATTAGACCCAGCTTTGCCAATCAAGCCTCCCATGACCCACCGTT